>CM040473.1:18484928-18626785 GCA_022758105.1 Pangasianodon gigas | reverse complement strand
TCTATCTATCTATCTATCTATCTATTTATGTCACGCCCATTTCTGTCTAAACTTTCTAATCAAAAAACAGACTTTAACAAACATTACTAGCTTTATCTCCTTTACTATGAATGAACCATAGTGGGAAAGAAATGACCTCCACCAGAGGGTACGCAATCTCGTTGTACATCTGCTCAGTGGTCTGATCGATGAAGTACATCCCGTCGAATGTAAACTGCTTGGGCGGCTCCTCGGTGGCTCCTGGCTTCTCGATGAAACATTGACATCGGCTGCAATCGACAGACACCACCATCTTACAGTTGAGCGTCTTCTCTCGGTTGTTCAGAGGCCGGCATCGGACCACCACCTTCACCGACTCGGACGCCATCCTGGAGCGCAGGAGAGATCAGCTCGAGCTTTCTGCTACCTCTACCTTGGTTTTTTCTGTAACAGCATAAAACAGATGCCTTTTAATCCAGAGATTACATAATGACTTTAAAGTAATAGACTGGGTTTCACCAACAAAGATTAAACTTCAATCTGGATTCATTATAAAAAGAAAAAAGCTAAAAGTTAATCCAAGTTTACTGTAAAACTAAAAGCAGCATCAAATACAATTTGTGACTATTTCACAATATAATAATATAATATTATATATAATAATTCTGCAGCAAATGGATTAATATATAAACCTTTTTTTAATCCAGAGAGTAAACAATGTCTTTAAAGTAATAAAATTTGTCACATCAACAAAGATTTGTCTTAAATCTGGATTAAATAAATAATAAAAAAAACCAGTTTACAGTTTATACATTAATCAAGTTTCCAAACTTTAAATCTTGTTAAATAATCAGGATATTAAATCTGCTTTTAGTTTTACAGTGAACCTGGTTTAACTTTAATCCTGGTGCTCCAGTACTTTAAACACGTATTATATTTCAGTAAAGGATCGTTTTCATCTTGCAGCTGAGATGGTTTCTGTTTCCAGAATAGCTGCATATATGAGATGCATTGCAGAAAACATGTTTTTGTGTTTGTTTTTAGTCTAAAATATCAATAATTATTAATTTCATTACTGTAACATTGTTGGTATTTAACTTTTTTAGACTAGTGATCAGAATTAATCCCAGGTCGAGATTATAATCAGAATGGCTCATTTGTTAAGCCATGTTTAAAATAAAGTGGCTCTACATGACCCGAATGAAGATAAAACATAAAAATATACATCAAAACCTTTATAAGCTCCAAACTCATTAATAATGTCCTAACTTCAGGAGTTATGGGCTAAATAAAGCCATATTCATAAACATTACCTTCAAAATTAACTGTACACACGTGAACGTCATGCAATAACAGTCCAGTCCTAAAAAGCATAAAATACTTTTTTAGGTTTGTTTTTTTTAAAATCAAATTGTCAGTAATTTTGGTCATCAACGTTGGAATAAAACATTTATTTATTTTTTTGTTTATTGTCTTTCCTTTCATTTCAGTTTCTAGCTATAAGTGCATAATATTTCTTTTTCTCTTTTTCGTTTCTTTTTCTCTCTTTTGCCTTTTCTTTTGTCTCTCTATTTGTATTTTTTCACCTTTGCATAGGAGTGACTAATATTTAAAAAACAAACAAACAAACAAACAAACAAACAAAAAAACCCAAAGCAACATCTATTGCTGTATAACAAAATCCTTTTTGTACTCCGAAGCAAAAAAAAAAAGATGCTAGTTTAGGCAATAAAAAGTTCTTTTAGTTTCTCAGAATTACTTCCTAGATGTTTATTTATCTACTTATTTATTCATTCTTATTTATTTTGCCATTTTGAGACCCTTTACTCATCTTTTTAGAAAATGAAATAGAGTCTGAATTATATGCATTAAATACTACAGACCTAAATATTAATGAATTAAGTAGTTTAAACACACTGCAGTTATTTTTCCAGCTACTTTGCTGCTTGGTGTCTACATACAAGGACAGTTCAAAAGCTTTTTAATAAGATATTATATATATATATATATATATTTCACAGGGTTTTAGACATGCTTATAATATTAGCATCATTTTCTTGGAACAGATAATCACTCAAAAATGGTATTAGTGTGAAACAGAGAAAGGTATAGAGAAAATTAAGACATAAGCATAATACAGTATATTACTTTATTAGCATTATTCTTAGAAGGCAGTTTAGCTAAAGGAACTAGCCGTCTAAGAAAAGCCTCTATTCTGCGTGCTCTCATGTTATTTAAGATAAGATTGAAGAACAGATAATCCGACAAATATTTGCTTACACTAGTCGTCACCATTCCCAGATCCATAAAAGTATTCCGGTGTTAAAATCGAGGTTAAACAAACACTGTTATTATCAGAGCTGTGTGTGTCCTGCCATGGCGTGCTCCGTTGCCTAGCAACCTGAAACTCAGCTCGCGCAGGTTTTCCAGTTTTTTCACTGTATCGCCGCGTAATTACGTCATCAGCAGCGCCGCCATGTTGGAGGAGCTTTGAGAGGAAAAATAACAACAATCTGCATAATAATGTGTCTTATGACAAATGTATAAGTTCATGAAAAAGTGAAACAAGGTCCTGTTTAAGTCTAAAATGAATATTTAGACATATAAAAACACTGAACAGGTTTTAAATAACAAGCTCACTGACTTAAAACTTAACCTTAGAGTTTCAACTCAAGATTTCTCCAAAAATGCTGAAGCAATTTGATTTAAGTATCGCAAACAACTCAACAAAAGAGAATAAGGAATCATTTTTCACAAGTGAAAACAGTGACAATATAAAACTCTTACAAAGAACACTAACAAAACTACTGTTTTTTATAATTTATAAATGACTTTTTGTGGAAGTTAGGCAGAGTTAGCATACTGGCTAAGTGTGAATTTCAGTTTCAGCTATTATTCTGTGCTATTTACCTCTGTAAATTACTGTAATTTATGATAGCTGAAAAAAAAATTTGGCTAATTTGGCTATTGGTCAGCTTTGGCTAAAGTTTTACTTGAACAAACAAAAGTGTAAAGCTATTTTTTACATAAATGATACATGTGAAATGTATTATGAATAGTTGGTGCATATACTGTATCTTCACAGAAATTTACGATAATTGTAATGAAATTCATTTTGTGAAAACTGGCTGAAGATGAAGATAAGAAATAAAACACTTGGGGGGCATGGTGTTATAGGGAAATAAATAACAGGGTGGTGTGATGTGGCCCAGAGTGAAGCAGAGTTACTGTTCCCAACCTGAAGTTGATTTTTTTCCAATAATACCATGTCCAGATGTGTTTTATTCCTCCTATACCAATAAATAATAAATTAAATTATAATAAATTAAAAACTGTAATTGTTGGCAAATTGCTGTGTGCTGTGGGACATTATACTTTCAACCATTCTTACTTACACATAGTGCTGTAGAACGACCATCACTTACGTTATAGCAGCTATAAACAGTTGTTTCTTCACCGAAGTCGTCTGTCCTATAGACTTTCTACAAAGAGCTGACACTGGAGAGTCTTCCCATAAATGTTGAATAAACATAACATCTCCTTACAGAAAGTCTGTGTCAATAAGCTGTGTCTCTGTTACATGAAAGGAAGTTCACAGACCTGGTCTCAGATCAGTGAGGGAAAAATCTATGGCTATAAATAATGAAACCAAACATTGACAAGAATCACTGTTAAAACATTTATATATAATTCCAAGAGATACAAGATTCTCTTAGGAAAGTGCTTCAGTAGTAAAGCTGATAAAAAGCTTAATAAAAAGGTCAGGTTGTGTTAGAAAAGACAATGGAACTACAGAAAGGCAAACTGCAACTCTGACTAGAGCTGATTGCATTAAAACACTGTTCCACAAATATTATCAAGAAAACAGATTGCACAGACTTCCACATCATTCACGAGATATTCAGCCAAAATTTCAACTCCTTAACTGACCTGCTAACTCATGTAAGAGTGATTTAGTTTACAGCTCTGGCTAGGTAACAATACTGCATAATAAATGTTTTAAAATGTAAAATGATTGAAAAAAAACCCAAAAACATTTAGATATACATACAACACAAAAATTACAGGGCTGTCAGAGGGGGAAAAAAGTCAGTATTGTTAGGTGTCAACTTAAAAAAAAAAAAAACCCTATTCCTGAGAACAAAAAGCAAAAACTAAACAATCATAACAATCACCTTGTGTTTTGTGCATCAAGTGCAGAACGTTAGAAGTTAAGTGTCATTAAAGGTTAAAAGTGTCTAGAAGTTGATGGAAAAAAAAGGAGAACAGGTCCCTGTTTAAAGAGTTAAGAGTCTAAAACCAGAGATCTTTACACACATAAAACACTGAACTGGATTTAAACCCAGGATTGATCTTTGGTGTTTTTCCGTTGTGGTGAGCCCTTAATCTGGACTTTGCTCTCTTCCCATTCGTAACAGTGGTTAACACGAGTGCAACTCAGCGGCACCTCCAGCTCGTCTCTGGTCTCAGTGTAGTGCTCGATCAGCGCAGTGAGACTCTCAAACTGTACACGACAATTCTATGAAAAGAAGGGAGAGAACGTCCTATAGTAAGCACACAGACTACAAAATGTGAATATAATCTATACATCAATCAGTTTCCTTATAGGCAAGTTCAAGCTAAAGCACATAATCTTGCCATCACTGCAGAGCAGGAGGACCTGAACTGCTTGTTGCGCTGGGTGAAGCTTAACTTCCTGCCCCCATGATGACTCGCAGTCCTGCAATGTGTTTTTATCAGAACTAGTGCTGGGAATTCCTGGAAGTTACTGGTCTATGCCTATACATCGTTCAAATTATTCAATACGATCTTACTCTACCTTCTGATTAAATAGACTTCATACACAATGGAAAGAATGTTATTTTGTTTAATATATGTAAAAAGTTTATACAGATCTGTATTCTCAAATATTGTGTATTCCTTCATTAATGTTATTACGCTGCTGCTTAATATTCATTGAAAGCAGAAATCGAAGATTGCCGTCCTTCTACACTGATAACTTTTTATCTCCCCAGTGCACTGCATAATTTTTTATAACAAGCCGCATTGCAGTCGGACCCTCACACTGAGTCACATCGAATAGAGACATGTTAACACACCTTAACATTCTTTCTTAAGTTGGTTCTACATCATTATATACGAATCAGATGTTGATGAACGGCATTAGAAAAATAGAGAAAAAAAGAAAGCAAAGCACTGATGGATTTTTTTTTTTTTTTTTTAGGAAAAGTATATTGTGGCTTGGCTTCCAATGTTCAAGACTCGTTCACAAACACCACATACATCACTGGTGTGTGGTTTGGAAGTGGTGCAATCTGGGATTAAACTGAGTCGAAGCTCACAGAAACAACTTTGATTTATAAAAACAAGTGGAGCTAGTGTTGAATATGGGGAAAACCATGATTCCGACCCCCTTTGGACCGTTCACGTCAACCTACAAGTTGGAAATAAGACAAGGACATTTTTGGAGATTTTCTGAGACTCTAGATTTCTCTGACCAAACTCGGAAGAGAGGCAGCTTCTTAGATAAACATGCCATGTATCCAAGGAAATAAAGCCTTAAAATAAGAATTTTAGTTAGTTTTAGTAGAGTGAAAATAGACAGGCATGAAGATGAAAAAAGTTTAAACCAAAAAAGGTCAACTTATTGAATAAACATTATAAAATACATCTAGAATGCCACTGAATATCAAATTAATTATACATAATTATAAATATTGATATGAAAGTCATTCAGGGTGGAATTTTTCCTAATTTTTTCCTGAATATAATAAGCAGTTGTTTAACTACACTAATCCTACACTAATTTGGAAGTAACAGAAATATAGGGAACTTGTCTTAATCACATTTCCATGATATTAATACTGATAACTCCAGATAATAAGATGTACGTTGAACAGTACTGCGGGTAGCCATGAAATATAGCAGCACTCCCAACCTTTTAATTCCTGGAACAACCAACAGTGTGGTTTTATGAGTATAATTAGACTTCTTTAAGGTCTGTACCACAAGGTCTCATCATTTTTACTACTTACCACAGGATTTTCCAGTTTTATCCACAAAGGGCAGGAATGGCTGCAGGTTTTTGTTTCAATCAAGCAGGAGCTACACCCAATTCCACCTGTTTAACAATCTGATCTTGGTATTTAATTCACTTTTAGGTTTGGCTCCTGCTTGGTTGGAATGAAAACCTGCAGCCACACCAGATCTTTGCGGATAAGATTGGACACCCCTGACTTACTACTACTAGATTTTATAAATCTTCATACAGAAAGCATGGATTTCTCTATGACACCAAAGCTCACCTCAAGGAACAATCTGCCATTGCTGGAGGTCTTAATAGCCAAATTGACCAGACCTGAAGGGAAGCGTATGAGCAGAGATTCAACGCCGGGATCTTTGAGGTGGGGACACAGCAAGTAGGAACCGAGGACATCTTCAGCAAGCAGAGATGAACTGCTGTCACTGGAACACCAACATACATTTACACATCATCCAAAACAGTCCCAAGTCTTGCCAAACGTCCTACAAACTAGATGATTGCTCCAGGGTTCTGTGGATATCATGGGGCAGAATCTACATGAAGAACCTGAGATGCTTTTCACCATCAGTATTTCTACACATTGCTTTGTCATGGTTTTTAATTTAACTGTTCAAACATCACTTTATTTCAGTTTGTTTTTAGTTTTACGCTTCCTTACGAACCCTGGTGCACTGCAAATAACTATTTTTCATAATTATATTTACTGATAATAATCCTGTCCTGATAATTATTTAAATCGCAGCGAGAATAGGCCAAAAAATAAACGGTACTTCACCTAGAGACGCCAGCCCAGCTCCACACGGCATGAGCCAGTGCTTCTTCGGTTTCGGCCAAGCTTGGGGCGCGCACCCTGCATTCCGGCACACTGTCCTGTCCCTTGTCTGTCACACACACACACACACACACACACACACACACACACACGTCACATCACACGCACACCACAATCATAAACAAATATTTCACGACACATCACACATATGCACACAAAAACAGGACATACACATGTAGCACACACACAAATCACACACAGACACGTCTTACACACACCACACAAACACGTCACACACGTCGTACATACACGCGTGTCACAAATGCGCAGACATACCACACACATACACACAAATACATCACACATGTCTCACATACACCACAAATCTTGTATATAAACATGCATGCACACCACACCTCTTACATACACACATTCACATGTCATACACGTCTCACACACACAGTACATCACACAGGCATACATGTCATATACACCACACAATGCAGACACAACACACACATACATACGGTATATACATACGTCACACACACACACACACACACACACACACACACACACACACACACACACACACACACGCATTCTCTCTCTCTCAGACACACAGACAGACACGGACACACACACACAGACACGGACACACACAGACCCCTGTGATTAGTTTATCTGCTTTAGTAATATGATGCTTGTCAATAGTGGATTATTTTAGGAAAAGGCTATTTATCATCCAAACATCCAAACCGTGTGTTTAAAGTGGAATTAAGTTACTTAGACACCCATGTGAGAAGAAGCCCAGTGACACACCTCATCCTACTCCACCCAGTGAGGTCTAGCAGATATTAAAGGTCTGCATTACCTAAGGAACTCTTTCACTTTTGACAGTGTTCTCTGAACACTCGTCCCACCTTGTGGAGCGTTCAGGCGTTCCTGCAGGTGCCGCTGTTTTACAGGAGTGCAGGTGAAGGAACGGTAAGCCCCCGAGCGCAGCACTTTGTCCCTCATGGCCTGTTTACGCACAAGCGTAGGGGACGTGGGGAAGACATCGTCTGGACTGCTAACAGTCTCTGTGCTGGGTTTGGAGGGGACCTGATGACATCAAAAACATCAACCAGGAATCAGGACAAGTGGAAAATCACAAATAAATTACTGAATTGTGTGAATGCATTTTGTGTTGATCGTAAATAAAGAGGATTTATAGTTTTTTCACCCCAGCCTTCGTCACTGACAGCAGACCCTGAGCCGGCGCCCTGCGAAAGGACACCAGGGCGCTGACGCTGAGCGGGAAGCCGTGGTTCAGCAGGGACGGGCTACGAGTGGGCTTCTTCCCAGATGACTTGTCCTCAGCCTCTTCTGGATGTTTCTCCAGATAACATAGCTGGAAGCAGCGGCACAGCAGCAGGTTCAGGAATTGGGCCTAAAACACATCACACACACACACACAACTATGAGACTGTATGATAAACAGGTGGAGAAGGCGTGGACATGGTGGCCTGGTCATGTGGGGACCTACAGCTCTGGCGTGTCTGGCCTTGAAGAGGTGGCAGTAGAGCTGAGTGTCGGGGCTGCCGGGATTGTGGGCGACGAAAGCAAACTGAGCGTCAGAGGGCCGGGCGATGGACAGCGAGACTCGCTGCAGGGCGTGGGCCATCAGAAGAGTCTGAGTGGATAAATCTGTTAAAACATTCTTGCAAAAGGGGTCAACTAATATAGAAAATGAACCCAGACAAGACTAGATCTTACCGTCTCGTCCTCGTTATAAACCTTCACCCCTTTAATGGAGAATTTCAGGGAGACGTAGCGCCTACGCTTGTAGCGCTATAGATATTAATTAAACCGGATGAGTGTACGATAAGCACATAACTGATATTTCTTAAAAAAAAAAATAAAATACATCTTTAAAAGGTTTTGTGCACCAGTTACCTTTACGGACTTCAGCTGCAAGTGCAGCTTTTGAACTTGTTCATCCAAACTGCAGTCATCAACAGGAAATGAGCCGATGTACTAAACAAAAGAATGAAAAATTAAGGGACAATGGACAGGTTCCCAAAATATTTTAGAAGAGAATAGCGAAAAAGCTTGAAAATTTTGAAAATATAGATGTGAACCTTTCTGCCACTAGGGCTCGGCAATATGACAATATAATATCAATATCACAATATATTTATTATCTCAATATACTTTTCTAATATATAGCAGCTGGGGTGGACGATATGACAAAATACCATGACACGATATTTTAAAAAACATTTCTACAATACATGATATGTATCACGATACAAAATGCCAGCAAAACAGTTACAAAACAATTACTGAAATTCTGAAAAGGTGGGGAAAAAAAATCTGTAAAAAATTGACCATTTTACAATGTTAAAGACTCAGAAGCAAATTCAAATCAGCTGTTTCCAATGTAATTATTATTTACATAAAAAATTTTTTTTACTTATCTAATAAAAATTGTAATTGCTGACAAATAGCTGTAGTGTAAGAGAAATAAAACACTTCTGCATGGGTCGTTATTGTAAAATAATCCACTTCAGGATGGCTACAGTAACTCCGCTTTGTGTCGACATCACTCCGTTGTTGATTAGTTTCCTGTAACAGTGTTTTCTAAGAGAACCTCTTTTGATGCGAACCATCAAAAGAAGCCTTGCTAAACCATGTTTGGGGAAAGAGTGTTGGAAATGAGTATGAAATCAGCCAGATATTTTCTAAAAGATGCCACTAAATGCACAAGAAATAAACGGCTCTCACAGCGAGCTATTTTTTAAAATGTTAATAGCAACAAACGTTAAGACGCACAAACATATGAACACAAAATATTTTAAAAATGTAACTAAAAATGTTCCATGCAAACTGAACGGAATAATAAAAGTGAGAGAAATGGTATTTTGGGCGATGGTTCCTCACCTCAGCAGACCTGGTCACTGTCCTGTTCACACTCTCCACTGTCTCGCCCATGCTGTTAGCTGTGCTTTCACGTCAAACCTGCTGACTATGGGCAAAAAGAAGAGAGGACACATAGGACTTATTTTAAAATGCTGACATTTTTGCAAAACACTTTTTTTTTTTTTTTTTTTTTAGAAAAAAGGTATTTTAGCTCTTTTTTTAAAGACATTTATTTCAACTTAAATCATCTTAGATGGATCACTTCATAATTTGCTTTCTGGTATTCTGACTAATTGCTCCTTTTCGAACATTACTGAAAGACTGTATATTTTAGGCAGGAAATGTCTCGGTCATATTGCACAAACACAGAGGCTGGTGACTGCAGTCAAAAAGGGAGATTTTTTTTTTTTTTTTGAAAACACTATTTAAAAATAGGAAAATGCATTTGTTTCAACTTGAGACATTTATTAAATGAGTTTAGACAGATCACCTCATGACATTTATTATAAGCAGGCATTTTGACTGTTCTTTACAAATATTATTAAAATGCCTGGACATGTCTTACTCATTCTGCACAAATAAAATGCCTGTAAATGTACACACTCATTCATTCACTCACACACACACTCATTCACAATGACACTCTTACACACACTCATTCACACAGACACACACTCATTCACACAGACACACACTCATCTATGTGTTCGGGTCTAGACAGTATATGAAGCAACTACAAAAGCTCCACATTGCGTTTACTTGGAGAAAAAGATCAACTTGAACATTTTTAATGTCACTGTTGCATTAAATACTTTTTTAGTCAGGTGCATGTGATGATATTAACCCTTACGTTAAGCGTAACATTCACTAAACACCAGAACACACACCTTAAACACCAGAACACACACCTTAAACATGAAAAACACCACAACACACACCTGAAACACCACAGCACCTTAAACACACACCTTAAACACCACAACACACACCTTAAACACCACAACACACACCTTAAACATGAGAAACACGAGAAACACCACAAGACACACCTGAAACACCACAGCACCTTAAACACACACCTGAAACACCTTAAACACCACAACACACACCTGAAACACCACAACACACACCTGAAACACCACAACACACACCTGAAACACCTTAAACACCTTGAACACCACCTAGCGTATAATCAGACATGTTGGTGAACCCTGCCCTCTCACTCCCTGTTTTACTTTTAACTGCACAACAATACAAAAAATACATGAATATAGTGTTATAATTATGTCTTACTGTTATTAAAACAATAAAAACGAATGTAAAAACTTACACTCAATCCCAGCGCGCGCTCCGAAGTTCCCAGCTGAATTCCCCCACCACACTGACTCACCTTATCGCTTAGGCCCCGCCCACCGCGTTCCTTTGGCTCTGAGACACGCCCACTCCATTTCCCTTCCCTGTTCCCATAAACGCCTTATGATGCCTTCAAGTGCAATCGGAATTGTTGTAAATACAGGTTCACAACCGTAAAGTTGCACATTTTCACAATTTTCATACCTAATGTTTTTTGGTTGCTATTTTTTTTTAACTAAAAAAGCATTTTCATTACATTAGGATAGTTGTGCACTTTTAGAGACTATTTCTTATAATTTGGCCTAGAGTTTACTTTTAGTAGTCACTCATTGAAAGAAAGCTCCAGCATGAAACACATCAAATAGGTTTACACTGAAATATTTAGTGATTTTAGTACTAATTTTAAAAAAAAATTGGTGCTGTATTTTTGTTTCTCCTGTGAGAAGTTAGTGGTTGTGTGCTTTGCTGACGTCACAGGGGGACACTGTTATTGCTAGCACAGTTACAATGCTATTTTACAGAAGAGAGAACAACCAAAAAAAAACCTTAAACAACCTCAGACAGGAAGGATAACAGTCAGGTTTTGCTATTAGATCCTAAAAAGTAAAAAAAAAAGTTAATCATTAAAGTCCTTAATGTTCTTATGTCATTAGCATGGACACTAACCCACTAACCATGCTAGTTTTGTGTATTTGCTAATTCTTTCCTGTCAGTCAGCAGAGAAAGGACACTGTTGTCTGAGATGGGTTATCACATTTTTAAGCAGTTAAATGCATGATAAAAAGGAATAAAAATAAAGTTTATATATATATATATGTGTATAAGTGTCACAAGGGCTAAATGGCACCACAGTCATGTTGTCAGAACAATAAATTTAAGAAACTATATTCCACTCCAGCTAGCTTTTTATATTCTTGAAGCAAATACTTATAATGCAAACAAAGGTCTACTTGCTCTTTTGAGCATTACAAGTGGATTGTACCAAAAAAAATCTATAAATCCATGTACACACCTCATTTTAAATGAAATCAGGCTTGCATTTATCATTTAGTTGTTATTATTTTTAAAATCCTGCTGTGGACATGCCATGATTTTAATCCGGTTTTATCACCTCCACTAACTTGTAGGAAAGACGAGGTAGAATATAATCTGGTGAGGAGTCGACTTGATTACATTATTCACAATCCACACAGAAATAAGCCAAATGGAAACACTATAGCAGTAATCATGAACCAGAACTACGTTCCAGACGCTGTGTATCTCGTATATGGGTTTGTACAATTCGCATGAGATGCAAACTTCCAAGTCATTTGGAGTACAAATATAGTCACTTTATTAAGGACTACATAAAAGCATAATCAGTTACATGCATGCAGGCCATAATTAATACTCAATTTAAATCAAATATTCTAAATCTGAATACCACTGGGTTAATTTACTGGGTGTATTTCATAGTATTCGACTTATTTTAACTCATGGAAGCTTCAACTTTTTTTTCCTTATTACACAAAGAAAAAATTATATAAATATTCACCTTTATATTACAGTTTAAAAAAATCCCACATGGCCCCAATTGAGTGTCAAACTGAAAACTAGGCACCAGTCATGTGTAACTTTATCTCTTTAATTTAAACAAAAGAACCAACCAGGTTTGCTATTTCCCTACATTACTGTAAATCCACAAAAACGACAAAGAGCCTTCTTTAAAAAGGGCGGAAAATGTGAATACTTCAGTGGAGAATTCTCAAACACTGTTGAAACATGATCGTGAACGAAAAGGTTACGATGTAGACGAAATTAATCTCCCTACGCCAAGACAAACGAGTCGAAAATCATCTTTATGTGCACAGTCAAGACAACACGGCAGCACCTACATCAGTTCTCACAGCAGTGTGAACGTACTCTGAAAACAACAACTCTCGTTTAAAAAAAATAATAATAAAATAAAGAGAAACAAAACTGAAATGCTTCTATGTAGCACTACAGTACACAGATTGCAGAAAAAAAAAACGTCTTTCTAACAGGAGGCTTTGAGAACAGTGAAGCTACTAAAATGATTTTAAAAAGAAAGAATTAGCAAAGCACTGCAGTGACGGGAGCTACAGTTGACCGTGGGATCGTTAGGAGATCACTTCCTGGCCCTGAGAGACTTTCGAGCAGCAGATTTAGACTCCGCTGCAGATGACGTTTCCTGCTTCTTGGCTGCCGTCTTCTTGGGCGTCGGTCGCTTGGACACTCGGCTTGTCATCTTCTTGGCGATGGGTGTTTTGGGCTTTCGGGCTGGAGCGGCTTTCTTGACCGGCGTGGCTTTAGCGGGTGGAGGTATCTTCTTGGAAGCCGCTTTGTTATCAGAGGCTGAGGTTTTCTTAGCTGAAGCTGCCGGTCTCTTAGCGGGCGCAGGCTTTCTGCTGGTAGTCTTGGGTTTTTTTCTGGGTGGAGGCTGACGCTTTCGGGGCGCAGGCCTCTTCTGACTCCTGTGGAAAACAATTATTTATTTTCCTAATTATTTCAAAAGACCTCATATGCTTTCTGCCATATTTAAGAAGCAAACACGAACTACTGATGTAAAAAGTTCTACATACGTATATACCTGTCTACAAATTAAAATTTGGTAGATTTTCTAACCTCTTACGAGGAGCGGGCTCCTCATCCTCTGACTCTTCCTCTTCTTCGTCTTCATCTTCCTCTTCCTCCTCCTCTTCGGATTCCTCCTCTCTCCTCCTCTTTTGCTGTTTGAGCTTCTCTTTCTCCTTCTGTTTGATTTTTTCCATCATTTCTGGAAACAGCATTTCTGGGCTGCCGAGGGAATAAATGTATGTAAGGAATAAAACACTCCATGTCATGCTGTTATATGAAAATGATCAACGACTTGGTGTGATGTGGCCCGATGCAAAGTTACTGTTACCACCCCAAAGATGATTCTCCTGTAACAGCATATCGCAATACCACAGCAATTTGACAACAATTACTATTACAACAAGTCATACTTTTTATACATTTATAGTTACATGTGATGTTTTGGAACCTCTGTGAACAAGTTAGTTCCTGTTATCATTTAGATTAGAGCAGATATAAACCATCACTTCCTCGCTCTCTCACCCTCTTTTTTTCTCGCCCTCAGCTTTTACCACTGACTGTTACAAAGCCCTAACCCTGGAGATTCCAGGGTTATAATAAACGTTTCTTTCACTATATCAACAATTACACACACTGGGCCTCATTTATCAATCTTTTAGTAAAGTTGTGTGGAAATAAGACAATTTTGGTTTGCGTAAGACAAACCAGAATTTTCCGTCAGATTTACAAAATTTTCAGAAAGCCTGATTTACTTCGTACTTGGGTACGTTTGTTAATGACCCATACAGTGCAGAGCGTCTTCCCGACACAGCTCATTTGCATTTAGTGACGCCCACAAAACTCCATAAAAGGTGAAGTGCGCAGACAGCTGGGAGCACGAAATGAATGATCAGGGTAAAGTCTGAAAACCAGAAGTGGAACTTATTTTGACTCACTTCTGTGCCAATAAAAATATTTAATAATATTAATAATCAAAAGCAAGCGCTAAATCATCCGTCAGATGAGGCATTTGTTTACGGCTTACAGCTCTGCGCAGACAGACCGGCCCGTCCTCCGTCTATACTGCACCAGTTTTTTTTTTTGGTCATAATTGAATATTTAGTTTTATTTGATTTAAATGATGAGTTTGTGTTGGCTTGCTTTCTGTATTTTTTTTTTATATTCTTTAATTAATGCCAATAACATAAAACAACTGGTTTTCACTAAATGTTCTTGATGGTGCTTTTAGTCCCTGACCTAGTGAACTAGCATGAAGATGTGTTTTGGATAGAGACTCCAAAGCTCTTCTGTAAGTCGTGTTGCATACGGGCATCTGCTAAATGCTGTAAATTTACACACACAGGACATGAGTAGGATATGAACTTTTTTCCAAGTTTACAGGATTTTCCTGAATGCCAAATTTCTTGTGTGAACACCCGTGCAGATTTACGAATAAATCCGTTCGGATCCAGATTGACAAATGAGGCCAACTGTTAAATCCACATGTGTGTTTTAAACCCATACATGCTGTGATATACATTTTATATTTTTCCCCCAAATAGTTTGTTTTCAGAATAAATCACTTTTATACATATTTAGCACAAAGCACATAGAAAGGGTCAGAGCTCTTTATTCATAGTGGATGTAAATGAATATCCTAAGACGAAAAAGTTTTAGTGCATTTATTTAATGGTCATGCAAAAATAACATATATTAAAGTGACAGTAGCTGTAAAAGTGAATCCAGGGTGTACCTTGGGTAGAACGGGTAGCTGAGCTGGTAAGATCCGCTGAGCCCGTGACCGGTGATCTGCTCCATCCAGCCCATCATCTTACACCTCTGCAGTGTTCTCTTCAGGTTTGCCACTACAGACAGTCAGTAAATTAAAAAAAAAAAAAAAAAGTTACAGAAACAGAAATCCAAAGGAGATTAGATCCAAAGGCGATCTCTGAGAGACGAGGTTATTACCGATGAAATAAGCCGTCTTGTCTTGGTGGTTCTCTACCAGGAACTTGCGCAGCACGCTTATGCTGCAGCATTTGGGCTCATTCATGGCGGTGATTGCAGCGACGATCGCATCTTCCAGGAGCCCACCGCCCAGGAGGACCTTATTCCCAGATTTCTTCAGCTAGTAAAACAAAGAGAAAAACAGAAGAGTCAGCCTTTATTAAAGTCTACACAATCAAAATACATCTCCCTGGCTGATCAGGAACTTTCTTGGATTTTGTGTTCTACTTCTTGGGTGCAGATTTATCTGGCCATGCAAAATGCACCCCGGTGCTTCCTGGTGATTTTTACTTTCCAAATGGTCACAGAAATCTTTAAAACCTTTGAGAACTTCAGAAATGATGTATAAATATATTTAATGGTCCCTTTCTAATGCTGTATTTTCACTTTGAATCGTAATAATTAAGCAAATTAGCAGAAAAAAGTGTTTTCTGAGATTAAAAATTTAATTTCACCACTACTGGATGTACTAAAGAGGATTAACGAGTTAATATTCTAAGGCATTTAAATACTAAATCTGAAGGCAATCTGAACGCTCACTTTTTATCAGAATTATTCGATACTTTGTTGACATCATGCACTGCTGCAGAATCCTTTATATTTAAGCGTACGAACCTGGAAGGTCCCTGAAGCACCTTTCCCGGTGATCTGCTCCAAGTATCCCTTTTCCACAGACCTCTGCAGGCAGTTCTTAAGCACGTCAGGCCTGAGAGACACCCAAACACACACCCGGCACGTCAGCCTTCATGTATGCATGACGAGCACAGTACAGATAAAGGGTCATCTTCCAGGTCAATAGGTTACACTGTGAATATTTAGCCCCTGACCTGCTCTCTACGTTGAGCTGGGGGAAGTGCTGCTCCAGGTATTTCTTAATGAGGATGTACGAAGCCTCCTTGGGCTCACAGAGGCGAGTCATGATCAGCGGCAGAGCCTCACCCAGCGTCCCGCCCTTCGTACCTGAGAAGCTTGAGGTTGAGGGCTTCTACCGAATAATCATAACCAAAATGTATGGATCAGAATTACAACAGGGAAAAAAAAAGGGAGACGTAGAACAAACAACGTGAAACAACACTTCATTTATCAATACTTCAGTTTGTTCATAGTGTTAGAAAACCCTAAGCACCCAGTGTACTGTTTCCCTATGAGTGTTTTAAGATTACAGATCACTTAACAATGGAAATTACGTCAAATTACAGGGTCACGGATGTGTTACTGTACTTCACAGTCAATATAATCAGAAAACTTCATTAACAACTCCATTCGCTAACAGTTGATAAAGCAGAGACAAGTGTTTAATCACAGCGTGTAAAGCTTTTAAACCATACCTTCTTCGAGTTGGACTCGGTAGGGAGCTTCCCGATGGTGAAACTTCCTGAGAAACCTTTTCCTTTCAGCTGCAAGGAGAAATGAGACATGCAAGAAACACCATTTAGCATTTTCTGCAGTGTACATTATCATTTTTTACCGCTCTACATCTCCACTTGCTGCTTTTAAAACAATTATTTTCATCCATTAAGGAAAACAAGGCTTAACGTATTTCCAGTAGGTCCTGACTGACATTTTCAAAGGCTTATATATATATATTAGTTATTTATTTATATAAAATCTCAGATGCCATCAAAACATGAATTTCCTGAAATGCTTCACTTAAAGTAGGAAATCAGGATGCAATGGCATGATGTTATACCCTATGTAGTGAGCATGTATAGTGAATTGTACAGCATGTATAGTAAATTATTATGACTGGTTTTGGAAATGGTGCATTTAGTTTCATGGCTTCTGAGTTACCTAAAAAACAAACTCATCAATAAGAAAGCCATCCAAAAATAAATAAAAATGAATTTGAAAACGGTTATAAGTAAAACAATGCCACTGAATAGTGATCTATTGCGAGATCATTAATATTCAAAGTGAACTCACATACTGAAAATGATAAGGAATTAATATTCCAGTGCAACTTTTAAAAGGAATACGACAGCACTGACTTGTAACGGTAATTCTTCTACACACAAGCCTGCTTACAAGACAAAGTTATGAATTTTTTCTGATCATTTTTTACAAGCGTAATTATTCTCAGCTCACCTGCTTCACTGCTCCTTTTTCCACCAGCTTCTTCATTGCCCTCTTATACTGGCTTTTCGTCCTTTTATCCATTTCCATGGAGGAATATTTCTTCGTTACGTATTTCATAATGGTGAAGATAGAAGCGCCGGATCGCTCCTTACAGTTCTGAAAAAGAAATACTGACATTAAAACTTAATAAGTCTCAAAGCACTTTTTTTTTTCCATGTATACCCATGTGATGAGATACAAACTGCGTAAAAGAGGAAATCCTCACAGGTACCTCATACTTCATACTCTAGCTTTGGTTTATACTATTTGAATTGTGGTTATTATTGTTGGAAAATAGACCTGAATAGCATCAAGGAGGATTTCTTCCACTTTGGGCTGCGACACAGAAACGCTTTTTGGGGCACAGGCGAGTTTGCTGGCGGACATGGTGGCCCAAGAAGGGATTTTCCTTTTCACTTTTTTACTCTTCTCATCACCTCCTTCCTTCTCCCTGTGACCAGATTAAATCAGAAATACATTAATTTATAGCGTTAAATTAATAAATTACTCTAATCACTCAATTGGTATAACACTGTACTCTAATACTGCAATAATTACAACATACAAACTTTAACATTTAATCAGAAAGCCACACAATATTAGGCAAACATCTGCACTCGTGTTTGGATTTCGTGACTCACTCTGCTTTTTTTGCAGCATCCTTCTTTTTCTTCTTTTTCCCTTGCTCCTCTGCTCCGCTCTTCTCCGATTTCTCCCCCTCCGCAGTTTCTCCGTCCTCTCCAGTTTTTCCGTCCTCTGGAGCGTTTTCGGTGGACTTCTCTCCTGCGTCTCCGCTCTCCTCTCCCTCTGGAGCTGCCGGGGCTCCTTTCTGCTCCTCCTCTGCAGACGTGGACTCACCAGAGTTGGTTTTGGCCTCTGGAAAACGCACACGAGCAAGTTTCATCATTGGATTATGTTACTAAAGTTTGGGAATTTTGTAACATAGTGGGGGAAAAAAAACACGCTACTGCTGGCATTTTACACGTTTAAACCTGGATGTGATGATCATACCTCACTAAAGAAATATAACTTCATCCGTCTAACCCTGTGTTCACACCAGCAATCATCGAAGCGACAGGTGACCTTTCAGTTCTATGTACATGTGCAACATGGAGTTGTGACAAGTGACAAACGACAAACATATTGTATTGGGATTACATGCAAATTGAGGATGATGTGATAAAGCAGCAAATCCAAACAACCTGCTTGAATGATTCTGGTTAATTGTGGTATCATCTTATTTGTAAATCTGTAAAGAGACATTACAAAGAAAAATAAAGCTCTGAAGGAAGTAGCAGAGATCTGTGGCTCCTCTGGTGAGTGTACACTTATCTTGTCTCTATACACATTTTTGGAGAGTTGTATATGAAAGATAAGACGAAACCACAGTTATTAGTTCTTCTTCCATCAGTAGGGACTCAGGCTGTGAGCAGGGAACTGAAGAAACGTCCGAGGAATCATTCAAGCCAAATGTTTCGATTCGTGGCTTTACAGCATCACATTTAATTTGCACAGAACTGAGAAAATCTCAATTCATATACAGTGCTGTTGCTTTCGCAACTAAAATCGCAGCTCTGCCTCTTGTACGTATGTAGAAGATGAAAAGTCACCTGTCGCTTGTGAGTGTGAATGCAGGGTTAATGATCTGGCAAAGGTGCGATTCATACCTGACTCAGGTGCTGGAGCTGGGGGCGTGTCCTCCTTGGGAGGAGCCGCAGCTGAACGGCGAATCGGCATGATGATAATCTGCAAAGGATCTTTGCATAAAGATGAATAATGTACAATTAAGTGACATGATGTTGTATAGGTTCTCAATAGCACAACATATTCAGCTGATTTGCATATGCTGCATTTTCATGCACTCCCAAGCTCCAATGAATGAAAATTCCCTGAGCCCCTGCAAAATGATTAATAAAACAAGAATAATAATCCATGCATAATTATTGGGCAGGCCTGGGATTTTCTCAAGCATAAGATTCCTGGTGTGTGAACAGTACAACAGTAATACAGCTCTTATGCAAAAAAAAAAAAAACCAATGTGCAAGCTTGGTGTAAGTGTAAAGGTGACCGGGATGGTGCACGAGCTGGAGAGGAAGGAGAAGCAAGCTCGTGAAGACAACAGCATTTCATTACAATGAGAAGAGGTCAGGATTCAATCCTAGCTAATTATCAGCGTGTTGGAAACATAAAACAAGAAGACAGCTGATCATTTCCTAGTGCAAAGCGCCAGAAAAACTTGCAGCTGCATGCATCGCGCAAATGCAAGACGTGTGCAGGAGAACAGCTTGGACACAAATCACAAAATGGCCATTTTGTCCATTTTACCCTACACACAGTAATGGCGCTTGCATTGCACTGATGGTAAATATATGGAGTTGAAATAGCAGTGACGGAGTACTAAAAAGAAGCCGAAAACGCGCGTGCATGGTTGCCATGTTGCGACCCATTCGAGGACGCAATAATTTTTAAAAATGTGAGTTTTATTTCGTACCTTAATGCACTCGATTTATCGGTTGAAGTAAATTCGCTTCGTCTTTGTTCGGGATTCTCTCTGTTTACACGCCCCTCCCCCTTTCTACGTCCACGTAGAGACGTAATGGACGCCTGGGCGTGGCTTAGATCAAAAAATCTCTCGCGCCCAAAAAAAAAAAAAAAAAAAAAAAAAAAAAAAAAAAAAAAAAAAAAAAAAAAAAAAAAAAAAAAAAAAAAAAAAAAAAGGAGGTTCAACCAATCAAAAACGGCCACGTCAAAGCGTTGCCTGTGCGACCGTTGAAACCGTATACTAAACGTACTAAGTAGTATACAAGAATAGTACGCCATGTTAGGCTGCTGTAGCAACCTTAAGTATTTCAGCGTACTATTTTAGCGTACTATTTAGTTTAGTTTACGGTTAGTGTGCGATTTTAAACGTTAACTCGACATGAACACAAACACATTTAACGAAAATGACCACTATGGCCTAATAAAGTAATTTATTTGCTGTTTTTTTTTAACCTAAAAAAAGCTTGAACCTAATAATAATTAAAAATTAAAAAATAAAAAATAAATAATTTTTTTTTTTACAAAGCTTTAAAGCAAAAATGTATATCAGGTAATACTTTTATAACATTTGTAAAAAAAAAAAAAAAAAAAAAAAAAAAAAAAAAAAAAAAAAAAAAAAAAAAAAAAGATTCACCAATAATTAAGAAATAAACAAAAACCCCTAAGGACCACAAGGGGGCAGTGTTGTCACGCGGTTTGCTATCACGTACAATAAAACAACAACAACAACAACAATAATAATAATAATAATAATAATAATAATAATAATTAAAGCAGTAAACCACCAAATGACATTTACAAACATTTTTATTATATGACAGATCATAGATAATATATTACGATATTGATAAGCATACTGATAATCCTCTTAAAAGCTATGAAGAAACATACACTATATGGCCAAAAGTTTGTGGACACCTGACCATCACACCCATATGCACCTGTTGAACCTCCCATTCCAGATTTAGTCCCCCTTAACTGGAGTCAAGTAAACATGAATCATGTGTGAGCTCATGTGAATAATATGTGATAAAGGAAACACCATGTCCCAGATGAAGAAAAGAATCATGTGGGGAAAAAAATCACTTGTGAAAATAAATAAATGTGCAAAAAATTGGGTTAAAGTACATGAATCATGTAAAAAAAAAAAAAAAAAAACACTTCAAAATAAATGAATCATCTATAAAAATCACAAATCACATGTGAAAATGAATGAATCATGTGTAAAGAATCACATGTGAAAATAAATGACTCACATAAAAAAATCACAAAACACGTGAAAATAAATAAATGTGTAAAAAATTGAGTTAAAGTATATGAATCATGTAAAAAAAAAAAGTCAAAATAAATGAATCATATGTGAAAAATGAACGAATTATGTGTAAAGAATCACATATGAAAATAAATGAATCATTTTTAACTTTAAAACCTTTCTTTCTAAGAAATAATATTTTTAATGAATTACAGAAGCATATTTTATTGATCGTTTTGATTTAGGCTTTTACACATTTGTGGTTAGTATTATTTTTTATTAATATCATTAATGTTACAGTTTTATTGAAATGTTGTTGGACTTTTTGCTCTTATTTACAGTGTGTCATTATCCTCTCACACGTAAGAGATGTGGAGCATTTTGTCAAGACTTTAGCAGAAAACTTTGATGGGGGAGCAAAAACAAAGGCGAAAAAGATGTTTTGATGCGGGGCTCCACAGTCGGCATCGCAGCAAACACCCGCCCACACGCTCTCTGTGAGTTTCTCACTTCCTGCACACAAAACCGCCCTCGCCCGAGGCTCTGTAAGCACACAAAGCAGCCAGGTTAGGCTAATGACATTCGAGAGGGGAGCACTAATTTGCTCTGTGATGATGGCCTGTTCATATCAGAGTCATTGTGGCGGACTCTCGAATTCTATCCGGTGCCAAAAGTGGAGCTGGTGTGTAACAAGCCCGGTTTGCCGTTACCATGCCAACACAAACCTTCATCTCTTCAGAGGACTACTCTGGTGTTGCCTTGGAGACGAGAAATCCAAAGAATCTAGGCCTGGAATTCTATCACACAGAGATGACTTTGATTTCTTTCTTTTATTTTCTTTTATTTACTGGTTCTTTGTTCTTACGCTGATTTTTACTCACTCACTCTCAACTATTTAACTTAGCATCAAAATTTGATTCATTCATTCGTTCCTTCATCTTCAGTAAGTGTTTTATCCTTGTGGATCCGGAGCCTACTCCAGGAACGCTGGGTGTGAGGTAGGAATACACCCTGGATGGGATGCCAGTCTATCTCAGGACACGATGCACACACATTCACACACTGATTCACACTTGGGGGCAATTTAGAGTCACCGATCACCCTGCCGGCCTGTTTCTGCGAGGAGGGAAAAAACACGCAAAACTTAAAACAGACAGTAACCCGAGCTCAGGATCGAACCAGGAACCTTCCCCTTTGGATCAATATTGTTATTTGATATCATTTAACGAGTTTTTGATAAATGCGTCAATATTTTTGATAAAATTTAAGAAAGATCTGGGAATGTGTCATAATAATGTGACACTGCTACCACCAATTTAAGAATCAGGATGCTAACAAAGTGTTATAACTAAAATCTTCCCTCATAGACTCCTTAAAAATAATTAAAAAGTCAACCACTGGGTGTGAGATTAGCAATATGAAATATAAGCGTGTGGTAGTCTACAGAGAAATAAAAAAAATAAAATAAAAAAAAAAACATCGTGTATAATTTTGTGATCGAAATAGCTCATGAGGTAGCTGTGGGGGTGAGTGTATCTGCAATAACGTGATAAACAAGACAAGGAACATGAGCTTCATAGATCTGAATAATAACCTGAGTCATTTATAACCCTGTACTGTCTGTTAGTGAGAGTGCAGCCAGCTCGAAAGAGATGATAGACGCTCTTTTCACTGAGGTTGGGAATGAAAGGACAATCTTGGTGCACGTTCACTAGCACATCTCTTCCTTACACACAAGGGCTTTTCACTCTTGAAATAGTTAACCCTGGGTCATTCTAAACCCTGCGTAAATGGAATCCTGGGTTATCTCGTTTCACGTTTCACACTGCTCATACTTTAACCGGGGTCAACAATTAATCCTGGGTATTCATAATCTGACCTTTCACACTGTACACTCCTAAACCCCGGGTTAACGTTCTTATTTCCATATTTGCAGTGTCCACAACCATGATTGGACAAATACAGCACGTGACTGGTTTAAATAACGGCTTGTCTTGTGCTTTCGCACCTGTGAGAAAAAATAAATCCCTGTAAATCCTCCTTGGCTGTTTTAAGGCACCTGAGACGCACAAAGGCAAGAAAACAAAGACAAAAAGACAAAAGAAAAGAACACAGAGGAGCCAATTATATGAACTTTTTTTTGAATTCCTTTTAAGCATGGAGAGACTTGTGTTTACTTGTACAGTAGCATCATTTCTGACTGTGCCATCCAGTTTGTCCTGAACAGACATTGTCTCCTCTTCACTCCAACTGACGCGTTTTCCGTCACCATTTGACGTCATTTTTTTATTTTTCCCTCAAACGCTGCAACTACTGTTTACACAACACGGGGGGTTTCTGTGACTGTACAAAGCAATTGATATGAGGCACGCACTGTTCACTTTCTGATTGGGCATCTGTTTGGCACCGCAATGTGGGGTTAACAGCACAAAAGCAGTGCTAATCCTGCTTCAGAGCAGGGTTACATAACCCGGGGTAAAAAGCGGTCCTAACTCTGCTTCTAAATTACAAGTGTGAAACGTTCCTCTATCCAGGGTTAAAAGCGGGGTTTAGAACGACAATAACCCGGGGTTAAGCGCAGTGTGAAAAGCTCTACAGTCTCTTAATTAATGCCTGACTTCAAGCTTTCTTGAGCCTTAATTTATAATTCATTGGTTGTTAGTATAGATCTGATTGTTTTTAATGTACTTTAAAACAATGTGACTAATTGATTCATTCATTCGTTGAATTAGTAACTGGACAAAAAAGAAAAAAATGTTTTAGTCATGATTTGTAATGAATACTTGGATGGTATGAAGCTTGAAACCTGACAAGTTTATCTGAATATGAATTTTATATATTTGAATTATATACACATCATGTTAAATACATTTTTACTATGGTGTATTTAATAATTTTACATGTTGACAGTGATTTTTCTTTGTTTTTTAACTTTTCAGGGCTAAGATTTGAAAATTATGGTCATTACAGGTTTTGTGAGTTAAAAAAATAAAAAAATCTAATCTCAGAATTTTACAGATTTTATGTAAATTAGGCCAAAGGTGCAGTTTACGGGATTCCCAATGAAAAGAAGACGCTAAACAAATAAAAATTTATGTTTTACTCAAATAGGACGTTTCTTACAGTGATGTTAAACACCTGATGCTCTAGTGTAACTATTTAGGTAACTTTCTAGCTATCAAGCTAGTTAGGCTTTGCTAATGTTAGCTTGCTGGCAATCGTTAGCCGCTAACAGTCAAAGTTAGCTGCTGAATAGCAATTTAGCTATTTCCATAGAACACTGATGGTCCAACAAACTTGATACAGTTACCTCATTACGGGTCATATCTTCCGTTTTGACTCCACTTAACTTTACTCCATGTCTCTTCATAGACATGACTGTGATTGGCTAAGCCAGGGGTCATGACCTCATGTGGGGTCACTTGACTTACAAATAAGGTTGTGAGAGAAACTCACAATCTCCTCTTTTGTTTATTTTCATTTATTTTACAAATTTATATTATGAATATTGCTCTATGAACATAGATTTTGAGTGCCACTATTTTAAAACGTTTCAAGGATTCACATTCCCATTTAAATTAAGCGAGTACATGCTATTTTAGTTTTTTTCTATCCTGACATGCTGCACTAGTGTAGGAGTTCTTCAGTAAAGATTTCTTCGTCTGCTAGTTCCTCAACAACTTTGAGTGACTCTGATTCAGTGGAACATCAGAAGCCATGAAAATGAACATGAAAATATGCCAAAATCGTTTACAAGCTTTGAATTTACAAGTGTGACAGAGGACAACCAAAATGTCACGGCTTGGGGTCACAGAAAATTCAAAATGTCCATTTTGGGTCGTTTGGCCAAAATGCCCCTGAGCTAAATGCTGAGTTGGACCATTCTGAAAGCGTCTACATTTTCATGGGAATCCCGGATGCTTCACTCTTGGCCTAATTTACATATAATTTGAATTTTTGAGATTTGTATCTACGGTTCTGATTTTTTTAAATATAATATAATGATACTGGGTCTTTTAATGAGTTATTACAATATAGTAACAGCAGTGTTACTCCAGCTGTACAGTATAAAATCCTTTACTACAGTATAATCTGCTAGTATTGTGAATGTTTTCCCAGAATACTACACAGGCTGCAGTATTGAACTGGTGTGTGTTTTACAAAAGTTCTTTACAATGAAAGCTGCTTTTATGCAAGGCACTAGAGTCCATGAAATAACTTTTTTGGAAAATAAACAGTTTCACTTATCTAATTGCTTTTAAGTTGATGCTATAATCATTTTTTTTTATTCACCACAGTTGATTCACAGCTATTAATTAACACACTCTGAAGATTTGTCATGAATCTAATGGCTCGTGACAGCAAACATACTTACTGGAGCAAAACTGTGGGCCTGCAGATGGCAAAGTTTGTAGTTTTCAACATGGTGTCACTAAATTGAAGCCAAACAACGCTTGATAAACAAGAAAGATTCAGTCAGTGCCAATCAGTCAGTAGAGGCCATAAGGGTTTTTCTCTCTCTTCCTTTAAAAGGAAATGTCATGTCTACTGAATATTGGAAGATAATTCTAATTAAGTCATTTGACATAATAAGTAAGGAATGAAACACTTTGGGATGGGCTTTTACATGAAAATAAAACTGTTATCACCCTGAAGTTTATTATTTTCCTATAACAGCATGTCCTTAAGCATTTTTTTCTCTTATACTACTGATATCCTCCCAACTTTAGTCTTGGTCAATTCCCACTCACCAGTCAGCTCTATCATACAGACAGCTCCCAACCAGGGAGGCTGACAACAAGCCAGTCATCCACATCTTTTTGAACTGCTGCTCATGCTGCATCACAGGGCAGTGTAACACACTCAGAGGTGCTATCTGCTCCCTTCTGCATGCACGAACTCACAGATGCCCATAGTGCCCAACCACACATCATGGCCGATTTTGCCAGGGATGGCTGAGGTATCTTCAGGATTCAAACTCACAGTCTCCGGGCAATAGTGTGATTGCTTTTCTGTTGCGCCTCACGGGCATTGCCTTTAATGTTGTGAAACATCTTCAAAACAAGTTGGTTCCTGTTATCACTTATGTAATAGCAGCTACAAAAACAGCTGTTACCTCACTAACATCTGATTCTTTTCTCTTTAAATGTTTATAAGACAAAAAAAAGCAGTTGTCAAGTTACTGAGAAACCAGAAAGTACAAAGTCATCAGTTCTGAAGACTTTCCCAAGTCATCGGTCCTGAAGACGTGTTGACAAAGCGCTGACACCAATTATATGTTTTTCTTTGTCACACATTTTTTTATGTTTTTTATTATTAGTTTTAGATATGTCTAGCATCTGCCATACAAGTTCCTGTGAATTAGTTGTGAATACAACAGTATAATACTATAACATCGATTTAGGGGGGAAAAAATGTCCTCAATGCTTAGGATGTAAAGTGGGGTCCAAAAGTCTGAGACCACTAGCTTCTATTTTGCGTTTTTTCTAAATTTAATACAAAAACTTTTATTACAAATTATATTATCAGCAATAACTTGAGTGAAAAGCAGAATCTGATAAATATTTACATGAATTTCAGAATTTCTTCAGAGTGCACTTGAGCTAGCATGGACTCCATATGTTGCAAATCTTTTTAAATTTAAATAGCGACCTAGAAATAGTGGAGAATCTTATTATTGATTATTCAAGATATTGAACATTTATTTTCTTTGTTTAAAAATGTTCACAATTCTAAAATTTTTCTGTTTATTCTCAGATTTTCAATGACGTTTGGACCCCACTATATGTTTATACATTATTTCTCATTGAATTATTTGCACCTGTAATTATTTCTACACAAGAAATTCATTTGAATATCTTAAACAATTTTTAAAAATGTTCAGTATAGTTGTCATAAAAGATTACAGGTTTTAAAGACATTCACAGATGGAGCCTCTCTTCGACTTTATAAAAATTATGAATTTAGACGCCAACCACTTGTTTGAAAAATGAAGAAGAAAAAAATTGACAGAAAGAGGAGAAAAATACACCCGCGCATGTTCTACATCCACACATGGCTAGCTACAGTCCTCCTCTCTTCCCTATGTGTGTGTGTGTGTGTGTGTGAATGTGTGTGAGTGTGTATGAATGTGTGGGTGTGTGTATGTGTGTATGTGAGTGACTGAGAGAGAGAACCAGAGCCAGAAGTCAGGTTCTGACTAACAGTGCTTAGTGCGACTGCCAATGAATGTGAGAGTGTGTGTGCATGTGAGAGAGTGTGTGTGTGTGTGTGTGTGTGTGTGTGTGGGGAGGTTTGTTCAGTTCGAGGTAAGTCTGCATGTCAGCTCACTTCCTCTTTTTAAACATGGATTTTGTAGCCACTTTCGGTTCTGTATTCTTTCCATGTCTCTACTGTTTTTTTCGATGGTCATCACTCCATCGTCATCATCACCATCATCATCATCATTGTCAGTCATTCTTACTTCTCTTTCTCTTTGCATGATCTCTCTCTTTGTCTCTTTGTTCATCACTTTGTGGTGTCTCCATCATCTACTCGCATTTGCATGAATGACGTCCTGTATTTCCTCCATCACTAAAACAAACGACTGAGACAAAAGAGGAACAGGGCCTCAGCAGAAGAGGGTGGCACGCTCGTATTACGCACTCCGAGGTCAGTTAACGGATTCCCTCGGCGCATTGATGAAACCTGGAGCAGCTTTTCAAATAAGTTTTGGTAAGTGGTTTGTCTTTGTCTTACTTTCCTCTTATCCGGACTAAAATTTTGGCAATCTGGTGATAAGGAAGTCCTTCACATGCGTGGCGGTTTGATGGAAAACAGATAGTATTCAAAGTAGAAGAACTGAGAGATATGTGAAGAGTAGCGTTCTTGTTATCTAAAATGGAGAATGCTTTAATTGTCTCTCGATATTAAAATGCTGAATGAACTGAAAGAAGTAACGCAATGTGACTTGACATATATTGTAAGTTCACTGATGTCAAGATGTCAGAAATTTTGCTCAAACATCAGCCATTTTACTCAAGGAAGCAATCCATTTTTCTTTCATTTGTAATAATATGGCAGAATACAACAGTTCCTATGTTTATGGGTTTTTTTTTTTGTTATACTACTTTTGACATTTGTCTGGATCAGCAAAAAAGCGTGACAAGTGACATGAGTCAACAACAGAGCTGCAGACAGAGGAAGTAAAACATAAAGGAGTTTACAGAGTTCAAGAAATAAAAAAAAGACAAATGTTAGGAAGATAAAACAAAATCATTTGTCCACCCCTGAGGAAATATCATTGATATTATTTGGGTGGTGTGTGTGTGTGTGTGTGTGTGTGTGTGTGTGTGTGTGTGTGTGTGTGTGTGTGTGGGTGGGTGGGCGGGTGGGGTGCATGTACAAGCGGATCAGGTACAGTAGTACTACTGAGGTTTAAACACTTATGCAAGGAATAAAACACTTGAGGGCATGCTGTTAAAGGAAAATAATGTGCAGCACAGTGCAAAGCGGAGGTACTGTTACCCCGAAGTTGATTATTTTCCTAAACAACACATCCTGAAATGTTTTATTCTGCAAATACCACAGCAATTTTCCAAAAATTACAATTTTAATTAATTAATGAATGACACATTGTACGTTTTATCCATTTATAGTTACGTTTAATGTTGTGGAACGTCCGCGAAACAAGTTATTTCCTGTTATTATTTATGTTATAGCAACTATAAACACTTGTTCCCTCACCAGCCTTTCTCTTTTTTCTCTCAATTAAAAATAATAAGATGAAAAAAAAAAACCCACAGCTTGTCATTTTACCAAGAAACTGGAAAGTCCTGAAAACTTTCCCATGACTGTTCAAAAAACCTCAGATACACTTCCATAAATGTTCAGTAAACATCTCCTTACAGAAAACTTCACAGTATCAACGATTAGACAGGACGTTTTTAATTTGTTTATTATTAGGCTTAGATTCTGGTACTTACAGCACTTTTACTATGTTAGAGTAATTTTATAATATTAACAGTAGTAAACTAGGTACTATCTAAGTGAATAGTAAACATTTAAATTTAAAATTAAAATTACTTTAAATTAAATTAATCTGTTTACTACCTACCTGCTTAAATGCAGTCTAATGATTAAGATAACAACAGTGTCTGGAAACATAGATGTTAAAATAGAGCTTTCACCCTTGAAGAGTTGAAGTTTTTCTCACTAATGTTTTTGTCACGAAAGCTTGCACATTCCAGGACATATTAATGAGCCCAGCTCTTAAGCTTTATTCAAGATGAGTCATACCTATACCACACTCTGTACGGCCTCCGATTACATTTCATCTGTATGCTTCTGCAGTATGCAAATAGCAAAAATGCTTTTATTGCAAATGGGAGGTTCTTCTTGTTCTGCTCTTCTGGCCTTCTTCTCAGATGCTTCTTAGTTTCAAATCATTCAAATTAGGTGAAGTTTGTGGGTTTCTGACGCATAATTAAAGCGGTAAATGGTAAACTTGTCCTTTCAAGATCACAGTGTATGTCTTGATAAGTAATTTATAGGGCAGTATTTCCTGAAACAAGCCCTCAGAAACACCATTTGGTTCATATTTTTGCTCTCTTTAAGTGCCCAACACACCAGAACCAGGTATTCAGTGTTCTCAGTGGTTTGGTAAGAACACCATTAGGAGATGAGATAGTTCCCTGGTTGGATTTATTGTATAACTGGTAATAACTGGCCAGGAGCATCACCAAAATGGTCAGTGAGATCAGACTTTCCAGTAAGCACTTTGGTACAGGTGCATAACTTTAGCATTTTGTCATGAGTTTATTATTGTAAAATTATTTTAATCTTTTTATCATTTATATCAATTCTATCATTGTGTATATATTTCATTTTAATTTCATCTTTATATTTGCATGTTTTATTTTAGTCAATATTTATGTATGTATTTGTAAGTAAAATCTTTTACTTAATTTTATTGTACTTTGAGCTACCCCATGTATAAAAAGTGATCTGTAAATAAATTAAATTTCTTATTTTTAATTATTATTAATACTTCATTGTCTCCCTTGTAGCTGTTCATAACAAAACTGTTCTATCCTGATGAACATTGCCTTTTCTCTGCAATGATGCTTCTGCTGATACACAATATGTCTGTTATTCTTTTGAGAACTGTGTTCACATTAGCTGCATTCCTATTCATAAGGGAAGGATACTTTAAACCACTGGAACAGGGGTGCCTAATAAAAACTGTTTCCTTTTTGCAGGTAATTAGCAGGCTCGGTCTCTGAACATTACCAGGGTGCTGTTACCATGGCAACTGGCAAGCAAGGCTTTGTGAGAGCTACTGAGCCTCAGCATTTGGTATCCGTACAGAGAGAGAAAGAGCCGCATGTTCAGGCCCCACTACCAGCCATGTATATCCAAGCGGTGTCCGGCTTGCCATCCTACCCTCAGGCCCAGCCAGCAGCAGTGCAGGATGCAGCGGTCATTCCTCTGTCCGTGCCGATGATGTATGCCAACCAGACTCTGCCCTTTCTGACTCTGCACATAGCCAGTGGGGCAGGTCTCCAGCAGCAGAGGCCTGAACCTCCAGCATCTTCTTCCAGACCCAAGTCTGCGGGGAAGCATGTGTGCCCACATTGTGGAAGGGACTGCCTGAAACCCAGTGTGCTGGAAAAACACCTGCGCTGCCACACAGGTGAGAGGCCATATCCTTGCGCCACCTGTGGCATCTCCTTTAAGACGCAGAGTAACCTCTACAAACACAAGCGCACCCAGGCCCATGCTCGTCTCTCCAGCGAATCTGGTAAGGGAACCTTCAGCAGCCAGGAGAGCACTGAGAGCTCAAGAGAGAATTGCTCTAGTCCCTCACTGGAATTACAAAATGAAGATTCAGGCGACACAAACAGGAATGATGGTGTTCGTCTCACTGCGGCAACGAGCACAGGTAGTTCAGATGAGGTCAAGACAGGCTCTGAGACAGAGAGGGCTTTATGCAAAGCCGCAGTGGTTGGAGTTATTGCTTCACCAGCACATGGGCAACAAGTAAATTCACATACTGTAACCCAGAGGGTACCTCAATTATCATCTAATGCTGCACCAATACAGGCAAAAAGCCCAAATGGAGATGGACGTGCTCCAATGACTCCAAATCGTACTCCTCTTCAGAGGCAGGAGGCACTCTTCCCTAAGCCTCAAAGCCATGACAGCACAGACTCCGGCTTCAGTGAAAGCAATGAACAACACTCAACCTCCAGTCCTGGCACTACCTTGCACGATCCCAGCATGGAACTGGAAGAACCAGAAACCTCTGAGAAACTCTCAGATGTGGGAACTGATGACATCAAAAGCAAGGTGTCACTTCAGGATAAACAAAAGCTAGAGGAACACATCTTGAAGCTGATCTCCAAAAACAGTGTGGTAATGGACGACAAACATCTAGTGAACGTGCGGCCGAGGAAGACAGTGTTGTCGAAACAAGGCAGCATCGATCTTCCCATGCCGTACACTTACAAAGACTCATTCCATTTTGAAATAAGAAGCAGCAAACACCAAGTATCCGGTTTGCAAACGCAAGACAGAAAAGGTAGGGCTTTTTACAGCTCTATGCCTACACAGCATTCTACCAGCTTGGAACATGCACCATTAACCCGAAGCAGTTCTTTACCATTTAGCGTGGGCATTCAGAACAGTGACATGACGGTTTCGCCTTATGAAGTAGACAATATTCCTTTGAGCAGGAGGTGTAGTGCAGGACATATCTACCCAATTAAGTCATTAGATCAACACACACCCAGCCATCGTTCACTGGTCAGACAAGTAGCAGTGGATGGTTTATCAGCAGTGGAACGTTCTCCAATGGAAAGAGGCAGTCTTAGTAGCCTCAGTTCTGATGGAGACTGCACTGACACGGCATCAGAGTCAGTTGTCAAAAGATGTCGTAGGAAGAAAGCACAAAAGTTTGCCTACAATAAATGGTACATGTATGGAGGTGGTACATTCAAGAAGCTCTACAACACAGAGAAAGACTCTGTATTAAAGAGCAGAAAGTCCACACTTAGCCCTGAGCAAACTGAAAGTCAGGGGATTCAAATAAGCCAACAGAAAGATAGCAATACGTCTGCATCTGTATCTGTGAGCTATACTTCCTGCTCTGCTCCGAGTCTGTCTCCTGTTGCTAATGTCCTCACAGCACAGACATCCAGTCAGGTTCTTTCCTCTTACTTACTTGTGCAAAATACACCAATGAAACAATCAGCTGGGCAACCCCAGCAAAGTCTGACCAAGCAAACTAATGTTCCAAGCTCAGACTTGAATACTGTGATGAATGCAATAAAAGGCACAGAAGAAAAAGGCAGAGCACCAGAAACACAGCTTTCAACTCCAATACCTTCAGAGAGGAAAAAGCAAAGGACAGATGAACATCTTTCAGCCTTTGTCGAAAATACAGAAGCCCTAATAAGGATGCAACAATGTGCGAGTCGACAGGTAAACGCCAACCTAGGTCAATCACTACAATCAGATAGTGGTGATGTGCCCCAAAAATCAAGCCTAACTTCACTGCAGAGGGACAATGGGTTAAGTCTTAACAGGCAAGGCAGTTTCACCAATCTGTCTTCCTCCTCAAATCAGAGACAGATCCTTTTCAAGAGGCACAGTTCTCCGCTTTTTGTGGCCAATATGAGTGGGACATCTGCGTCTCCTTCTGCCTCCTCCAGCATCTCCTCGGTTTCTCAAGCCAAGACCAGCTTTCTTCCCATGTACCAGCTGAAGATTCCTGTTTCGACAGATGGCATGTCAGATCCTCGTCTTGGCAAAGGTTCCTCGCTGAATCCGTCTTCACCCAAACAGAATGTTAGTCTGAATCAGCAACCTGCAACAACTTCACCATCCACACCACAAAACCAGTCAACAGTGACCGTTATGTCCCCTGGACATGAGCAAGGTACTTTGTGTATAGCAGCCATAACAAAGGCAACATCTATGACACCTGCCGTGTACAGTTGCCAGAATGCTAATGCCTACACATCGACCTACACCTCTACATTAGCATCTCCGTTAGCATTCACAGACCTGAGTGTCACTGTTAGTACAACACATAGCTCAATCTCACCAGTTTGTCACTCATCTACATCAACAAAAAACAGCCAGGTCTATGCTGGAAATGTGGCATCTGTACAAGACAATCCTGTTACATCTGTAGTGATCCCAACGCAATCACCTGGAGTTACACCTGCACCGGTACTTCCAAGCTCTAAAGATGGCATCCCTTTGGAGATAAGCAGCACTGAGATCCAGGGATCTCAGGACACTTTTTACGTGCAAACAGCAGACCTCCAGATAGTCATGCAACTCATTTCAGATGAGCAGCTTGCGTTGATAGAACCGCAGATTGAAACGCAGGACTATAAAACTACTGGAAGTCATTGTTTGCTCAGGAAAGATCCAGAAACGTCTGGGACTCACACAATCCAAACAGGTGTTTCACAGGAAATACATAAACAATGCTCTGGTGATACAGGAACAAAGCTAGCTGTTGAACAGGGGAATGTAAACAGGAGTGTGCTCAGCAACATCCCAGACATAACACTCATGTCATTTGGTTCAACAGTTACAGAACACAAGGCAAAGAGTACAAAAAGTGTTCAAGATGGTTATTTAACAAACACTGGCACTAAAGGGGTTATTTCAAGGTCACCTTCCAAGTCAGAGCATGACGTTTCAGCTTTACTGGATAGCAGGGCATTGGAACAACAGTGTAAATTTTTAAGTTCAACACCTGAGGACAGTACGGTGCCAAAAGACCCAGAGACTGCAGGGTGTGGTATTAGTTCTAGATCATATCTTAAACAAAAGCCTAGCGAGAAATTGAGCAAACCTTCAGCAGACAAATCCACTGCAAAAAGTGAGGCGGGGGTAAGCAAATCTTCTGTGCATGACCAGATCTTGAGAAACTATTCAACTTCCATAATATGCAGCATTCAGCAAAGTTGTCAAGACACTACAGGTAGCCATGGGACGATTCATACAACTGTGGCTTCTACCAACAATGCAGCAACATCCTCTGAGGGCAAATCGGTGAAAGTAAAAGTTGCAACTTTTCCAGAAATATCTGAAAGAAGCCCAAGTCATCAACCTGTGCAAACCACTGTTCAACAGCAGAAATCACTTCTCTCAACAAAATCAGTAGAAAAACAGACGGCTGAAACAAACACATCATGTATCTCTGTGCCATCTTCAGTTCTGGTTCGACCAGTGACCCCTATTTCAGCTTCAAACCAAGATGAACCGATCCAACCCAAATCCTGTCAGCCATTAGGCGACTTCTCAGCCACGGCAACAACGATCAGCTCACGGAGTGTATTAGCGTGCCGGGTATGTCCACAACAACCTTTAAACCAGACAGGAGCATGCAGTGGAGACAGGTTAAAGTATGAAGAAAATCAATCCGGACAACATTTAGCCCGACAAGACTGGTCTAAAACTGAGGAAGTCAAGGCAATCACATCTAGGACTGCTACTCATAAGACCAGTGCTCAATTTGAGTCACATGGGCCGGTGTCCACCTGTCTTGAAGAGGAAAATAAGAAATGTGCACTGGGCCCTGGTGGAATGCGTCACATCAATCAGGATTCATTCACAGGTGAGTTCAAAAACTTATCCAGCCATGATTCTGTTGAGAACGTCCATAAACTGGAGCACATTTTCAGTAGCAGGGAACTGTCAACATTTAATAATTAGGTATACCACATGGTTTGCCAATCCAGTCTCTGAGAAATGTATTAATTCAGTGCAATTCATGTAGATGCAATGCTACTTAAAATAATAATAGTACTACTGGAGTTCCCATCAGTATTAAGAACTATAGAGCAACTATGAAGCCAGTATAGTAATGTCTTTATGTGATCATTTATTCTGCACTAAGGAAGAGATCAGATATTCTATATAACTATAACTATATTCTATACATCACTCTTTCTGGAGACCCCAGGGGTCCATGAAGAATAGCCTGGGGGTCTGCATTTTTTTAAGTTACAGAGGTGGAAATTACAACCCAACATTATCAAAATTATTATAATTATTATTCATTTCTTATCAGCTCAGCAAAAACAACTGATCCATAAAGAATGTCAGCTTCAGTCTAATAACAATAAGAAAACAATAATGTGGTCTGTGTTTGCAAAGTACACAAATAAAAAGTTCTATGACTCCAATAAATAACTAAAAAATTACTGTACACTTTAAGTGGATCTGTGAGAACCTCTGATAAATTTTGGCCAGAATGAAAGGTTTTAATGACGTTTTAAAGATATAGAAAAGGTGATCATTGTGGTCATATGCAAACCAGCAACGTTAATATGGACTATTAAAGGCATAAGAAAAGAAACTAAAACCAATAACTTCTATAAAACAGGCCAGACCGGTCCCATAACAGATGTACATCTCTGTCCCCCCTTGTCTAAAAATCCTCGACACACTACTGGATATACAATGGATATAAAATGTCTACACACCCCTGTTAAAATGGCAGGTTTTTGTGATGTAAAGAATTGAAACCAAGATAAATCATGTCAGAACTTTTTTCCACCCTCAATGTGAAATTACAACGTATGAAAATTATGTGAAAAACAATCAGAAACATTTTTAGAGAAAAAAGGAAAAATAAAAAAACTTACAATAACCTAGTTGCATAAGTATGCACACCCCTAAACTAATACTTTGTTGATGTACCTTTTGATTTTATTACACCATTCAGTCTTTTTGGGTAACAGTCTATCAGTGTGCCACATATTGACTAATATTTTCCCACTCTTTCTTGCAAAAACATTCTAGAGCCATCAAACTGTAAGGGCATCTCCTGGGCACAGCCCGCTTCAGGTCACCCCACAGATTTTTAGTTGGATTCAGGTCTGGGCTCTGGCTAGACAAATCAAAAACATCGATCTTCTTTTGGTTAAGCCATTCCTTTGTTGATTTGGATGTATGCCAAACATACCTTTTGGAATTAATGAATTATTATACTTTTTGGATTTGGTCTCATCTGACAATAACACATTTTGCCACATGGTTTGGGGTGAGTTAGTTGAGCTTGGATGTTTTTTGTGAGAAAGGGCTTCCGTCTAGCCACCCTACCCCATAGCCCAGACATGTGAAGAGTATGAGAGATTGTTGTTACATGCAGAGAGTTTTCAGTACTTGTCAAATATTCCTGCAGCTCCTTTAATGTTGCCGTAGGTCTCTTGGCAGCCTCCCTAGTAAGTTTTTGGCTTGTCCTTTCATAAATTTTTGAGGGACGTCCTGTTCATGGTGATGTCACTGTGGTGCTCCATTTTCTCCACTTGTTGATAATTGCCTCCACGGTGTTCCATGGTACCTCTGATGTTTTGGAAATTCTTTTTTACCCCTTATCTGATCGATACCTTTCAACAAGTGAGATACCATGCGTGCTTTGTAAGCTTATTGCGTACCATGGCTTCAGCAGTCAAATGAACCCAAGAAGATGTGAAGAAAATCCTACAGAAACAGCTGGTCTTTATTTGGGGTTAATCAGAATAATTTCATTGATGACAGCTGTATGATAATTACTTTTGATCATGAGACTGAATGTTCGTTTTTCACTTTGTTTTACACTTAATTTTTATATGTTGTAATTTCACACTGAGGGTGGAAAAAGTTCTGACATGATTTTCTTGTGATGATGATCTTGGTTTCATTTGTTAACGTCACAAAAATCTGCCATTTAAACAGGGGTGTGTAGACCTTTTATATCCATTGTACCACAACTAATAATTATCAGAACAGAAACTAATGCAACATAAAACCAATAAATATTATAGGAAGAAGGTACAAAAACCTCCACAAACGGTCATGGTAGTGCTTGGAGCAGGGAAAAAGCAACATGTTGGTTGCATCTTCTTCTTCTGTCTGAACAGCATGTGGTTAGCCATATAACTATTTTCAAGCTAAAAGCAAGTGTTAGCATGCACCTTGATAAAGACAAACCTAAGGTGTAACTGCATATCTCCACAAGGTGGAGACAACTGACAATCATTTCACAGGTTCTTTTCCGCTTACACAATTACAGACAGAACAATTTTGCCCTTGCAATCAGGTTTACCATGAACTAAAAATGATTTATATATATATATATATATATATATATATATATATATATATATATATATATATATAAATCATTGAGCATTTCACAGGACACAGTGTCTCAAACACTATTGCTTCTCTAAAACCAATAACATTTGCATTTTGGTTTAAACAGGACGAAACATCAAATGATTTCATCTTTTTAAGCTCCTAGATGATTTAAAAGGGAGAGGGGAAAAACGACATCTAAGAAAAACAGCCTATATAAAATTAGTAAATTGCTCATCTTATTTTTTTTAACAACTCATATTTGCATCATATTTGTCAAAATTGTCTATTACATACATCTATTGAGGGGCATCTGCAGAAAATCAGGACAGCTGTACATAATGTACATTTATTGCACAACAGCTCCTACTGTGTACCACAAAGAAATTTACTTTCCACCACTTCCTTGGCCTATTTTATAGAGACTGGTGGTAAAGTTTATAGCCTTTTCTCCCATAAGACCACTGACTACTACTGAGTGAATTGCTCACATATATCACTCCAGATCGATTTATAGTGCATTAGATTATGTAAAGACTACTTGGCAATAATAATTGGCAAAATACGCCATGAATTTCATATGTTTGGTTTTCGGAGTTTAAGGACATTCATTAGATTTTTAACTTATTATATTAATTGACAGACAGGGTGTTTCAAAGAGTGAAATGAATCTTATGTGAAAATTATACTATATGTAAAGAATAAAATAATTGGAAAATAATCAACAAAGGGGTGGCGTGTTATCGGCTGTTGCGAAATGTTCATTATTTACCTATAACATTTTTCTTGGACATATTTCCTGATGTTGATTATTTTCCAATGATTACAATTTTCTACTTCATAAAGAACAAAGTTATACTTTTTACCCATTTACAATTGTCTAGTGTCCAAGAAACAAGTTAGTTCCTGTTCTCACTTACATTATAGCAGCTATAAATAGTCATTCCCTCACCAGACTCTCTTTTTTTCCTCTCTCTTGAAGTTAATAAGACAAAAAAAAACAGCAGCTTATCATGTTACTGAGAAACCACAAACTCCTCTGTCCTCAAGACTTTCCCATGCGGAAAACTTGCAGACTGTTGCGATTCACTGACAGTGGTGATTCATTCCATCAATGTTAAATAAACATCTCCTCAAGGAAACCTTCAGCATATCAAGGATTACACGTTTTTCTTTGTTAAATAACAGAACTTTTTTTAAATCTGATTATTATTAGTCTTAGATTATGTGGAGCATCTGCTACACTGTGGCATAAGCTGTTTCTATAGAAACAATAACATATTAAAACAAGTGCATTAATATAAACCTCTGATTTGCAACTGGGATTATTGTCAGAGCTACTGTTATAGAAAATTAATCAGCACCTTCTGACCAGGCAGAATCAAGAATTCAACAGCGCTGTGGTAAATTTATGTAGTAGTTATTTCATTCTAATTAATTTGTGGTTTCATTAGGACAACAAATCAAATGAGTGAAGGAAAGAATTGTATGCTTTTAATGTTATTGACAAAGGAATAATGATTATGGAACTAGTTTTAGTTTCAATAAATCTTGTTAATTTCAAGTCAGAAACATTGCACATTTATTAGCCATTTCAGCATTCTTATTTTAGGTCAAATAATAGAAATGTGATTACAATGCTAGCCTCTTGCACTGTTATACAGATAATTCCTAATCACACTTCTAATGGTAAAGAAATCCATGTATTTTTGGAAGACACTGGGATATCAAGATATCAAAACAGACTGTGTTAAATCAGCACACTTTTAGTAAAGTGGGAATGTCAGGTTGATTTCTTTATCCTCTCTTCCTTTGTAGTCTATAGTTTTATATTCTTTTACCTTTATATACTCCTACAATGACCTCTTCCTGATCATTCACAGTCATTCAATATCAGAATCTTGTTTAAGAATAATATTTAATCCTTCTAAGTCCAAACAGTGTTGACTTGCCCTGTGGCAGTTCCAAGGAGATTCCCTTTCCATAGGTCACAGGCCACATGAATTAGTCACAGCAACAAAAATAAGAAAGGTCAAAGGATGATCAGAAGGGCTAAGAATAAACAAAACCTCTCCTTTTTTCTCCTGATAAGCCTGATTATTTAAAGCATTCTTCACTCTGATCAGGCTTTTGCTCTTTTCGGTATATGTCCCTATAAATCTGTGAGGAGAGGTTTTTATTTCTGCACCAGCCTCCTCCATTGCCTTTTAGCCTTCTAGCCTCCTTTAAGTGAGTATGATGGATTAGATATCAAGGAGTGGACAGAGAGTCCAGCATGGAGGTCTCTACTGAGCACTGGCCTTAGGGTTGGGAGGTTTTTATTTTGCCTGTCTCCATTACAAATGACCGACGTGACCTGAGCTTCCACTTAGAGCACAGAGGCACGCGTAAGAGTTCAAACAAAGCAATCATTACCTGGACAATCTGAGCAAACAATTGTTTCTATACCTGCGCTGTTGAATTCTGGAATCTGATTGGTCAGAAAGGTGTAGTTTCATTTGTAATTCAATTCACAGGTTTATATTAATGCATGCATCCTTATTCATTATCGCTCATTCACAGGTACTTGTATGGACGATGCTCCAAATAAATCAAGCCTAAGTCTAAAAATAAATGATAAAAAAGCACATGTCATTCTTTAATTAATAAACATATATAAACATTGGAAAAGTGCTGTGGTATAAGGGGTATAAAACACTTCGGATAGTAAGCATAGTCGTTTTTCATTCCTCATAGGCTGCATGATATAAATTGTTAAGTCATTTGTCATGTTACTTATTATTATGCTTTAACCTATTTTATGTGCGTAGTAGATAATAGTAGATAAAGAATCTTCTTTAAGGCAACATTAAGACAACAAAAAGTGTATCCAACTCTACTGTTAATTACTTTTTTCAGTAGCCAGTCTGCTCTGGCGGTGTATTCCACTTTGCTCTTGGGTGAAGGAGGTGTTAAAAACAAGATACTTACACCTCAACCTGTCTTGGCACTAGCTAAGTGAAAGCATTAACTTTGTGGAATTCAGTCTTTGGAGCTTACGTGCTGCTACCTCAGGGAAAGTGCGAGGTGAGGCGAGGCCAAGCTTCGGCTACAGAACTCTGCAAGCTGTGGAAGGTTTTTCAGAGATTTGAAACAACTGGAATTAATTTATTCTCCCCTTAGGGCCTCCCGTGAGCTGTTCTCTCCAAAGCTTAAACTTCCAGTGGGAGGCTGGGACAGGGAGACAGAAGTGGATCCCCCTGGAACCTAAGAGCAGAGGAGGAGATGGAACAGAATGGGTGGGGACAAGGGACACGAAGAGCACATGGACAAAACAGGAGGAGGATGCTGTGGAAAACAAAAGAGAGGTGAGAGAAAAGAGAGAGGAGCTCCAGGAGAGTCAGTGACTTAACTACAAAAGTTACATCAATAACTTCTCTGATCCAGTCAGATTATTATATTAAAATGACCTAAGTGTAGTTCATGCCACCGAGGCTGCCAGATTTTTCTTGAATAGAGATGTCCGAGATGGTTTTTTTCCCAAAGCATTCAGGATGATATGATTCGTTAATTAACAGTGCCACGTTTATGTATTTAATATTGCCCAGAAATAGTATTCCATAGTTTTTTAAAATGTATTTACAGCCCAAAAGATGAAAATATGCTCCTTGCTAAAGCCAATATTGCACAAGAAAAATCTACTTAAGTTAACTTAAGAAGTAACTGAGACATGCCTTTGTGTTCAGAAAACTCCGCCCCAAAACTCATGCCGCAACTAGCGGTTAATTCTGTAGTTACATCCGAGGTCTGAATACCGTTGTGCACAATTTTTGGTATTAACTCCTTACTATGCATGATTTGTGCATTTATTTCTTTCATTGGTGTCATTTTCATGTAAATATCTTGAAAACAGGCAAATATAACTAATATTAATAATTAATTATTAATTAATAATAAGGCTTAATAATCTTATATTTGTTTTATCATGAAATCATAATCAGGAAATGTTAGATACGTTTGCCTTTCACTTTTACCTACCATCCTGGTAGGGGAAGACTAACACTTGCTAGCAAACTGGTTTAATTACACAAGGTAACTGTTAGCCTAATATTAGCTAGTCTGCAAACTCGGCTACTGGATTTAACGTTAGCTAGCCAGTTAATTGGTTTGAATTACACAACATAATAGAATGACATAATGTTAGCTAACTGGCAAGAACTTGGTTGTAGTTACTTATTTAGTTAGCTGGTCAAGAAGCTGGTAGTCATAGCGCTGCTGGAAATGTAACGAATTACAAAGCTGCCTAACTTTAGCACGGTGCTATGTTTAGGTAGCTTAGATAATGCTGCCAAGTTTGAGTGTGTTTAAAGGTGTAAATGGCGGGCAAGGTGTGTTACGACACAGTGCTCCTCCCTTTAGACTATTTACTCTATGAAGTGAATAATATCACATTTTGAGATTTCCTGACATTCTTCAGCCTGTGTTTTGTGTTTTCACATATCTGTGTTTCAAGCAGGAGACAAAATGCACTGAAAGCTACCACACAACAGTGAAACCACATCCGGACCTTTCCACATCCCAACACATGACTAACGTCAACGCAGCATCACCTGAGCTTGTTTCCATCAGCACTACATCGGCAATCTGTGGAATAACCAACCCTTCACCTGAAAGCAAGTGTCACACCAACAAACATCATGTTAGAGAAAACAGTCCCAGTGCTAAAGTGGCTCCAAAACAAACTCACCAAAGTAACACAAAAGTGAAGGAGCACGCTCCTCTTGGACATTGTGAAAGTTGTGAAAGACAAGGTGACATGAGGCATCTCTTGGCTCATCCCCTTTTGGTGAATGCCATTCAGAAGGAGGTCCAAAAAGAGACACAAACCAAAAACTCTGCAAGGGGATTGACTCATTCAACAAGCTTGCAAGTGCAAAGGCCATTGCCAGAGCCAGAGCCAGAAACAGATGGAACAGCACGAATCAGTATGCTGAATGAACCCTGCATGATGTCGCCTTGCAACACGGAACACTGTCAGATAATAAAAACCACACCAGCATACACACGTCCTTCATGTTCAAACCAGACTAACAGCTCTTGCATACATCCAAATCCAACATGCACATCCAGCATACACAGTAACCCTACAGAGCCTAATGCTCCACACAGCTACATGGAGGAGGAGGAGAGGTCCAGCAGCAGCGACGATGAGGGAAAACTAGTTATTGAACTTGAGTAAAACCATACGCTGATGAGACTATGGTGGCAAAACATATTAACAAACCATAACCATGACAGCAAAACCAAAAACACAACAGCATTAACTCAAAATGGAAATGGGAGGTCCTTATTGAGCATCACCATTGTTGCTGATTGGCTACACTCCACGTCAGTCTGAGAGATGATAGAAGACGGAGACCTGGAGGATGTTTAGAGTAACAGGAAATATGAACCTACATGAATTTACTCTGGGTGACATTCACTCTGTGATGATGTCAACTCATAGCTCCAGGGTCCCCAGTTCAATATTAGTATTATACAGCTATATACTCAGATACCGCTTCTGGGGTGAGAAGCAGAAGGGGTAGTCTGCAAGTTACCGAGCTCGGGTTATAGTCTGTACAGAGTTTTGAATGATCTTCCTGTGCCTGTGTGGGTTTACTCTGGGTTCTCCGGTTTCCTCCACCTTCCAAAAAACATGTATGTAGATTGGCTATGCTAAATTGCCCCTAGGTGTGAATGTGAGTGTTCACGGTGCCCTGCGATGGCCTGGCATCCCATCTGAGGTGTATTCCCAGCTTGGGCCCATTTACACTTCCAGTTTAGGCCACACCCACTTTGGGTTTAAATCCAAATACAGATATGAATATTTAGCACTAAACAGATATAGATACAGACAGTGGCATTACATTACAACACTAAAGGACCTATTCTTTCTGTTTTTAGATTTTGTGTTTCTCAATGTGCTTTTTATTTTGTTATTGTATTTTCTGATTTGCTGTTGCATTTTTGGTTTGTTAATGTATTTTGCACTAATGAAACATCTGGCTGCATTTTTATCCAAGCTAACACCAAACCTTTACAATGCTGAACGAGACGTACAGCAAACACAAAGGAATGCACTTACTTCCGAAACATGATTCAAATGTTCTCAACCACAGAAAACAGGGCGTGAATGCATGAAGCTGCATTCCCACAGTCACTGGAGTTCCACAGGGATCGGTCATAAGCACATTGAGGATTTCAGGCGAAAGAGATTTAACAGACAAGAGATTTAGCCTTTGACATTGCCGTAATGATTGTAAACACATCAAGTCGTCATTACCATATTTTCCCGTCTTTCTGCTTTGTTTATCAGGCTGCTGTTAAGTGTCAGTCATTTGCAAGCAATTTGCCCCCTGTCATTTAACTAATAAAATTACAAAATGTTGAAAGACCACTTCAGATAGATTGTTAATTAAAATGCTATTCTCATACAATATTAGATGTGCAAAAAATAAGGAAATAAGGAACAAGAACTTTGTCAGTAAAAGTGTAATATTATTGTACTTATAAAAAGTTTAGCTAAAGCTTTGAGAGACCAGATAGAGCTTCATCCTCCATCTACATTTAACGGTGACCTCGGTGGAGTGGTGCCATTTGGAAAGTGTCATTCATCATCATTTAGACACAAAGGCAATGGGGAGCTATCTCTACTGTCATCTCGTCTGCTGCAAATAGAGTTAGTTAAATGCTTGCCCAAAGGAAAGGAAAAGGGAAAAAATGAACAGAGCTTCTTTGAGAAACATGCCTTGAAAAAACCAGCAACATTTTTAAAACCACGTACAGAAAATATAAGTATAATATTTGGCCAAAAATATATAGACACATGACCATCACACCCATATGTAGTTCTTCAATAAACTGTTGGAAAAACACAAGTGTATAGGACGTCTTTGTGTGCTGTAGCGTTACGATTTCCCTTCACTGGAACTAAGAGACCCAAACCTGCTCCAGCATGACAATGCCTCTGTGCACAAAGTATCCATGAAAACATGGTGTGTTAAGGTTGGAGTGGAAGAACTCGAGTGTCCTGCACAGAGCCCTGACCTCAACCCCACTGATCACTTTTGGGATGAACTAGAACACCGACTGAACCCCAGGCCTTGTCACCCAACATGAGTGACTGACCTCACTAATGCTCTTGTGGCTGAATGAACACAAATCCCCACAGCCACGCTCCAAAATCTAGAGGAAAGCCTTCCCAGAAGAGTGGAGCTTATTATAACAGCAAAGAGGGAATAAATCTGGAATGGGATGTTCAACAAGCACATATGGGTGTGATGGTGAAGTGTCAGGTGTCCACAAAGGTTTGGCCATATTATAGTGTAAATCAACAAATCACCATATACATATATATATATATATATATATATATATATATATATATATATATATATATATATATATATATATATATATGGTGATTTGGTCATTTATGTATCACCATATAAAATGGCTTGCTAAAATGGCTACTTTATTTTTGCACTGAGGTTTTTAGTGCACCTGGACGAGTGTTGTGTCTGCACCACAAATTCAGGTCCTAATGTCACTTTAAACAAAAGTCAAGGTTGAAGTCAAAGTTTGTGAGAACAGGCAACCTGATCTCATGAGAAAATCATATGACCTCAAACAAACAAGGGTGGTGTGGTGATTTTATACATATGCAGCACCATACTTGACTTTTATTAAAGTGTGACACTAGCTGTCAACAAGTGTGAGACGATCTTGGAACAGGTTGAAAAGTCTATGTAAAACCTTAAAACAGAACCATGAGGAACCCTTTTTTCAAAGAGTTTAGTTCACTGGGGGAAAAAATATTAGCTAAGATGACTTCATTGACTTCATGACATTTATTCACTTTAACATTTATTCATTTGACTGATCCAAAGAACTCTTAAAGAACGATAAAAAAAAAAAAAAAAGGTTCCTATAAAGTTATTTGGATGTTACTGGTTCTAGCTTTCTAAAGGGCTTCTATTTAATTTTTTTTTAAAGATTTTCTTTAAATAAAACCTTACATTTTAATCTTTTGCACAAAGTGAGCCTTAAAATGTTAGATTTCTTCATTTAACCAAGGCTTTTATCCAAAGAACCTTCCAAAGTTGGCCGAATCCAATACATTGAACCCTTAATGGTTCTTCAATTTGTAAACAAGTACAACACAGTTCTTCCTGTCCAAGATGAGTCCAGGTGTGATCCATATGAGACTCTAAGAACTCTTAATTATCCAAAGAAGCCTTCAGGATCCTATTTTCTAAGAACGTATGAGTGTAACAGGCTTAATTAACAATTTTCTGTTAATTAAGCATCTTGTCTGAATTTTCAGTCTCATCTAAAATGTTTTAAAAAGTCTTAAAAGTCTATCAGAAATAAGATATACCAGTGCTAAAGATGGGTTGAAGGTTTCTGATGCTAAAATCATTTAACAGCTTAGAAATAACTCAATACACATGGTAAAAGTAACAACGTAACCCCTTTGAATTGTAGAAAAAATATTCCTGACAAAACAGTGCTTTATATGAATAAATCAGTATTGACAAGCTGGATTGAAACCGAGTCAAGGACGCTGAGGTTCAACACATGACATAATATCACATATAAGCATTCCATCTAAGTTATTAACATAGGGGCGAGCTTTAGGAGAGGGTTAAATATAGTCTGTGAATAACAAGGACTGACATCCACTGCAAGAAATATCAGTAAAGAATAAAACTAAGCTGTGATGTGAAGCCAGGGCAAGGTGGGATCAGAAATAAAAAGAGGGGCGTCTTCAAGAGATTTATGCATTGATCAACAGGCTTAATGTTCTTTTGTATCGCATTGGTTTGTTGACGTGCCAGCGCATCTGCAGGCCACGTGACACATTTAAGGTTTAATCTTTTTTGGCAGTGCTGTGAGATGCACTGCTAAGCCACAGATGTGCTTTTTTGTTTGATCACTTAGTTAAAAGTATTTACTGCTCTTTTTCTGAAGCTGCTGAACTCTCTAACTGTATTCAGACCCCAGGGCAGTTGAAGTTTGGATTCTGATTGGTGTTGATTAATTTTCTATTTCAACAGCTCTGACAATAGTGCAGCTGCAAATCACAGGTTTATATTAAACCGCTCATTCTAATAAGTTATCGTTTCTGGATTCCGGATTACAAATGGATTTAAAAACCCGTGTAATGGTTGATATCGTGAAGCTTTCTGGAGGTAGACATTTATTTGGCATTTTTGGTAGGAGTCTCCAGTGTCAGCATTTTTTTCTTATTAAGTTCAAGAGAGAGAGAAAAGAGAGACTAATGATGGAACAACTGTATACAGCCTCTGCAATGAAAGTGATAACAGGAACTAACTTATTTCAAGGACAGTTTACAACAATAAATGCAACTATAAATGGATAAATAGTATGATGTGTTGTTCTTTAATAAATGAAAAATTGTAATCATTGGCAAATTGCTGTGGTAATAGTGGAATAAAAAACTTCAGGATGTGCTGTTAAAGGAAAATAATTAGCTTCGGGGCAGTACCAGTAACTTTGTTTTGCATTGGTCTGCATCGCACCACCTCATCTTTCATTATTTTCCTATTACAGCACACTTCCCAATCCCAACAGATTAATTCCTTAATAGATCATGAATCAGTATTTACTCAGAACTGGCAGTGAAATGTGAATAACAATAATTAAAGTTAAATTGAAACATCTGCACACATATTATTAATTTGGGTAATTTGGGATTTAGGAGGTGAAGAGATCTTCTTTCATGCCAACAATTTTGGAATGATACTGCTGAATTTACGTGTTATTATAAAGTTCTCAAAATGGACTCACGGAAACATTTCTGTCCTAATAGCTGAATGTAACAGACCACTGCCTGCTGGCCAGACTGTAAGTTTTCAGTTTTCCTTTTTTGCCAGTTTTGGTAAGATCCCAAGGCTTTGCTCTGTACTTAAAGACACATTGAATATCATAGGAAATATTTGTGGATAATTACCCCCCATATCGATAGTTATTAATAACAAAACAATTATTACAAATTTCTACAGCTGCCTATAATGCACATCGACATGCACAACTTCGCATGCTTATCAACTAACAAACTGTGTGGTGTGTATCCTTGACGTGTGAATACATAAACCCTCACATGTATCCACATCTGCAGTGTGATTGATGCATTTTTAAGCCATTAGTGTTTGTGATTTGGTAGTACAAAGAGAAACAGAGAAAAACAAAGAGGCTGACTGCTATTATACAGGCATTTGTTTTCATCCCATCTGCACGGAGTTTTCCTAAGTCAAAGAAAATTATTTTGATACGAAACAGGGTTCTATTCTGAATCTGGAATTTCATTTGTGCTTGATAAAATAAATCACTCTCTGTCCAAAGCAGACTTTTTCTTTGCAAGCGTTTTCACACAACCCCAGAAAAAGATATTATTCACTTTCCGCAGGATCTTTATTGTTATCTTATGCTTGACATCAAAACAATTCAGCCTAGGTTGTGTAACACAAAAGCTGGGACTTACATCAATAACATAACAAGCTGAAAGTGGAACTATATATATATATATATATATATATATACAGACAAGTATTAATATAATCTGAAATGTAAGGAAGGGGTATTTTGCTGGCATGGATTGGAGAGAAGTGTCACCTCACATCAATATGAAGTTCTTCTGACTGATCATCTTTCCCCTATGATGAAATTTTTCTTTCCTGATGGGCGTGGTCTCTTCCAGGATAACTCCACCCTCTTCTACAGGGCATGAGGGCTCACTGAATGGTTTGATGAGGATGAAAATAATGTAAACCATATGCTGTGGCCTTCACAGTCACCATGTCTCAATCCAATTGAACACTTATGGGAGAATTTGGAGCGAAGTATTAGAAAATCATCATCAAAACACCATCCCGAGTGGTGCAACAGAAAAGCTTTTGCCATATCATTGGGAGATCACGGGTTCGAATCCAGTTGATGCCACAGCCATCCATGGTCTGTAGTCCAAGAGAGCAAAACTGGCTGTGCCCTCTGGGTCGGAGGGAAGGGTGTACTCCCTCTCCCCTGTCAGTCACAGTGACACTAGCCAATCACGTGTGAATGTGTGTGAGCTCATGTATGTGGAAGAGGAGGGATAGCACTTTCCTCTGAGTGTGTTACATTGCACTGTTACACAGCATGAGTAGCAGTTCGAAAAGATGTGGGGATGTCACATGTCTTGGAGGAAGCACAGTTGGTACCTGTTGTCTGAAAGGGCAAATAACAAAATTGGGAGAAAATGGGGTTAAAAAAAACCACCATCTGATGGAATATCTTTTGGAAGAATGGTGTCCAGTACAGTTCCAGAGATATGTAGAATCTATGCCAAGGTGCATTGAGGTGCATTACCACACTTTATACTGGTTTTAATTTTAATTTTGTGTTGCATGATTTAGGAAATATACTTATATATCCTTATATATCAAGTGATTCTGAGTTCTGGACCACTGTGTCAGCTCCTCAAACAGCAAATACACAAACACATATATAAACAATGCTACTGAATAACAATATGCCTACTCCAAATGTCCAGTACAACAGAACGTTCCTATAGTTTTCCTTGCATGTCCAGCAATGTAAGGCAGTAAAAATGTGCTGAATTGTGGATGGTTCATCCTATGAGCACAATAATAAATTCTCAGACATTGCTTAGCATCTCCTCACATGTTCCTGCCCATGGTGTTGAGAAAAGAAAAAGAAGCCAAGACACACTAGCAAGAGCCAAACCCAGCAAATCTCCGTGAGCTCCTGCTGCCAATATAGAGCTTGTACAGGTTTTAGGGATGCAGGTTTTGTGTACCTTCTGCAAAGTTCAAGAAAATATTGACAAGACGTAGAGACGAGTGCAAAGGTTTGCCAACAAAGCAGTTAATGCAGGGTAAGGTTTTACAGATGTTCCTTCATTATTACAAGCAACAAAAATTGGACAAAAGTGTACATATAATATTTTATGTGAACAAATCAAGATAGCGTCAATGATATGTCAACATGGAGTGTGTTAATAAAGATAACTGCTTTAGATTTCAGTAGCTGTTTATTGTAGGCTGTAATTACATAAATGAAATAAATTCTTTTTTATCTAAACTGTGAAATAGAGGTACATTTAAAATTTCTTTCACCAAGGGAAAAAAGGGGATGCAAATGTTTGCACTCAACCTTACATTAGTCTCTTCTGGTTTAAAAAATAAAATCTATATTACAGGGTCAAACATTGCAAGTCTACATACGTAGAAAAGAAAAAAGGTCAAACCTAGCAAAACAAAATACAGGTCACATCTAGAAAAGAAAAATGACACCTTTGTAAATGTTCTAGATTTAGTATTTTATACTATTTTCACTATTTTCTATGACTAATTTGGAATAACACATGGAATTATGCAGTGTCAAAGTAAAGGGTTAAACAAATCTAAACTTTTATATTTTAAATTCGTAACAGTTTTGCTGTTGATGCTTTGCGTACTCTCAGCATCTTCTCAACCAGCTTCGTTAGGAGCTTCACTCAGGAGGTTTTTCTAAAACTTCCCAAATAAGACGAGTTCTAAATGAAACAACATGTTTGGGGAAACAATTAAAGTTTAAGTAAAAACTACTTATTAAACACGCATTTCAATTTAGAAATTAATTAATTTATACATGGGCACTTCGGTATTTACGTTTGCCTAAGAAATAAATTTCAACCGTAAGACTTTATCAAAAAGTATTTTTAATGCAATGTGTCCACTCTTTTGATTGGTAGTGTTTAGGTCCAAGCCAACAGCAAGCAAAATTTTCAAATACACAATCAAAACTACTATAAGTATTAAAAAAAAATAAAAATCTGTTGGTTCTGCTATTGTAACACATACAAATCAACAAAATTAAAGCACTTTTACTAACCACTGAAATTATTACTAAAATACTGAATTTAAAACACTGAAAATATATATATATATATATATATATATATATATATATATATATATATATATATATATATATATATATATATATATACTAAAGCTAAGCATAATTACTTCCACACCAAACATCCAGCAAATGTAATATAATCACGTTTATAATTTCCACTGTCAGTCAAGCAGCATATGTTTTTGTTTCTTCCCCCAGCTGCGGTTACGGACAGACAGACACACGGGATTATCTCAGGGAGTTTGCTGCTACTGACATGACTGCCAGAAGATTCCTGCCGTCCGCTCCCGTACGACCCAGCAGGAGACCTCTGGGGGTGGGGGTGGGGTAGGGGGGGGTGCATTCCAGGGGCGCGAACAGGAAAAACGCAGCTCTGAGAATTATATAGTCCAAACCGCACCAAGCTAGCCATCAGATAGCTAGTGATTATGTAGGGCAGCAATGCTCTCGGATCTATCCACGGAACACTTTTTCATGTCGTTGTAATTTCATGATTTATTAATCAGCACCCGTTGGCTCCTTTACTGGTACTTGGGGACGTTGTGTTAGCAGAGTGTTTGCGGTTTTGCCTGTCAGCTCCTTTTTGTCTCATCTGTCTTAATGAGCTATACAATTTCAAGACTGAGAGTGTGCTGTCTACATGATCAGAATTTATAGTAACACATTACACATTGCTGAATTCTCAAATCACGGCCCTGAAAGTGGTTCCACCTGTAACATAAATCGCACATTTAGAAGTTAAATCTGTGTTGCTGCTGCTGCTATTATTATTATTATTATTATTATTAGTAGTAGTAGTAGTAGTAGTAGTAGTAGTAGTAGTATTAGAACTATCTCATGGTACATTTTCACTGGCAGCTCCCCACTTTCTTGCACACTTGCACAATATATAAATGCCTTGTTTACGGTTTATTCAGATTTTTTTTTTTTTGTATAGAGACAAGCTCCCTCCCCTCCATAATAGATTTCCAGTAAATTCTCTTTTTTTTTTTGCACCTTATTGTATTTATGTTTGTCTGTGAGTGTTTGTATTTTACCACTAGTTTTACTACCTTTACTTTACTCATGCTATAATTTCCCTCGGGATCAATAAAGTTTCTATCTATCTATCTATCTATCTATCTATTTTAATGTGTTCATTCTAATACATTATCGTTTCTACAGTAACAACTCATTGACATTCCATATAATCTAAGCCTAATAATTATATTTTCATATTAAGAAAATGTGTTGTTCTTCAACAAAGAAAAATGTATAATCTTTCATATGGTGAAGTCTTCTGTAAGGAGACGTTTATTTAACATTTATGGAAGGAGTCAGCGCTTTGTAACAATCAGTAAGTTTACAGACACGAGAAAGTCTTCCGAGACAGAGACAGAGACAGAGACAGAGGAGTTCACACTTCGTGTTTTTTTGTCTTATTAACTTTAAGAGAGAGGAAAACAAGCGTTACTGGTTAGTGAATGACTTTTTATAGCTTCCATAATGTAAGTGATAATAGAGACAAACTTGTCTCACAGACGAGCCATAATGTTAAATGTAACTATAAACAGTTAACAGTAATGATGTGTTATTATGAATAAATTGAAAAATTGTAATCATTGGGAAATTGCTGTGGTATAAGCGGAATAGAAGACTTTGGGTCATGCCGTTATGGGAAAATAATCCATGTAGTGACACACAGCCCGTTATGTGTTACTCCTTACATAAGGCCCCATAAAGCTCCTTAACTTATAATCATATTATAATGCATGTCACTATTCATTATAATGCCATATGGTGTACTGCACAACCTTTTAACTAATAATGACCTGTGCATAATTATAGCGTATAAAGCAACTTTAATATTTATTAACAAACTCATTTAAGATAAAGACAAAGATACTAATGCTTTCTGCTCCTCCAAGGTTACGTTTATGCTACGTGTGTGTGTCTTTATCATTTTATTTATCAGTTTTAGAACAAAAATCCAAATTTTTGTTTAATGTGCCTTTGTTTTTGACAGTAATACTCATTATTTAAATTTCTAAAGTAGTATTTTGGCTATTTATTGGAGCCATTCCTGCAATTTCCACTAAAATACAAATTAGGTCCCAGTTAACGTTATTTGTGGGGGACTTATTTTTGAGTAATTGAGTAATTTAGTTCAAGTATCCAGTTAAACAATCAAATAAATACAGCTTTGATAATGGTGGGTTGTGATTGTCACCACTGGAGGAAAATATGAAATCACAGACCTGTGGTTATGCTTCAGGAGTTTCAGGAATCATTACATTAATTTCAGTGTTACTGAAATTTCTTGCATGTTAATCAATTTCAAAAATTCCTGAGTAGTAAACAGAAAATAATAGATGAGGTTGATGAGAAGAAAAAGATAAGGGTCTCAGAGGTGCTGTAAAGTCCAGGTGGGATTTGTCTTTAAGGATCCAGTCAGGAGCTGTCTAACCCATGAATGAAAGGCAAAGTCCACCCACAATTGGATCAGATCTGTCTATCTGAAATTGGCCCCAGGGGAGAAGGGTGTGAGACCTCGTCAGTGAGTGCTGAGGAGTCGTCTTACAGCAAACGAATGCCTCACAGACTGGTTATTATCCTTTTCCATCCTTGGGTGAGGGTCTCCGTCCATTATCTCTCCCTGCAAGACTGAAAAGTTACAACATGGTCCGGGTAAGAAGCTGCAATGCTACAGATAGTTAAAGGGTCATCACACTTTGGGAAAACACTCAGCTTTACCCCCTAGGGAGCAATAAGCATCCGGCCATACATCACTGTGACGGTTCACAAGCAAACTGTCACGGTGATCACCTGAAGGGTTCTAAGTTTCATCGGGCCTCTGCAGTTGTTTGCCTTTATGCTGTGGTGAGAATCAGGACTGAACCACATGCAGTCTTAGCTCAAGGGTAAGATCTTCATCTCAGGAAATCATCTTCCTCTCCTGTGGAACATCTCCTGGCTTGGAGGGATAACCTCAATATAAAAGTCCATGCAGGACAGAGATAGATATCGATAAAGATGTAGATACTGTTGTTCTCTTGGTAGCTTAGTTGCATGAAAATGTCATTATGTGAGGAATTTTTATTAAATTCTGAATACTAAATGAATGTAATTATTTGTGAATATAATTAATAATTGAGTAGTCCTTTTACAAATCATTTGTCTAATGTCCCTCATAGAAATTGTGAAATGGTTCCACATGGCTGACATTTTTCACTGTTGATCTACTGCTGCTCAAACTGTTAGAACACAAAGTTAAAATGATTAAAAGACGCATTAAAATGATTCGTGTTACATTTGACACCTCGTTGTCAGCATATTTAATCTTTGTTTGCCCTTTTTTTCTCTTTCAGCTGAAAATTTTCAGTGGCGGTATCCCTAATAAATACAACTACCTGACTTTAACTACATACTTAAATTAATGTTAATCGAGTTAAGACGAGTGTACTGGCAAAAAGGATTACTAATGCAAGATAGGGGAAGGGGGCGGGACTTCCAGGGGTGTCAATTAATATTGGAGAGTTCAAAACACCTGCAAACTTTTCAGTCATTCCAGATTCCTATTTTGATTGGCTCAGCTGGGGAAAAATGAGCACTGGCACTGGAGACTCCTTCTATAAATGCTAAATAATCTCCTTACAGAAAACTTCACCATATCAACAATTACATTTTTTTTACCTGTTTATGTGAAAAGTCTGCCATACAAGCCTCTGTGTAAGCTGTTACTATAGCAACAATAACATTTTAGAATGAGCACTTTAATATAAATGTGATTTACCTAGCAGCTGGAATCAAGACCTTCTGACCAATCAGAAACGAGAATTCAACAGCTCTACCAAACAATGCAAATAATGTGAAATCCGTAGAATGTTTTGAGTTTATGATTTTTAGGCATGCTCTTTCTCTCTCTCTCTCTCTCTATCTATGTCTGTGTATCTCTGTAATGAATTACTGACTTTACTGTTGCTATGGGAATAATTCAGTGTAACATTAAATAATGACCATGACAGACCCACCAGCAGTTTCAATAACATACCTCATGTTCACATGCTTTAGAGTCACTGTCTCGTATTTCGCTGTACAGGCTGTTAAAAAACCTTCAATAAGCACTGAGAAATGATCTGCCTACAGAAGTGTGCATTATAGTGCCAAAAAAATGAAAGCTCAAAAAAAAAGTCAGATACTAGTCGGTGTGTGGTCATTAGCTGCGTGTTGAAAGGCACAGATTAAACTAAAACAGAGCTTCCATTCTTCTCTGGGAAACAGGATTCAGGTGTATCTCAAGCATCTAAAAGTGAAGGGCAGAAATACTGTACCCGGAAGTACACCAGAAAATACAGATATAAAAGAACACATAATTAAAGGCTTATGAGAGACACAAGAAAGAAAAGAATACACACACAATAAATACAGATAGCAGTGGTTAGTTCATCTGCTCACATGGATTATTGTTCTCTTTCCTACAGTTAATTCAATAATTTATTCATCCTGTAATTCACTTACCACTTAGCATTAGTAACTGTTCCATCCTGGTCTGGGGCATGGTGAATCCGGAGCCCATCCCGGGAACCCTGGGCGTGGGGCGGGAACACACCACAGATGGGACACCACGCCCACTCATACAGGAACTAAGCAAGAATTAATGAGTAGTTCATTAACACTCATCGTACTTCTACTAACTATGAAGAACTACTCAGTAAGTATGTGAGCAGGATATTAACTATTCTTCAGGATATTCACTATTAACTAAGCAGTAATAAGTATGTTTTACATTTGAATTCTTTGAAGTCTACACTTTAATTCTTGGGATTAAATCTTATTTTGTGCAAAACAAATGAAATAATCCTATTAACAGTTGGTATCACAGATATTCAGATAAAAGTTTCAAGAGAAAGGGGCTGTAATAATTTTAGGTGCATTTGAACGGCTCACATGTAACATTGTTACCTCAGTGAAAGCTTGGCTGAGCTGCCCTGCCCTCAATGTGCCCTATGCTGGAGGGGCAGCAGGGCTCCAGCGTACTTGTTTTTTCAGGATTAATTTCCCAACGGGATCAACCAGGAATGGAGATTTTAATCTTGTGCTTTGCATTCCCATGCTATACAAGGTACCGTCTACCACCCGTCCTGCCTCCTCCATTCCTCTGATTTTGGCGTGTTTTCTCTACAAACAGTAGGACAGTAAAATAGACATGAACAAAACTTTTTCCTGTTTGTCTGTACTGTATGTGTCACTGTAGTCATGTTTTCTGTATTAGAAAATTGATTAAGAACTTCCACACTTTACATAAATTTACATGATTTATGCTGCAATAGAATTCTTAGAAGTGCGATGTTAGAAAAAACATGGGAAAATATAAATTATTCAGTACACTAGAACTCTTAAGGACCGTAGAATCTCGAAGCCTTCAGGGTTCTTAAGTTGTGTGCCTTGGAGAACCCTTAAAAGTTTTATGTAGGACCCTACAACAGTGTTTCCGTATCTGAAAAGGTTCCAAGTAGGACCCATTTTGGAGGCTAATATCTCTTAATTATACAATCAACTCTTAAAGAACCCTAAAAGAACCCTTTTTTTTAAGATTGTACCAACATTAGCTACCAAGATTGATAGATTTCAAATGTCTGACAGGACCAATAATTTCGAGTTTGGAGTACCACACACACACGCACACATATACCCAGTTAACAGACTGCAAGGACGTCCAGTTCTTGGCACTGGAATTATGCAGGAAGTCTTTTCAGAGCTGGGGCTCTTTCTGTAGTCTTAGGGAGAGTGAGAATAGATGCTGTAGGACACCATATAGCTCACTGTCACAGGTCTTCTGCACACTGGGGCTGATTCCATCCTTACTTAGTCAGCTGTAATAGTGGTAGTTGTAGTCAGGTTGGGAGAAGGGGAAGGTGCAGGGCGTCAGACCGTTTGTTATCCACTGTTTGTTATTGGGCAAAGAGCAATGTCTTTGTGGTAATTATATTATATTCCACACAGAAGTTGATGTAGTCTATAATACAGTGGCTAAGTCTCTCAATGTCCTTCTCATACGACTAAGCATATTCCCGTCCATCTCCTGAAGTCCATCCTGCAGGGCCTCTTGAACCTCCATTCTCCATTTCTTCACTTTCCTGATAAGCCAGTGAACAGTGGGTCTGTATGTGGGAGTGAGATGCACTAAATAGCAGTCAGATCTGTAAAGGGGTGGACAGCAAACATGTATGTCTCCTTAACTTTGGGATATAACAGATGTCCTATTGTCTCTTGTGTTACATTCCACATTCTGTGAGAAACTTGTGAGTGTGGAAGAGAGGGATACATCATTAAAATCTTCAGAGATTGCTATGAATGCATTGGGATGATTTGTCATTAGTTTAATAACCACAGTATGTATCTGCTCCTTTGTGGCTGCTGCATCAGTGGAGGGTTGTGTATACAGGACCAGACAAATAGCATGTGAAAACTTCCACGGTATGTAATACGGCCACAGTCCAAAAGTGCAGAGTGCAATATTTGGCTTACAAACTTTGATAGTAATATATCTGGAGTTGCATCATCTATCATTCACATAAACAGTAAGTACACCTCCTCTGCTCTTGCTGTGTCCTCCATGCGCCTGTCCGAGTGCATGAGGTGAAAGCTGTTCAGTGGAGATACAGTTACCAGCTGGAAGTTGATTATTATCCAACAGCGTGTCCTGAAGTGTCTCATTTGTCTTATAGCACAGCAAATTTTTGTTTATTAATGAAAGACATGTTGTATTTTTATCCATTTATTATTACATTTAAAGTTGTTGAAAGTCCTGTTATCACTTATGTTGTAGCAGCTATAAACAGTCATTCCCTCACAGCTTGTTTTCTCTCCTAACCTTAACCCTAACCCTAACCCAGCTTGTCATGTTACTGAAAAACCATAAAACTTGAACTCCTCATTATCCTGACTGTTACAAAGCGCTGACACCGGAGACTCCTTCCTTAAATGTTAAACGTCTCATTAGTAAAAACTTCACCAGATCAATGATGATATGTTTTCCTTCGTTAAATAACACCATGTTTATTATTAGTCTTAAATTACGGAGAGCGTCCGCTGTACAAGTCCCTGTGAATCAGCTGTTACTATAGAAACAATATCGTATGAGAACATGAACATTAATATAATTAATTAACCGTCTTCTGATCTATCAATTAATATGTGTTTTACCAAACATTAGTCTACTGCAGTCTTCTCTGTTAAGATGAATGTGAGACAACATTTTTTTTACATCATTTTGTACCTCAGTTTGCCCTGTTTCCATGCAGCTGGAGAGGTCTGTGCCCCATTATCATCTTAAACCTTGCAGACAAGTTATTCAAGGAATCTGGAGTGCAGGAGACAGATCAGATTCAGAGCTGGAGCTCATGTTAGAGATTGTGAGTTTCTGAGTGCATTCCGTTATGTCCTAATAGTTAAATTCATTCAAATAAAATGAAAATACTTTTTTCTCTGAGTCATTTAACCAGAGCACAGCACACCTCTCTGTGACTGAGGTCAATTTGGCATGGAAAATATAGCATACATAGGAAATGTATGACATTTGGATGTATGATTCCTATGTATGACATACATAGGAAATGTATGACATTTGACACAAATGAATGACACCCACTATCAAATTTATTATTATTCAATACCTTAAATACCATCTGCGATCAAATCAAAGCTGACGTGCTGAATCAACTTTCAAAACAACCACTTCACAGACAAAACTTTCGGAGTGGTTCTCATTCTTGTGGAATTGGACTCCTGTTGACAGTGTAAAAACACTCACTACAACTGTGTTTCCAGAGATTAGCCATGAATGGGGGAATTTAAGGTTTATGAGCAAAGACAGCCTACAGCTGTGAAAAAAAAAAGCATCCAAGAGTAAGGGATTGTGTAAACTTCCTCACGCGAAGCGTAGTGCAGAACCTGATCTCTAAAGAATTTAATATGAATTCAAATGAACAATTATGATGCATTTATGAAAAGACTCAACAATGTCAGCACTTAACAGTTTGTCTTCACTTTGTACGTTTTCCACGGGAAAGTCTTCACTTTGTGGTTTCTCAGTAACGTGTTTTGATTTATTGATTTCAAAAAAAGAGAGGCTGGTGAGGGAACAACTGTTTATAACTGCTATAACATACATAATAATGGGAACTAATTTGTCTTACAGATGTTCCACATCAACAGACATAACTATAAATGGATAAAAAGTATGATGTGTCATTCATTAATAAAATAATATTTTTTAGTGTCAGCAGATATAAAACATATCAGGACATGCTGTTATTGGAAAATTAATAAATAAACCATTCTGGCTGAAAGTCTGATCATTGGGTGTGTTATCAAAATAAAAAAATATGCTGCATGACATCATTTTGTAGAAAATGTATATCTGTAATTTGTGCATTTAATGGTCAATTAATAGTATTTCTTATTTACATTATGAATTGCTTCGCTTGAATGTTTAACATTTTAAAAATAAGAAAAATGGTCATTTTTGTTGTCATTCTGATAGCTGATATGGGAAAAGAAAAAAAATCTATGTATTTATGGTGCAGTACCTAAATATAACTTAATAATTATATAATAAAGTCTTACATTTCAGTGTTGATGATGATGATGATGCATGACGCGCGCGCCTTTTTTCCCGATAAGCCAGGCCTGCAGGTGATGGTTATATCACATGGGTGCAGTGGAGAGGGTGGTGCTCTGCAGGCTGTATACTCTATAAAAACCTGTTTGCTGGACGCCAGAGCAGTCAGACACACTAACACATACACACACCACACACACACACACACCACACACACTCCTGTGTGTGCGTTACAGCTGCTTACCTAACGCACATCTCTCCGGAGCGCGTGCCACGTGAGACGCGCACGGTTTTACCGGGAATATGCGGTGCGTCTGCTGGAAAATGTGGTTTCCTGGATGTCAGTCAACTAAACTGGGATAATTTGAACAGCTTTTGTTCATCGGACACGTTTTTTTTTTCTTTCTTTTTTCTTTTTTTTTGAAGTAAAACCCCCGGGGATGGCCAAGACGTCGCTTCTGGATTTGGGCGTTTTGATTTTAATCGGATTAACAGCCGCACGTGCAAACGGTATAATGCATTTTTTATTAAAGAGGATCGTGATGAAAGTGTCGTAAGAAGTCGGAGATCTTTAGAGAAAGTCCTGTAGATGAGTTATAGGCTACACTGGAATGATTCTCATATAAAACTAATAAAACAAAAAACTTTTGTATATAGAATAAAACATTCCTTTTTTCTGACATGAAGTTTTTGTCATCAAACTCTTTTTTTCCTCCATTTTTTTCCTGAAGATTTTGTGATTGCATTCATTTATTCATCTTCAGTATGCACTTTATCCTGGGGTGGATCCAGAGCCTGTCTCAGGAACACACACCCACACACCCACACCCACCCACCCACACACACAGACACACCTGGGGCAATTTAGTCAGTCTACCTATTGGTATGTTTTGGGGAGGAGGGAGGAAACCGGAGAACCCGGAGGAATCGCACCCGGACCCGGGGAGAACATGCACCAGAGGAGACTTTCTCCTGTTAAACACACAAATAACATGAAAGATGGAAAAACGTGGATAAAAAACGTTTAGCAGCAAAACTAAATATCGTGATACATAAGTATTGTGCATGGTAAAAAAAAAAAAAATCAGGTATCGTGATGCGATATTTTTGCCATATCGCTCACTCCTGGCTCGTGCCACAGGTGATCATATTTAGTGAAAACGAGAAAATGTTTCACTTCAGACTCTCAGATCTCTAGAACTTATTTTTACATGCATTTTTATTGCACACAGCTACTCACCCCTTTTATTTCCGGAATGTTTTCAGGCATTTCGCTGCACCGGGTTGTCACGCGCGAGGAAAGTGCACTTGAGCCTGAGCGAGCGAGCATGGGCGCGAGGACGCCACCGGCACCGGCACCGGCACATACGGAACGAGCGCGCGGATCCGCCGACGGCCACGACGACGTGACAGGAACGTCGCGCGACTCTCATCCGCGGAACAGAGCCAAACGGTGCACGTGCTACACGTACAAAGACAAAGAGTGCGTTTATTATTGCCACCTGGACGTCATCTGGGTGAACACGCCCGAGTGAGTGCGCGCTTTTCTTCCCTTTAACTTAAAAAGAAAAGGAAAAAAAGAAAGAAAAAAGGACAAACTCGATATTTTTTAGATGAATTGAAGGTTAAAAATGTTTTTTTCTCCTTTCCAAGGAGACAAAATAGGTAGATTAAAAAAAAAAAAAAAAAAAAAAAAAAAAAAAAAAAAAAAAAAAAAAAAAAAAAAAAAAAAAAAAAAAAAAAAAAAAAAAAAAAAAAAAAAAAAAAAAAAAAAAAAAAAAAAAAAAAAGTGAATACGCATAAATAACTAAATTATTAATAATAGCAAAATATTCATATTTATATTACACAGATTATTTCGAGTCTTACATAGTAAATAGTGATTAAAAAAAGAAATAAAAAATAACTATTACAGGGAATGTAACAGGAACTTGTTTATTAATGAAAGACGTTTTACTTTTTATCCATTTATTGTTACATTTAAAGTTGTTGAAATAACTGTCAATCAATCAATCAGTCAATCAATCAATCAATCTTGTTTATATTATGCTGATTATTTTGAGGTCTGTTTGAAAAGAAGATAATAAATTCATTAAAAATAACCATGAGCGGTAATGAGATTAAAATCATAAAACAAAATATAAAACAAAACCATTATTGAAGTCAATGTCACATCTTATGCACAGATCTAGAAGTCTTGGAAACATCTAGAAATTTTGGAAACAGTACATTTATGCTATTTTTGAAAACTAACACAGACTCAAGACTATAAAGCGCTTAAGAAAGGAGTGTGTACTAATGCACTGCACTAATGCAGGATACCTGAGGCATATTTCTTTCCTTTTCATGACACAGTAATGACCTTCAAATGAGCAAGAATTACTGAGATTTAAAGAGATCAGTATTGAGAAGGTCTGGAGTTGTTTAACAAGGAGGACGAGGATCCCAAATATGTGTAAGATGAAAATAAAACATATTGCGTATTTGAACAGTATCTAAAGACAGCATCTACATCCACTGCTAAGTTGTAAATACAGCAGGAAGGCTAAAGCAGGACAGATTTCCAAACTCAGTTCCAGTCCTGAGTTTCAGGTTTCAGGTTTTCACCTGATCCTGATCACGAGATCATTCCAGTTGGGATCAGGTGTGTTAGAGGAGAAACCTGAAACTGTCCTGAAACAGCAGGCTGAACTGACAAAAAATGAAAAAAAAAAGAAAGAGGGGGGGTGTTGTAGAAAGAAAACATAATAAAGGTAGATGTTTAAGCGCAAAACAATTTGTTGAACTCACACTGGCAAGTCTAGAGAATATTATTTTCCTAATTTACACTTCATTCTCATGCAAGAAAATCCAAAACCATAGTAAATATAGCTTACGCCTAAGATGCAGAATTAACCCGATTAAACACTACAGTGTCAGAAAAAAGGTACTAAACTGCCCCTTTCCTTGACTACTCATAACAGTAAAGGTGGTACTTTTGTATTGTTTATGTATTACATGGTAAAGTGGATGCACTTTACATTTAAAAATGACTTAAGGTAAGTATTTAGATATTAAGGACCACTTTTTAACCACTAATCCCTTAATTTCGAGTATTATATTAAAGGTAAACTGCATGCACCTCTCCAGGTGAAAGATACACACTAAAGGTACAAAAGATGTACCCTTGAGGGTACCACCGCAGTGACAAAGAAAACGACAGTTTAGTACCCTTTTTTCTGAGAGTGTATATAGCAAACATGCATCACAAATAAAATAAATATAGACAGATGTGAATATTTCAATCCAGGTATCTATAACAGCCATTTTATTTAAACATTACTCCTTGTAGTCATGTAGAGTTTTATCCATGCATGAAAATGAAGGAAAAATTCTTTCTTCCAAACTGCATCCTAATACATCTCTAATCTGTACATTATAGATTGTTCATGCAAGTGCAAAAGTGGAATCAAACTAATTAAACTAATTAGGGAGTCAGAGTCAATGCACCTAATGATTCGATTCAGTTTCATCACTGAGATGCGATTATAAACCGATTCTTTATGGTTCGTGCAAAACATGAGGCTTAATACAAAAAAAAAAATAAAGGCTTAATGTATGTCCAGTGTTTATTTTATATCAGTTTAAACAAACAGAATTCAGAAGACTTAGAGAATATTTTATGAATCCAAATTTACTGCATCCGAATCGATCAAGAGCGAACTGGAATGTATTTTATCCTACATTCACACTATGCTATTGTACGCATGTACTGTTGAGAGTTTTTCAGTTTTGATAAGAAACATTACTAACTATATAAGCCTCTAAACCTAACTAGTTAAACACTAATTAAATAACATATTAATCAGTGTGGAAATTGATTGTTTGATTTACATGTTAGGTGCTAGGCATCTTATTAGCTTCTTCAGTAGATTTGCAAAGCAAGCTAAGTGTACTAGGTACGTATACTCACCAGAGGCACCAGTGATCTCTGCTAGCTCCTTTCAAGCTTTATTTTAATTCATAATCTCTCTATACACATTGAAAGATAGGTTGTACATGACAGGATAAGATAAAACCATGGTTATAAGTTTTCCTTCCATTTTTGTGTCAAACATTAAATTGAGGTAGGAACTAAAGTTGTGAGTGGGGAACTGAAGAAAAGTCAGACCCCATGTGCCACAGGATTGGTCCGAGGAATCATTCATTTGGATTCGTTGCTTTTGTTGCATCATACTGTCCCTAATTTGCATAGAATTGAGTGTCTCTTGGCGCCGTCGCTAAAATCATGGCTCCGTGTCATGCACATACACAGAAAATTAATGGTTGCCTGCCACTTGGTTGTGCGCACGTGTGATCGTAGGATACAAATCGGTTTGTCCCATCCCTTATAATGAGCGTCCTGAAGATCAACCCAGGTGTTACATTCAAAAACTATCAGGTGCAAAAAAATAAAGTATGAAGTGCCCTGAAAATGATGAAAAGGATCAAAGGTGTTGTAGTATTTCTAGGTTTAATGGATTGCGATTGACGATTCTATCCTGCTGTATGTGTGTTTGTGTGTGTGTTTGTGTGCGTTGACAGGCGCATGGTGCCGTATGGCATGTCGAGTTACAGAGGTTCTCAGCGTGTACGGCGCTCTGCAGCAGACAGGAGAACGACACAACGATGTGTGTGCACTCTGCAAAGCGACTCTCATTGCAACAGCTTCTGTGGCAAAAGGTAATTATTTACAGGTATACCACAGCGCTGCTGAATTCTCGATTCTGATTGAGCTGAAGGTCAATAATTTTCTATAACAGCAGCTCTGATAGAAGTGCAGCTGCGAATTACAGGTGTATATTAATGTGATTGTTCATTTGGATAAAAAGTGTGATGTGTAATTATTTAATAAATCCAAAAATTGTAATCCTGAGCAAATTTGCTGTGGTAAAAGAGGATTAAAACACTTCTCGAAATGCTGTTATTGTAAAATAATCAACTTCGGGGTGGTAACAGTAACTCCGCTTCATTATTTTCTTATACCACTACATCTCAAAGTGTTTTATTCTTCTTATACCTCACCAATTTGTAAATGATTACTAAAGGACATGTTGAACGTTTTTACCAATTCACAGTTACATTTAATCTTGTGGAGCGTCCGTGAAATATGTTAGTTTTGCGTCAACAAGTGTTTTATTCCTTACTTAAACATCATTCTGCACACTGGACACTAGATCTTTAGCTTTCATGGCAAAACTTACTTACTCGGTGATGTTTTTATTGGCAATAGACTGCTGTTTTATTACATTTCTGTGCATCTTTGAGCAAAAATCACAAGTTCTTTATTTTTTTTTCACCAACTGATGGTTTGATTGTTATGTCTGTCTTTGTCTCATGCTATCAGGGGGAGGTTACCATGACCATCTGTTGCTGGAGAGCTAAGCCATGCTGGAAACGTCCTGCCCATGCATTCTTCTGTCCTAACACCTGGACATATCTTAAAGAAAAGAAGCTTATCTGTCTGAAGAGTAGGAGGAATTCCATTATCCAGGGGAGAGACATGACAGGAAAGAAGAACACAATGGAGGGTTTGTGGAATGCTTACGCAACCAACGAGCCTGTAGAATAAGTTGGAGTGTGAGTCAAAGAGAGGATATTTAACCCAGCAACTGGCTTCATGCTAACTCATCATGTTACAGCTCGTCTTCTGCAACACTCAAGGCTGTCTCTTTGTACTGACTATCGGGTCTGCTTCGTCACCTTTAATTAAAGATATGCAGAGCCAAGGATTAAGACTGACTTGCTATAATAATCTGATTTCCGAATCACAGGTTGGGCAAAATCACCAATCAGCGTTCAATGGTTGTACACTGTAGATACTAAGATGACACTGAGCTGTTTTCTCATATTCCAGCCTACAATACCATGTGGTAATGCTTCTGATTAGATGGCACTTATATATGGACTCGCTAACAGAGAACCAAAACTGAGGATTGTACATAAAGCAACAGGTTTTCAGCTGTTAATACACCAATGATTAACATGATCTATGTTTTATAATATAAACTTATACAATAGTTTTTCTTGTGTAACTTTGGGCATTGCATCACATCACTTTATTTTGCCATATCGTGTGATATAATCCAACTGATTCCCCTTTTATCACTATTGATGATTATTGTAAAAAAAAAAAAAAAAATCAGAAATCGATTGAAAATCACTGCTTTGTTGTTTAGGTGTCCTACTTTTCTAAAACCTCAGAATTAAAATATGTTAGATTTTATTACGCATAATGTCTGTGCTGCACTGACTGAACATAACGGGAATCATTACTAAAACTGTGCATGGTAAACTATTTAAGGAATAAAACACATAAAAATGAAATGAGATGATGTCAATAAAAACGAATGGCACATCATCCATTTTCTCCATTTATAATTACATTTAATATTGTGGACTGTCTGTGAAACAAGTTAGTTCTTGTTCTCACTTACGTTATAGCAGTTATAAACAGTCATTCCTTCACCAACCTCTCTTTTGTCTCTCTCTTGAGGTTAATAAGACAAAAAAATGCAGCTTGTCATGTAACTGAGAAACGAGAGAGCCAACTTACTGACTGTTTCAAAGCGCTGACACTGGACACTCCTTCCTTCCGTAAATGTTAAATAAAGCTTTCCTCACCATATCAATGATTATACATTTTTCTTTGTCAAATAACAACACGTTATTTTAAACTGGTTTTTTAGTCTTAAATTGTGTCTGCCGTAAATTCGTTGTTATTATAGAAATGATATTGTATTAGAACGAGTGCATTAATGTAAGCCTGTGATTTGCAGCTGCACTATTGTCAGCTGTTATACAAAATTAATCAACTCCTGACCAATCAGATTCAAGAATTCAGCAACGCTGTGGCTATTTACTCAAGCCTACTTTACAATCTAGAGATGACCCACTTGTCTGAGTGGATGATTTTGTTTGGCCAGATCTGTTTTTTTTCTGCTTTAACATGGCCAGACATATTTAGACATGTACAAAACATGTGCAGTACTGCTGTCTAATACTGAATTAAACATGTCACTGTTACTATCATCAGTACTACTGTAATTTGTTCCATGAGCCGAGCACCACAAAACTACAAACGAAAGAATGCAGCCTGCTGAACCAGCTTCATACCTGAAGTTCAAGTGTCAAATAGATTTCCGTGGTTCTTGGTGTTCACTGTTTCTTTTTTATTCCAATCAGTGGGGGTGTGGAACTTGGAATTTGCCCTGGACCTGCTCTCATGTGTGTGGATTCACAAGGGAAAGGTGCACAGGAGTGGAAGTTGAAGTGATGAAAATGAATCTCTCAGCTGGGGATTTATGAAGTCCTGAATTTAAGAAAAAATTCTGACGGAGGATAAGAAATATGTGGAAATTACATTCTATGCTTAAAATTTGCATAGAAAACTGAATGAACCGGTTTCTGTGTTAGTTGTGGACTTGAAAAAACACAGCAGCAGGGCACTAAACAAGCAGTTTTTGATATACATGTACAGATTCGATAGTGTGTCGCGTATAATTCAGTATGTCAAAAAAGGGTTCTTCAAGGGTTCTCAGCTTCCTATTAGGAACCCTCTTTACAAAGGAGACCCTCAGTTTTCAATATCTGGACCATATTAGTATTTATACCACAGTGCTGTTAGTTCTTAATTATAACTGGTCAGAAGGTGTTGATAAATTTTCACAGGTTTATATTAATGTGCTTCAAGACAGAGAAAAAAATTACAGGTTTGTGAGGGAACGACTGCTTATAGCTGCATGTTCACTGCAAAAAATGATATTTTAGCACATGAAGATATGATGAATAAAGGAAAAGTAGTCTAATATTTCTCATTATAAGGTTAATAGACATATTTATTAATTTCAAGCTTAAAATCCAGTCTTATTTTACTGGCAGATCATTCTGATTCTTTCTAGAAATACACACTTGAAATAAGCGAAATTATTCGCCAATCGAATAAAACAATTTCAAGCTTGAAATGGAAAGGAATCTAAAATGAGTCTAGCATCTAAAATGAGCAAAAAGAATCTAGAAATAGGTTTAATCATCTTAAATTTGGTTAAAAAAAAAACCAATCCTATAAATATTAGTTGAATTTGCCTATATTCACAATGTTTTTACTTGCAAAGATACTAACTTGATTTGTGGATGTTCCCCAACATTAAATGTAACTATAAACAGGCAAAAAGTGACATCATAAAAAAATTTTAATTGTTGGCATACCTCCGTGTCGTTGACTATTTTCCTATTACAGCAAGCTATGTTGTGTCTTATTCCTTATTATACCACAGTTAGTTCCAGTCCACCAATCTGATTGGACGAGCGTGAATCACGACGAGCGTTTCAAGAGTGTTGACATTTAGTATAACAGCACTGGTACATTTCACTGTTTGTATCACGCCACTTGTCTGTGTTCACTACATAAAATTCCAATTCGAGCGATAGTAAACTGTTACTACACTACAGGCTGTCAGTCAGTCTGGCTTCTTTGGGAAATAATTTTGTTGACGGAGCAGAAATTACCCAAATTATTTGGCAACATTGTGTCTGAAATGTCAGCTGCTCGATATAAATTTCTTGTTTATAGAACCGTTGTATAAAATGCAATATCACAGGCATGCACCGTGCTCATATTCAGTGCAACAGCACTCTTACTTGTGTGATATTGCTTAATTTAATTTGGCATTTATTATTTAAAATGATACAAAAAAAACTGTACCTAAGCATCATACATAAAGTGAAAACATCATGCACTGTGATAGTGCAGTGCAGTGAGAATAGTGTTCTGTTACTCCACATATATAATTTATCATCACTGGAAAGGAACTGAACAGGAAGTATTCTTGGCACTCAGTCATGTTTGCACAGGAGGTGTAAGTTTTATATGCTTTCTTCCTGTGAACTGGACACCATCAGTGTGTAATTCTGAACACTAGATCTTGCTGATTTTGTCACTCGAGAGCATTTTATCTGCAATACATGATGACACAGCTCTCATGGGTAAAACAGAGGCCCCTTTTTTGTTTTGCTAGAAAACATAGTCCTAATCTGGATACAGTTACATACACCATCAGCAGCTAACACTTTGGCAGTTTGAACTGCTTCAATTGTCTTTCTAAGCCAGCGAAGATAAAGATCAGAGTGTTTTAGGGAGTTTTAGCCTCCTGTCTTTGCCTATTCGGTTCTCTGTGCTTTGACATGGGGAGGATGAAGGAATCTGGAAGATACTATCTAAATTGACAATTAAGTCTCAGGATTGATTTTATCATTTCACGGAGCATAGAGGTGTCTTCTGCTTTCACTGAAAATATTTTGTGCCTGGAAATGTGGTATGTGTTTCTACAAGCTTCACGATCCAGCCAAAAGGTAGATATTCAGATATGTTCAGATATCTAGAAATTTCCATTCCATGGATCAGAATGGATCTGTCTTAATTTTGGGACTATATTGGTTCAGAGTAAAAAAAAAAAAAAAAAAAAAATTTAATTAAAAAATTAATAATAATAAAATAAAGCAATACATTCATTTTATACAACAAGTATCTAAACTTCATAGACCTAACTACAAGAATTGAAGCATGAACCCACATCCGTTTTTTGATTACCCTTCTTCTTTTCCACCACGGCTACATTAACTTGGTGAAAGCTCTACTCAAAACAAAGCTTCTATCCCAGAAAATCACTATAGGAACGTTTACGTGTCGTTTACCATCTTCTTCTCCATCATCCATTCCATCATCCATGTACATCTATCCTCATGTCAGTGACGCATTAAAAGTGGCCCATCTAACATTTTCTGAACTGTTCTTCGTGCCATGAGAACATGGGTACACATGAGTACATGTTGTGTGTTCATCACCATATCAAAAGTTCAATCTGAATGCACCATTAGTTTTTATGTGAGCAACATTCTGTTAAAACTGTGAAGCAATTGCTAGAACAAGCACCTTTATATAAGCTGTTAAAGTTATTTTTTTATGCAGGCCACATTTCACAGAAAGTTATTATTTAGAACTAAAACATCTTATCAAAATGAGCACACTAAAAAAAAGCTTCATATTCAACCTAAAATGTAAAAACTATTTTCGTAGCGGCCCGGGAAAACCCATTATATGTCTCTGCGGCTGAATTCTAGCAAAATGTACAAAAATCTGGGGTTGGACTGATTATAGTTTGAATATACTTTAATAACTCGATTTAAAAAATTTTTTAGAAATATTTTTATTTAGAAGCCAGTTTAACAAATACAGATGTGTCTAGCTAGCTAGCTAAGTGTGATTTTCTCATGTTTTGATCAAATTTAGGCACATGTCATTGCAAAATGGACATAAGCCTGATCAGTTCAGATTGTAATCAGATTCCGGCTGTCAAAATGTCCGTGATGCTCCTGTGCTGTCCAAAAACAATGAAGAGCGCTTACACACTCTGTACAGATGACAAAGTTTTGTAATGTTTAAATGACCACATAAAAAGGGATGAATAACAAGAAAACGCCATGAGTGACTTTTACCTCAGGTGATGAGACAGAAACTAATGTGGATAAATATTCAATACTGTAATTAGTGTAATTCTTTGTCGGTAGTGTTGTTTTTCCATAAGTAGATTAGTTTATAAATGTAGACGTAGGCATGGAATGTAATCTTTAAATGCAATTTCTCCCATTTCAGTTTTGAGGGACACCACACTTTACAATTTCTTTTCAGGGAAGTAGTGGTTTTCTGTAGTTTTCAGAACTATATAAAGTAGAAAATGTCAAATTTTACCATGTCAAGAGTTTTCCCAGGTCTCCACACATTCAGAAAATCTGTCATCTTTTTTTCATACATACTGTACACAGTGTTAAGTACATGTCAAAAAGAACCCTGGACCTATTTGTGAATTCTGTAAGTGTCCAGTAAACATTATTCACATTACAGATGATGTGAAGATATGAGCTTGGTTAGCATTACTGCTCATTAGTCATTTTCCAGCTGTGGTGCTGCAGATGTTTGCCAGGCTTTTTAGCCGATGACACTCGCAGTGGGACGGAACAACATTTCAGATTCAGGAGAAATGCTAAATCATTCCATATTTAATACACAGTGTATCCATAGTTGGTAAGAGTAGTGAAATTCTCAAGTTCAAGTGCAATTACACATCTAAATAAACGCTAAGTTGAAGTACAGCTTCAAATCCTTCACTCGAATTGAAGTAAAAAAGTATAAACTCTTACATTTACTTAAAGCATGAAAATCAAAGTGCAAGAAAGATTCACCAAAGATAAAGATGCCTCAAAATACACACTGATTTTAGTGCTTCTTTCACATCATTGATGACATTCTTTCAACCAATGAATGTAGGAAAACATTAGCTAAGGCGAACTAACATCCGCTTTATCCCTAATTTCTCAAATGTTAGCTAGTGCTAGCTGAATGCTATTAGCTAGCTATAACAAAACAAACTTCCAGGAAAAATACAAAGTGTGTGCAGCAGAAGTTAGATAACATGAGGTTTCATTCTCACTGTTACATCTGTTGAAGTTTGGCTAGGGATAAAAGCTGTCTGATGCTAAAAAGTCAAAACGGCAGTGTGTACTGTGACAGCTAGCTATTAGCATTCAGCTAGAATGCTACACTTCGCATGTCGAATGGCCCGAGATGGGAAATGACATTATTACAACTTGCACATTACCAATTACAAGGCACCATGAACGCAGCATTAGCCTTGTTATGCTAAGAGTTCTTTTGCTATGCCTTGTAGCTGCTGTTTAACAAACTGGTCACAGATGGTATATTGAGAAAATGTGTTTCTTGGGCAGTTAACAACATAATCACAAAACCATTCACAGCAGTGAGGAAAAGTCTTGTGTGGCTTCATTTATTGTTACATCCTGTATGAAAATAAACTTCACTTTACTTCACTGAGGTGGGTTTTTTTTTTAATTTATTTATATATTTTATTTAACCTTTAACCTTTTAACCTGTAGTTTTGCAACAGGCTTAAAAATCTTTCTTGATTAGAAAAAAAAAAAATTCCTCAAAAATAAAGAAGCATTACAGTCTTATAGAAAGCTTATTCAGAGGTAATATATTACAATTTCATGTCCTCTGGACAAGGATACTAAAATTTGGCTCTGGTTTTTGTAAACACTGTCATTAAACTATTTTATACCATAGCACTGCTGAATTCTCAAATCTGATTAGTCAGAAGGTGTTGATTATTCTTCAATACAGCAGCTCTGACAGTAATCCTGGCTGTACTTCAAATCACAGGTTAATATTAATGTAATTGTTCTAATACATGATAGTTTCTATAGTAACAAATTACACAGGGACTTGTATAACGGACATTTGACATAATCTAAGCCTTAAATAATGACATTAAATAATTAGACAAATCCATTAAATAATAAACGGATTTGAAAAAATGTAACGTATTCTAAAAAATGAAAACGTATAATCATTGACATTTATGGAAAGAGTCTGTAGTGTCAGACAGGAAGTTTTCCGCCATGGGAAAGTCTTCAGTACAAAGGAGTTTGGGTTTTGTTTTTGTCTTATTAATGAGAAACAAGAAGAAGCTGTTTATAGCTGTTACAGCATAAGAACTTCTTGATTTGTAGACGTTCCCAGCATTACATATAATTATAAATGGCTAAAAAGTGCAATATGCAATGTTTCATTAATAAAAGAAAAATTGTAATCGTTGGTGAATTGCTGTGGAGAAATAAAACACTTCAAGAAGAAACTTCAGAATGGTAACAGTACTTGAACAGAAGCTCCACTCCATCACACCACCCCATTGTTGATTATTTTCCTATTACAGCATGACACAGACTGTTTTATTCCTTTCTTATAGCCCCTTTGATTCAAGTCTGTGAAATTGGATAAAATAAAATAAAATAAAGGGGCTCCTCACTGACAACTTTTATATATTGAGCTAAGATTATGTTTGGCTTCTACACTGAAAAATCAAGGAATATCCATAAACAGAGTCTTCTCAAGAACCACAAAACTTTGATGCATGTAAATTCATTCACTGCATCCATGGGTATTAAACGAGTCTGGTATGAAGTGCTCTGAATGCAAATTTTCATAAAGCTCTGTGAAAAGAAATTCTTAAATTATCATGTAGCATTCAACCATCAATATCCTTAATTTAAAAAAACCTTGCCTTCAATGAGGACAGAGTTTATCGAAATACTCTGCTCTTTATTGCAGGAGGTAAATGCGCTACTCTAATTTCTTAGAAGACTGCACACTATTATTTAACATTAAATGAGATGTGAGTTTAAAGTACATTTATCAAATTTCTCCTGATCAAAGTTGGAAAGTATGGTGTCAGTTTTCAGTACGTACACGTCTCACATTCCTCTAAACCCGGAGCTGAAACCATTCACTCATGCTTTTGGTCCACTGCCATACAGCATTAAACCTGATACGTGATACCCTCATAGCATTTTCCCTTGCTTTGATTAAAGCTGGGATTTAACATCCAGAGCTGTTGGTTAAACCTAACAGTCCACTATAGCCTTTCTGGTATTCCTGTATCTGGAATGTTTTTCCTACCCAGCTAATAAAAAGAAGATAGAAAGAGTTTCCCTATTCATTAGTTGGATAACCCATGAGGGTGGTAAAAGGAGACTTTATTTATGGAGACAGCACTGCAAAAGGATGAGCCTAGCACTCAATATGTTGCATCTGAGACGAACAGGAAAAGCACAATTCCTGTCTGACCTCTTGTGATCTGGACTGCACAAGTTTTTGTATTTAATCATCTATTGCCTAGAGGTGTGCTGTTCCAGTATGGGTATGAGATAACATGATCAGGAAATCTGTCAAAAGAAAAAAATCCTAATTGCTAATTTTAAGTCCCAAATGAAAATATTTTAAATGTAACATATACACACATACATATATACATATATATACATATACGCACACACACACACACACGCACTGTAGATATGTTTTTGGAGGGAGGTGGGAGGAAACCAGGGAACCCTGAGGAAACCGACACAAATGCAGGGAGAACATGCACACAGACAGTAACCCAAGCTGAATATGAATCTTGGACTGTAGATCATTTTGTACTAAGGAGATACACACTGCTAATTGTAAAAAAAAAAAAAAAAACTCAATATGTTTATTAGTGAGGCTGCTGGCTGAACCTTCCCTTTGCCTTAATGTCTCAATTTGCGCAAAGAATTTTTCAGAACTTCAAACCACAGATGCATTTTTCTCCAGTCTTTGCCAGTTGTTAGTGGTTTTGGAATCCAAACCATGTCAAAAAAAGTTACAAAACAGCATGATCGATGATTATGCATCTGCAATGCCTTTATTTTCCTGAAAGAGACAGAGATATAATTTAGTTAAAATGGTGTGATATTTATGCCTCAGGTAGTGAAGGGTAAAGGAAAGGGCTTGTCTTTTTAGAAAGCAGGCACTTACATGCATTTCATTACTTGTTTTTGTCCATGGAATGTTGGCAGTGATGTTAATCAAGTTTGGTGCTGCGTACACACCTGAGGCAACGACAACAGTGTCATGAGTGCAATAGTATAATATCGCGAAGGGATAACAGTCCGATAGCTTAATGTTTCTCCAAACATAACTTTTCCAGACTTGTTCTTCTTGCCGTTAAAAGAGCAGGATGATGAGTTAGTCTGCGGTTTATTTGCTTTATTTAGTATGCTTGCTTAAGTCATTAGATTTGCTGTTACTCTTGGGCTGCACTGTTTGATTACCAGTGGTGGTAAAAGTACAGGCATCCTTTACGCAAGTAAAAGTGGAATTACTCATTTAAATACAGTGGTTATAAAAGATCCACACACCCCAGTTCAACATGCAGGTTTTTGTGATGTAAAAAGGAAACCAAGATAAATCATGTCAGATCTTTTTCCACCTTTAATGTGACAAAGCAACCAACGAAATTCAAGTGTATAACAAATAGAACTGTTTTAGCGAAAAAGAAACCGTTACAGTAACCTGCTTGCATAAGTGTGCACACCCTTTTATAATGGGGCGTGTGACTGTGCTGAGAATTAAACAATCACATTCACACGCATGTTCAAAAGTAATCATACACCTGTCATCAATGATGTGATTCTGATTAACCCCAAATAAAGATCAGTTGTTTTTCTTGACATCTTGGTTTCATCTGACTAGTTGTCATGGTCTGCAAAGAGCTTACAATGCATGTACAGGATCTCACTGTCGAAAGGTACTGATCGGTAGAAGGGTACAAGACTATTTCCTAAACATTAGATGTACCATAGAACACCATGGAGACCATCGAGTGGAGAAAATGGGGCACTACAGTGACACTACCAAGAAAAGGACATAGACGAAAGAAGAAGATGAAAACTTATCAGGGAGGCTGCCAAGAGACAACATTAAAGGAGTTGCAGGAATATCTGGCAAGTAATGATCACTCCCTGCACGTGACACTCTCTGCATGTGACAATTCCTGACAACAGTCGCTTGTTTTCTTCACATGTCTGGGCTATAGGTTAGGGTGGCCAGATTTTCTCATGGGAAAAAACAAAAAAAAACATCTAAGCCAACCTAATTCACCCCAAAACATATGGTAAAAATGGTTTATGGCCTGATGAGAACAAGATAGAACTTTTTGGGCATAATTCTAAAAGATATGTTTGGCGCAAATAAAAGACAGCTTATCACCCAAAGAACGTCATACCCATGGTGAAGCATGGTGGTGGCAGCATCATGCTATGGGGCTGCTTCTCTTCAGATGGCACTGGGGCTCTAGTCAAAATAGAGGGAATCATGGATAGCTCCAAATCCAAATCTATTTTGACACAAACCATGCAGGCCTCTGTTAGACAGCTGAAGATGAAGAAAAAATTTCGCCTTCCAGTATGATCCAAGAAAACAAAAGAATTCAGAAGAAGAAGATCAAGTTTTTGGAATGGCCCAGTCAGAGCCCAGATCTAAATCCTATTGAAAACCTTTGGAATGACTTGAAAAGGGCTGTGCACAGGAGATCCCCTTGCAATTTGATAGATCTGGAGCATTTCTTGCAAGGAAGAGTGGAATAAAATTGCAAAATCAAGATGTGCAAAGAAGTTGGTAGACTCTTACCCAAAAGACTGAGTGTTGTATTACAAGCACAAAGCGCTTTAACGAAGTATTAGTTACGGGGTGTGTGAATAGTCACATGCCCCATTATAAAAGGGTGTGTACCCTTATGCAACCACGTTATTGTAAGTTTTTTCTTTTTCCTTTTTACACCCTAAAACATTTCTATTTGTTTTTCACCTGAATTTTGTTGGTTGCTATATCATCTTAAAGGTGGAAAAGATCTGACATGATTTGTCCTGGTTTAATTATTATGTCAAAGAAATCTGCAATTTTAAAGGGGATGTGTAGACTTTTTATATTCACTGAAAGCGATAACAGGAACTAACTTGTTTCATGGACATTCCACAACATTAAATATAACTATAAATGGATAAAATGTGTCGTACTTTAATAAATAAAAAATTCTAATCATTGGCAAAGCGTTGTGATATATGAGGAATAACACGTTTCAGGGTGTGCTGTTATTGAAAAAGAATAAATGTTGGGGTGGTAACAGTCACTCTGCTTAATCACACCATCCCACTGTTGATTATTTTCCTATAACAGCATACAGCCACATGTTTTATTCCTTACTTATAAAATATCAATATGAAAACCTATGCAATTGCCTTGCAACCTATTTGGAGTAGTGGATTTTCACTGTGAATAATCTACGTAATAGTACTCTCTTTCAGCTTTTCCCGTTAGCGGTCGCCAGAGTGGATCATCGGTCTGTGTATGTGGTTTGGCACAGTTTTTACACCGGATGCCCTTCCTGATGCAACCCTCCCCAGTTTTATCCGGGCTTGGGACTGGCACTGAGAGCACACTGTTGCACGCAACCCCACTGGCTGGGGTTTGTTCCCTGTTCGGGAATCAAACCCGGGCCACATCGGTGAGAGCACTGTGGCCTAACCACTAGTCCTCCAGGGACCAAGCTAAGTAACAGTACTACTGAATAGTTAATCATGTATCTGTACATTAGAAGTTCACATGACATGGAAGATTAGTAAAAAAAAAAGCATGCAGTTGTTTTCCATTTATCTACTCCATTTAAGAATCCGAAAATACACGCAGTAGTTTTTTCCACTCTATTCTACGTATCTATAAAAGTATCAACATAAGCATCAGGATCCAAGTCTTTTTGTACTCTTCTGCCTCCAGCATAGTTCTGTAATGGCATTTACATGCCATCACGAGTATGTAGTCGCATTTCTTCTCGAAAATAAGATGTTAGAATGAGAGGCAGACGTGTCAGGTCTGCCCACACATGGTTGGCACAGACACCTGTACCAGTGATTCAAGAACAAGTGCTGGTTACGTGACAAAGGTTGTTTTTTGTTCTCACAATCATAAACTGACAACAGATTATGGACGGAGATATAATTATGGCAATTGTGAAAAAATACCACAAAGATACCTTTAGGTAATAAAATGGATTTCAGAATTATCTACTATAATCTGCTGTAAAACCTAAAATGTGTTTTTTTAGCTTGTAAACCCACTTAGGTTTTATCAACATTACGTAATGCCTGAGGTTTTTATTTATTTGATGTGCTTTATTATATGAAGTTCAGCTAGTCAGGCTGGCCCATACACATTCAATGACCAAATAACCAATTTTGATAATAAAAGCATTTACCAAAGTCCCAATTAAGGTTAGTCATGACATCGTAGTCAATATCCGTGTTATCAATCTGGCATTACCTCAAGAGCAGCGGTGAATAAAGTACTGAGAAATTATACTTAAGTGAAAGTTTAGATAATGTGTCAAAATCTTACTCAAGCTTACTTTAAATTAAGTAATGTTATGTTTTCATGTGAAAAGTAACTTTTATTACTTACCTAAAGCTGTTAGAAGATGATTTTTGTTTTAAAGAACCACTTCGTTTTTTGCTGTTTAAGTCTGCAATATTTACCATTAGCTAGAATTTGACTTGCTGCCTATCTAATTACACTAGCTACTGGAATCAATACTACTGGGTCCCTGGAGGACTAGTGGTTACGCCACAGCGCTCTCACTGCTGCGGCCCGGGTTCAATTCCCGGCCAGGAAACCAACCCCAGCCACTGGAGTTGCGTGCAACAGCGTGCTCTCCGTGCTGGTCCCAAGCCCGGATAAAAACTTGGGGAGGGTTGCGTCGGGAAGGGCATCTGGTGTAAAAACTGCCAAATCAAATATGTGCACCAACAATCCGCTATGGCGCCCCCTAACGGGAGCAGCTGAGAGAGAAACAACAACAGCTGGAATCAATACTACTTTACCATGGCATCAGCAAAGAAAACAGGCTAACTTAGTTAAATATATCCAGTTAATGTTGGCAAATTAGCTAAACTTTCCTCAACATGCTTTTTAGAAGGAGTTCATGTCTTCTATATTGAGGTAAAGGAGACGCCTCATTTTATACGACTCCTTGTTTACTGCAGCATATTAAAACATTTTACATAAGACTAGAAGGAAAATAACAAAGATCAGTTTTATTCCTCTTATACCACAGCAATTTGCCAATGATTACAATTTTTGTTTTGTAAACAATGAGACATGGTACATTTTATCCATTTACAGTTACGTTTAATGTTGTGGAACATCCACGAGACAAATTAGTTCCTGTTATCACTTTTTCACTCTTTTTTTTTTTCCTCACAGCTTATTGTGTTACCAACAAATCACAAAGAAGATGTTCCTGCCAGAAAACTTAACGTTACAGCTTTACCTCTGATGTTACAAAGCGCTGACACTGGAGATTCCTTCCATACATGTTACATAAACGTCTCTTACAGAAAATATCAGTGATTTCACGCATTTTTTCATCACTTCATGTAGAGAGTCAACCATACAAGTCCCTGTGTTAGTTGTTACTTTAGAAACAGTAACATATTAGAACAAGCGCATTAATATAAATCTTGCAGCTGGAAAATAATCACTTCAGGGTGGTAAGAGTAAATCCGCTTCATATCTCCACCCTGTCATTGATTATTTTCCTATAACAGAATGATCCCATATGTTTTATTAGTTACCTAATTCATTTCATTATGATGTTATCAAGTTACCATGGGAAATAGTTAACAGGCTTATTGCTTATAAGGAACACAGATAATGGAAAAAGTGTTATGTTTTTTTTTGGCCTTCGTGTCAAATCACACTGGAAAAATTTGAATGTGCGACTAATACAATTTGAAGATTGTAAAAACACTTGTGAACTTGAAACCAACAGCGATTAAACTTTCTTTAGATCCCATTGTTTAATATTTAGAAAATATTTAACAAAATCTCAACAAATATTTCAGCTATGACTATCTGATAATTGTCAGCTGTTTAAATAGGACTCAGAGATAAAGTTCATATGAGTTCACATGAGACTTGGCAGGCAAAGATATACGATAAAATAAAATGGAAAAACGCAATATGTCTGTTCAGTCCAGAAAGAGGAATACTGCATACATCTACCAGGGAAAAAATACAGGCAAGGTTTAATGCAGTGCAGAAAATCCCACACACCCTCTTACTGTACATACAAAAGCTTTTATGATGGGTTTCACTGAACTGTTACATTTGTTGGCTTATAAAAATATGACCAACAGCTTTTTTCATGCATGTGCCAGATAGCCTTCACAGTAAATTTTGAACCTCCAATTGGATAATAATCAGGACTCATGTCTGGAAATACGTTAAAAATATTACAGTCAGTCTGACCTTTAAAGTCTATGGCCTCATTTATCTGATTTTTGTGTATGCAAAAGCACATTTTGTGTGCTTATGTATGTATAGAGTATGTATGTATATAGTAACAAATATGGGCAATTAAAGCTGGAAATAAGTGAATAAATAAAAGAATAAGTAATGCAGTTATACATAAAAGCACTGTGAAAATCTATTGAGTAATTTGGCAATTCATTCGAGAGTTCAAACGTGGGAAAATAAATATTGATTTTAGAAGTAATATAATTTTAGCATTCATTTCTTACGTTTTACCTTCAAAAACTGAAAAACAATCACTCTAGAGTTATTTTTATTCAGGTGCCTAAAAAAGAATATAAAAAATGCATTAATTGTCTTAATGTCATGTAATGTAATGGCAGTTAAGAGTTTAAGAAGTGACTGCACTTTTTGCAACTTTGCCTGCACTATCAAGATTTTGGCTTGTGACATCTTGCATGGATCTGTGTTGCAGTTAAAACATGTTAAAAGGACTACATTTTTATGGAAAAAATGCATCTTAATAGACTGAATTTATCACACTAGGGGCTACTAATCAGTAGCTGTGAAATAGAAATGTTTAAAGAAAAAAAAAAAAGATTGTGACTGCGGCAGAACCCGTTTCCCCAAAACGTACAACCACATACCACAAAAATAAATTTGACTTGCAGGCTTTGTGCCAGGCGAGATGTTAAGCCAATTTTGAGGCTCGCAGAAGAGAAGAAGGGGTTAGCAAAGTGCAACGCAGGCACCAGACAGATTCAGTGCTGTTACTGTTGCTGTACCTGAGAGAACAGAGCAGATGTGACATGTGACCTGAGAAGAATTTCTACTGAGCTGCAAGTGTGACAGCTATAAACATATAAAATACATAAACCTGAATTCAGACTAAGTTCAACTGTCAAAACATTTTATTCTTTACTTTTAGCACTGGCTTTGTTTGCTGTTTGATATAAAACTTTGATAAACCTCTATAAAAGCTGGCATTTGCTAAGGCTGAGGATTTCTCATGATTTCTCAAATTTTCTCAATTTCTCATTACTAAAATCCCAAATAACACGCCTAATTTGTGTGTGAAATCAGATCAATTGCATGCGTAGTAGTCATACGTGAACATTTACGTGATTTTTAGACACACAGACATGTAATGCATGTGCATTTTTTTTTTACACGAGATATTTTTGTTTAAATGTGATTTTTTCATATGATTCCTTTATTTGTTATTATTCTTTTCATGTGACTTTTTTCTAGTTTAATTTTTCACTAGAACTGAATTACAAATAACAATTAGCAAAAATCTCCTGCGTATTTAAAATCTTTTTAAATACTTTTTATTAAAAAAAAAATTTATCTTTTATTTATGTGACTTATTTGCAAGATTAATTTATTTTCACATCATATCTCCAAATGATTCATTTATTTTTCACATGATATTTTTCCCCCACATGATTTATTTACTTTCACATGTGAGTGTTTTTTTTAACACATGATTCATTTATTTTTAATATGAGTTTTTATTAATGATTTATTAATTTTCCCATGATTTTTTTTCATGTGATTAATTTTTCATAGGTGATTTACACATGGTTTTTACATATTATTTCATTATTTTTATTTTCACATGTGATTTTTTTTTACACATGATTCATTTTTCATGTGATTCTGTTTTTTCACATGATTCATTTATTATTATTATAATTGTTTATGTATGGCGTGTGGTTATGTTTATCACATTTTATTCACATGATGTTACATGATGTGCAATTTCAGGGCATAACATGCAGAAGTGTACTTTCAGAACAGAAACTGTAAAGTTGTAACCTTTCTATTACAACACTAAACTTGTAACTTGTTCTGACATTGTTGTGTAATTTATGCTTTGACTGGACAATATGTGTTTAGACCATCCATTTTTAGTTTCTCTCCAAACGCATTTTGAGGGAAAAAAAAGGACAGTAAATAATCCACATTGTTCACGTTCATTAGACCTGCGACTGTATTTTACATTTCTCAGTCACTGCTGATGACATGTTATGGATATGTGTGAAAAACATCAGCGCAAATGGAGATGAAATCTGACATGCACGTCACTCTGTCACTCTGTATATTCACCTGACATGACTGTCTCTAATAGGCTGCATGAATCTATAGTCTGGGCTAGAAAGAAATCAGCCTGTCTTTTATGTTTTACAGATGAAGGGGGCGGATTTTTAGCCCTACTAGCACATTTATACCAGCCCCCCTTGGGCCAAACAGTAGTAATAACAGTAATAATGCTACCAGACTGTAATTGTATGCTGTAGATTAATACAGATGTGTAAGTGGAGGTGAACTCTTCCTAACCAAGACTACTGAGCCTGCCAGATGCTCATAAATCCATAGAGCAGAGGGGTGCTGCGATGTAACAAAGGAAACTCCCACGAGGAAGTTTTTAAAGATATATCTGTCTCTATAGTACACCAGTGCGCTGCTTTATTTATTGCACGTTATAGTTAATCTTCCATCGCGAAAGGTTAAGTCCAGGTTATCGAACAGCAATTCATCACTTCCTGGCCAGACACTGTGATGCATTACTGTTAATGAATGTGTTAGTGATATGGAAGAGTGTAATGTTCCATGAAGAACAGCAGAAGAAATCATATAGCTTACCTTTGCTTCTACATTTACATTTCATCATAGGATCTCAACCTTGGGGTCGTGACACCGTGACACCATGACACCACGGCGCGGATGGAGTCGCGGGAGATTTTTACCAATTGTTATTTGTAACTCAGTTCTGTGCACATAAACTTGATTTCTGGACAATGTAATAATTAATAGAGATTATTATTCTTAAAATTTCATTAGCCTTCATTCAATTTGGAGTACCTCTTAAGTTCCTTGTCCAACACGCTGTCTTGTTAATCAGAGTCTTCATACTGGACACTGGCAGTGAAGCTATTTAAAATAAAAAATTCTAGTTGTGATTTCTAGTGTGATATTTTGCAGTGTGATTCTATAAAAACTCTGAATTATCAAGAAATTAGAAATTAAAGAAGAATGAATGATTTCTGAAATTAATGGTCTGTAATGGTAGTTGAATTGAATGTGTTGTTCCTAATGTGTCCTGATAACATATCTAGCTTTATTATGATGGCAATCATCTACACATTAAGCTCAGATGGCATATCCCCAGTTCCGAATTCCCAGTTCCCATTGAGGTCTGTGATGTAATGGAAATCATTAGAGATTTTCCTAATGGACTGTAATGTGTTTTTCGGCAGGGAGACCAGTTTCACATTCCACATTTAATGTTCAAGTAAAGAACTTTATCTCAAGTACCTGTTAAAACCCTCAAACCCGGGATATTCTCCAACTCAGACTCCACAATGTTCCACACTGAATTTATACAGTGCTTGGATGGCTGGAGCTTCAGGTCTGAATGGAATGTTTTACTACACGTGTGGCCACGAGAAGAAGCTTAAAAGAGATGTTCGAGTGTATAAGGTTACAGAGAATTGTTCTTCGGTCAAGCTGTTTATCACACTGAGAGGTATGGGAGCAAGATATACATTTTTCATGTTGTAAGAGAGAACAGAGAGGCTCTGGTTCTCCTGAGGTTCGTTCTGTAAATGTTAAAATTCAGACATAAGGACAATTTTACAACTTCAAAATCAGTCAAACTGTCATGAAGTCTTTTTTAATACACAAAACCACATTCACATAATGAATAAAACATGGTGTTGTTTCTTAACTACAGAGCATACTGTTATCTGACTCTTAGGAAACATCCATTAAAGTGTCTATAAACTGACTTGGGGAAAAATGACACAATGCTGGATTTCATTTAGGTAAGGAATAAATCACTTGAGGGGTGTGCTGTTACAGGGAAAGAATCAGTAGAGTTACTGTTACCACCCTGAAGTTTATTATGTTTGAAAAACAGCACACCTTAAAATATTTTATTCATTTTATACCACAGTCAATTGCCAATACAACAATTTAAAAAAAATTGATTAAAGAATGACATATCATACTTTTCTTTACCCACTTATAGTTACAATTAATGTTGTGGAACATCATGTTATGCTATAGCAGCTTGTGGTGGAAAACTTACAGCTTTACCTCTGACACCAGAGACTCCTTCCATAAATGTTAAATAAACTTCTCCTTACAGAAAGATTCAATTATACTAATTAACAACAAGGCTTAAATCAATTTATTATTAATAACATAACAGAATGAGCGCATTGATATAAAGCTATGATTCGTCTTGCAGTTGGAACTACTAACAGAGCTGCTGTAATAGAAAATTAATCAACACCGTCTGACCAAACCAACTGCACTGTGGTATAAATCAAGTTGTTAAAACTGGTTCACTTAATAATGACATTAAAACAATGTTCTTTTTAGGACTCTGATAATGACATTAAATATTAAAGGCTAATTTATCATCTGTCTGTGTTCCTTGTTTTATATGTGCATGAAATTACACACAGAAAGCACCTAGGGCTAGGGGGAACAAGTCAGAGTAAAAATTCCTCAGAGTAAAAGCTCCTCATGGTGGTTGTGCAGACGTGCTGTTTGTCCATGTCAGAGTTCATCTCAATGCTGTCATGACTGATTTCGTATCAGGCTGTGTGAAAACACATGAAGATTTGTTCGGTGATAGTACTGAGTCTTTCTGCCAAACTGAGGGAAAATAAGTGCAGATGTCTTTTTTTGCTGTCAGATGATGGAAGCCAGATCCTCAGCAGCATGAATAGCCAGATTGGAATTCAGGACATTGAAATGAAGCTGTGTTCTGAGTGTTGGAGACGGGTCAGCACCAGAACAGCTCCACACTCCCAGTCCAACAGATACTCACCACTTCATGTATATTTTCATCTTTTAGCTTTAAAAAATTTTTTAACACTTAGGTCATCATCATTCATTCGTTATCAGTAAGTATCCTGGGCAGGGTGATGTTGGATCCAAAGTCTTTCCCGGAAAAACACCATGCACGAGACGGGAATATAGCCTGGATGGCATTTTTGCATCGCTACACATCGTGCCATCTTAACATCCAAAAACAGCGGAAAACCCTAATTCAGGGTGCTGATAGCAACTCATGTTGGGACACATCACACCACCTTATCGTTGATTATTTTCCTATAACTGCATTCCCTGTCACGTGTTCCTTCTTTCGTAAATGCAAAACAAATGTCAATCCTAAAAAAAATTCTGTTTGAATTATTTTCTGTGTTCTATGATCATATACAGTATAAGGTTGTACATATACAATATTAAATCCTTTCTAAGCACTGTTCTGATAATCACAAATGGCAAAGACTGGAATTGGATTTGGAAAAGAAATTAATTTTTGGAACTGGAGATATTTACATATAAAGACACTTGACTGTTTTTTTCTTTGTTAGGATTGATTTTATTATCTTTACACTTTATTATATTTCTTATATTTACAGTGAAAGTGATTTTTGTGTGACTTTGAAGTGCTGCAGTTAAAAAAAAACATTTAAAGCTTAGTAGTTTTTAAAGAAAACAATCTCAGCATTGGTATCGGAAAAGAGAAAACATGTCATCATGCCATCTCTAATTCTAATTCTATATATTTAAATTAAATTAAATTTGAATTCTGTTTTTTTTTTTCCTAAATAAACTGTAAAATGGAGGTATCTTTTTCTTCTCTTAAAGACCACACAGGGTGGAAACTTGCATTATCGTATTGTGCTAAGTGAAAAAAAAAAAAAAAATTCCATATTTTTCCTAAGGTTATCTGTAAACCTCTTCCAGAGCTTCCAGCTGCCACTAGGTCATAAAACTGCCCTTCCTTTTTAGATATTACGCAGAAAGCTCCTCTGTCCTGAAGCCTTTCCGATAGTGGAGAACTTATTGACTGGTACAAAGCCCTGACGCTGGAGACTCCTTCCGTATATGTTATATAAACAACTTCTTACAGAAAACTTCACTTTACTAAATAAGACACTTCAGTCCTTTGGGTTTTTGTCTTACTAAATGAAGCCAGTGTGCGTTTGCAGTTTAGCTCGAGTAAAGAATTTGAAGATGTACATCAACTTTTACCAGCGTATTTGTGTACATTTTACTTTAGTAATGAAACTGTTTACATCTCACAACTTTGGTTATAAGGTAAAGTGCCAGATGAGGTTTCAGAAATCTAGCCCTGGTCGCACAAAAACGGGTCCCGTACCACTGCTTATGCTTGAGTTTTAATATATGCATGTTTCTTAATCCAATCTGTGTGTGTGTGTGAGAGAGAGAGAGAGAGAGAGAGAGAGAGACATTTTTATAAATTATGTCTTAATTAAAGAATTACAGATCCAAACACGTTCTTTTCCTCCCAGATTCCTCAGCTGGGTGCAAATAAAATGATGCCTCTGGGCCTCTTGGAATAACTTACTTCCTCCATATTTGGCATTTTGAGAGTAGATTTTGTCGTTGAACATTATATTTACACTATATGGCCAAAAATATGTGGACACCCGACCATCATGTGCTTGTTGAACATCCTATTCCAAAACCATGGCCATTATATGGAGTTGGATCCCCTTTGCTGCTATAACCTCCTCCACTCTTCTGAAAAGGCTTTCCACTAGATTTTGAAATGCAGCTGTGGGGATCATTAGTGAGGTCAGGCAAGGATGCCTGGCACATAGTCTGATTCCAGATCATCCCAAAGGTGTGCAGTGGGGTTGAGGTCAGGGCTCTGTGCAGGCCACTCAAGTTCTTCCACTCCAACCTTGGCAAACCATGTCTTCATGGAGATCGCTTTGTGCTCCAACTTTATGGCAACAGTTTGGGGAAGAACCACATATGGGTGTGATGATCAGCAGCACTCACAATAATGTTCTGCATTATATTCTTTAAAAAAAAAGGCTAAATCTAAAACCATGAAGGTTTCTTTGGCTTGAGGTAGTAGGGGAACCCTTACATATAGCATGTAGATCCTTAAAACAAAGGGTTTCCAATTAGAAAAGATTCTCCAAAGAACCCATAAGGATCCCATTTTTAAGTGTACAGTTCACATTTAGTGATACATAAGTCACAGTAAACACACAAATTCATCTCATATATTTGAGAATATACATCTATTTATTTATTACATCTGTATATCTATTTATTTATTATACCATAGCCCTATTGAACTATCTGTAAGGAGATGTATATTTAACATTTATGGAAGGAGTCTCCAGTGTCAGTGCTTTGTAACAGTCAGTGAGTTTTCCACCACAGGAAAGTGTTCAGGAGAGGCTTTTTGGTAACACAGTAAGCTGCTGGGGAAAGAAAGACTGCTTGTAGCTGCTAGAATGTGATGACAGGACCTTCTCTCTGGATGTTCCACAACATTAAATGTAACTATAAATGGATAAATAGTACAATGTGTCACTCTTTAATGAATTAGATATTGGAATTGTCGGCAAATTGCTGTGGTGGAAGAGGTACAGTACAAAATAATCGTTGGGGTGGTATCAGTACCTATGCTTCATCACACCATACTGTTGTTGATCATTTTCCTATAACGGCACAAACCCAAGTGTTTTATTCCTTACTTGATTAATCAGTTGATTGATTTGTCAGGGTTTTTGTTGTAAATGCTTGTGTCAGGTTGCCATTTCTCTTTGGAACGTGACCTTTTGTTAGAGACAGGAACTATATATGTAAATGAAACATATTATTATCAACATTATTTGTTTTTGAAACTCTTTGAACTCAAACCAAAGAGCACGTGCAGAGGCTATCTCACTGCCTGAGGGTGCGCGTGATAGGCTGACCAGGGGTTGTTTATTAGCTTGAACTGTGTACTTAAGTGGCTTCACAGGGGCAAGGTTACCACTCATGATAGCGCCTGTGCCCGTGGCCACGACTTCACTGGTGTGTGGCCTCCTGAGGCTGTTTCCCCTATGTCTCTGTTATAGCTGTTAAATTCCTGAGAATTTCAGAAGTTCCCAGAAGATCTGGTGAAAATTATTATATTACCTGTTACACTGGGGTTCCTTGCTGTCAGTGTTTGAGATTTGAATTCTTGTTCATGAACCAGAAAATTTATTTAAAAGCCATTTAAAATGCCGACTCGTTCCAGCACTCATGGCCAACCACATCTTTATTCTCAATCACAAAAGAAAAATAAAAGCGCTCCCCATTTACAGCTCCATGGGGTGCAATCAAACCTTAGCTTACTAAGCAATAACACATTTCTCTTTACATTTTTGCTGCGGACATCACGTTAACAAGGGCAAGAGGATCAGCCAAGAAGAATTATAGTTGTGCAGTCTGGATGGAAACATGAAAGAACACCCACTTAAATCAAGGTGAGATCTTGAACCCAAGAAGAAGGATGTGTGGAAACATGGAAGAATAACAAGATGTGCTTGTGCCATATGGAAGTTGCACTCTGGACGACCCTTTCGATGGTATACAGCATGGAATAGCAGGAATTTATAACTAATATTGCTCATAATAACGCAAAAAAATATAGAAACGACCCTGTGGCATGGCTGTGTTTCAGCATCCAGTGTCTCGACTCTCATCTTACTGTTACACACATTATGGAGAAGACTTCTGTGTCAGCTTTTGGATTACTGTAAAGCTCATCCAGACCAAGCAAGACGCCTGGATACATTCACAGAGTCAGATATTTCAGTTCATTTCACCACCAAACAGCAAAAATACCACAGTGATAGCAAAACAGCACATGCATGAAGCCAAATCTATTCTTCTCCTCTTAGCTGCCTCGCCACAATGTTCTGGGTGAATTCTGTGACTTTTTTTCACTGCAAGAATTCACAGAAGTCGTCTCATGCTGCTTAACCACCAAGACTAACCCTACGTTCATTTTAGCAAGCTACATTGTGACAGGCAGCTTTTCATTTTCTACGTGCGTCCATGACACAGAGCTGTGATTTTAGTGACAATAACAAAGAGCCAAGATTTTTTCAACACGATGAAAATTAGGCATTATGCAATAAAGCTACAAATCCAAATGATTGTCTCAAACGATTATTTGGACCAATCCTATGGTGCGTGTGTTCCAATGTTTCTTCGGTTCCCCAATCACAACTCTTTCTGCTTGACATGCATAAATGGAAGATAGTGGTTTCATCTTATATACAACCTTTCACATACAGCATCTCAGTCTCATTAAATGCGTGCAGATGTTACAAAGAACCTCGGAAGGAAGTAGCAGAAATCGTTGGTGCCTCTGGTGAGTGTAGGTAGTTAGTACAGTTAACCTGCTTTGCTAATCTCCAATAAAACCCAGCATGTAACATGTAAATCAAACAACCAATTTCACAAATTTCACAATTTCACACGCTACAAATGACACAAGCAGCGTGTTGCTTGCTGGCATGAACGTAGGTTTACTGATGTTCTTTTCTGATATCTAATGCTATTCAAAAGATTTTTCCCACCATGCTAAGCTCCACTTCCTGCCTCAATACTTCAATTCTGTTATTACAGTCTCAGCAGCAGCTTCAGGTCAGGTGCGGTGCACATCGTCCATATTGTAACCAGACCGAAACACCTCCGTGGAACCTCAATATGGAAAATCCATGGCTTTTTGGATTCAGCAGAAGCGCAGATGTTTTAAAAATGTCTCTCCTCTCAGGGAGTTGTCTACGCTCGTGTCTTGATTTGTGTGGTGTTGATGGTGCTGTCCCAACCTGCTATTTTTCCTCACGCTGCTAAATAACAGAGTTGCACAAACCTGGATGATATTATATCATGGATCCCTCTCTGCTTAAAGAAATTGTGGGGGTGAGAGAACATTATCCAGAAGGATGAGTTCACATCCAGGTCTAACAGAAGCTCCTTCCAAGGGTCACTAATCATTCACACTCTTAAAACCTATTTTTCCAAAACTAACACTTATTCATTTGTTACTGTGCTGCCCAAATAATAAAAATTAAATCCACTTTAGTAAAAATGATAGTGGAGCATTCATGGGTGGAAATTGACAGATACGCAACTTCCAAATTCCTTAATTCCTTAATCCAAATTGATTAAAATGATAGCAAACACATTTGTTGCAAACCTAATAAAATTGTAATACAAAGTACATGCATTTTTGGTTCCAGAATCTATTGTGAATTTATCAAATTTCTGTAAATGCTATAAACGTGAATGTAAATGTTAATTTCACACCAATCTGAGAAAATAAACAATTTATAATAAAAACCCATAATCCGGCTATCTCATTACTGTTATTTCAGGATTTACAGAGTTGTCATACACCCATGCAGCATTCCTTTAAAATATTTGCAAATTCAAAGCTATATAGTGAGTAACTGAAACTACAGAAAGAATAAAAGGACCACGTATTGAATATAATATTTATTCCATTTTCCTGTGATAATGAGTAAATTATATCTGATTTTTGTTATGATCTTAAGTTATTTTATCATTATTACAAGATAACAGAGGTTGTTTTCCTGAGATGATGAGACAATTCTCACAAAAATCGTGATCTTGAGAAAATGAAAGACAAATAATGAAAATAAATGTATTCTTGAGATAACAAACTGAATCTGCACAGACCTATAGTGCATTAATATAAGCTTTGGAGTCAAAACTAATTTCTGAGCTGCTGAGAAAATTAATCAGTGTGCTCTGAGAACTGTGGTATAAATATTTGTTTTTAATGCTATTATGAATATATAAATAACAAGAGATGCTCTCTAATTCATCAGACAGTCCCGCTCACTCGTAGTGAAGAGAAGCTGATCCATCACCTGGATCTCCAGAGCTATTGGTCATATCCTGCCTCCGTGGTGGTTAGAACAGAGAACCAATGGCATCGAGCACCAACTGTGATCCATAACTCTCGCTCAGTAATAAAGTCAAGTCTTGTTGTATCAGTCATTCTTCACACTTCACTAACACACTGTGGGGTAATGAAACCTTTACTGAGGCAATCATGTCAGACCACAACGTTTAATATTTCACTGTGTCCACAGGAGAGCTGGACAATACACTGTCACTGTCTTTTAATCAACAAATCAAACCAAGGCCACATCAAGTGGGTTGGAACGAAAAAAAAAAAAAAAATTACTTTAGTGACCAATAAGACATCAACGACACCTCTTCATTTTCCACATTTACTACATCTGGGCACATTCTGAGTGCACAAACAGATTAAATATATACAACAACATATGAGCACACTGCAATTCATTACCAACAGAATTGTATAAATATAACTATATATAACTAAATATAACTATATATATATATATATATGTATATATATAAATACTTACAGTATACAGTGCCCTGTATAAGTTTTCACCCCCTTTCCACATTTTATAGTGTTACAACCTGGAATTAAAAATTGACTTAATTGGTATTATATGTGATTAATCTGCACAAAATAGCCCATAATATTGAAATGAGGGGGAAAAAATCAATATAGTTTGCAAAATTATTTAGAAATAAACGTTGCGACTGCATAAGTTTCACTTCCATTGCTGGGAAACCCCTAAATTAATTGTTTTGGAAAGAAACATGGTTAAAGTGTCAAATTTTTTAGCTTCCTAATGAAAAATTCATTATAAAAATTCGGTCCACAAGATTAATTTATTTAATTTATTTAATTTAGACACTGATTATAAATTCATTTAGTGGGCCAGATTAGAACCTTTATCAGACTTTAATCCTTGAGGTGAAATGAGGTGTTGGGAAAAAATACACTGTTCATGCATCAGGTATGCAATTGCATGTTTCCTGGAATTGTTTATAGATGTGTTTCTATAATTACAGAGTGATCCCAAATTATATAGTACATACAGCATGGTGCACATTTTGTATCTGTTTACTGTGATTTCTCATGCGTGCTTCTGGATAAACCTGGTTTAGCGATTATGTAACTATCAGATAGTCTGCTATATACATTTCTTACAGGAACTCATTGTATATACTAAATGTACCATGATTTATGCCATATAACTGTCTCAATACACTAAAGACACCATTACACACTCAGTTTATTACATTCACTCCCACCTTTACATAAATTTTATACTCCCACACCATGTGACTGCATTGTATATGTCTCTTAGTAACAGTTAATTCAGTCCATTAAATTATTGGCAGTATACTCTGGAAAATGGGAGAAAACACATTTAATGCATGGCATTTGGGGACACTGTATAGTTTTAATGCTTTTCCAAATGCAGAAACGAGTTTTCTTAAGTAGTGTGATTTTTCTGCACAGCAGTGCTTTCAAAACTATCAGCACCCCCACTCTTAGTATCTAATAAACCATATTTATTTTCACATGTAATCATTTATATGATTCATTTATTTACACACGATTTTTTTTTACATATGTAAAAAGATTCATTTATTTTTCACATGTGCATTTATTTATCACATATTACTCATAGGACATCACACGTTTTTCCATCAGTTCACAAGCAATTTCAGGGCATAACAGTGAAATCCACTTTTACATCTTTTTCAGATGTGGAAAGATTATGATCATGTGTGATATGTATGTGATTTTCCCGTAAAGGTGTATTTTTATATCCTCCACTCCACTGGAATTACATGAGTTAATATATAAAAATATAAATTACTGTGATAGATATCCATCCATCCATCCATCCATCGATCTTCTGTACTGCTTATCCTAGACAGGGGCGCAGGGGAGCCTGAAGCCTACTCCAGGGGACTTGGGGCACAAGGTGGGGGACACCCTGGACGGGGTGCCAACCCATCGCAGGGCACAGTTACACACATACTCACACACCCTGGACAATTTGGAGATGCCAATCAGCCTATAACTTCGACTGGGGGAGGAAACCAGAGTACTCGAGCACGGGGAGAACATGCAAACTCAGCGCACGCAGGGCGGAGGCGGGATTCAAACCCCCAAAGTGCGAGGCAAATGTGCTAACCACTAAGCCACCGTGCCCCCATTGTGGTAGATATTTCATACATTTCCTTGGGGGTTGTATAAAACAAACTGGGTAACTTGCTCCCATTGTTTTGCAGATATATTTATACAGAACAACCACAAGAACGTGTAGCATAACAATATTTATGCTTCATTTTCCTCGCAGTTCATTAAATGTTATGCAAACAGGCACTGTTGGACCTGGGGGGAGGAGGGATTGATGCATGGTCAAAAAAACTGCAAAAGTGTCCTCTAAGTTGCACCTAGGGTAGATAAAAGTGTCCTCTAGGGTGCAATTACAGTGGAGGAAAGTGAGGAAGTGCCCTAATGGCAACCCTTCAAATGGAAAATAGAAATGATGAAATACCCTCTAGGGTTCCCTAATATGCGAGGAAACATGAAGAACTGCCCTCTAGGGTGCCCTTCCAGTGAAGAATATGTGAGGAAGTGCCCTATAGGGTTCCCCTATGTGTGAGGAAACATGATGAAGTGCCCTAATGAGTGCTCTTCCAGTGGAGAAAACAAGATGTAGTGCGATATAGGCTCCCCTATATGCGACAAAATGAGATGAAATGCCCTATAGTCTCCCCTACATGCGACAAAATGACATGCAGTACCCTATAGTCTCCCCTACATGCAACAAAATGAGATGAAATGCCCTATAGTCTCCCCTACATGCGACAAAATGACATGCAGTACCCTATAGTCTCCCCTACATGCGACAAAATGACATGCAGTACCCTAGTCTCCCCTACATGCAACAAAATGAGATGAAATGCCCTATAGTCTCCCCTACATGCGACAAAATGACATGCAGTACCCTATAGTCTCCCCTACATGCGACAAAATGACATGCAGTACCCTATAGTCTCCCCTACATGCGACAAAATGACATGCAGTACCCTATAGTCTCCCCTACATGTGACAAAATGAGAAGAAGTGCCCTATAGGTGCTCCTATGTGAGGGAAAAAGTGCCCTCTAGGGTGCTCCTATAGTTTAAAAAAAAAAAAAAGTTAACACCCTCCAGGTGCTTGTTTTTCACCCCCTGCTGCAACCTGATTAATACACTAAATGTTCTGCCATGGTGGTCGCCTGCTACCTTTCGTGTGTGTGTGTGTCCGTGTATGTCCACTTGAGAAGTTACTACTAATCCTGACCGCTTTTCTGCAACACACTGAGCCACGCCAATTTTTCCAGCTTCACAGTTTTCCTATAAGAGTGTAAATGTTCAGGAGCCACAAAACTTTAACGCATTTAAGGAGGAACGTTGTTTATTTGAGGTTTTAAATTGTTCCTATTATGGCTTCAACACAACATTCCTTCAGGATACAATTATACTGTGGCTTCCAAAACCTAAACCGGTGATGTGTGGACAAGGCAAAACCCCACAAACAAGCATACAAAACACACAATAACCTCTCTGCACACAGTGTGTAACACTGCAGGAATACTGCCCCCTGGTGGCTGAATACACTCCTGTATACACTCTTCATATATAATACAATACCACTATTTATATAATTAATAAATCAGGTAAATCAGAATTCTGTATAGCTTTACAACTGACTCTACATTAATATCATCACATCTAGTTTGATCTTTACATCTTTACATCAGAAATCAATGCACACACACAGCTGAGTGTAAAAGTTTGTGCACCCCTACAAAAAATCTACAAAACATAATGTCATGTCTGAAAACTCAAACACGTTCACTTTGCTAATTAAGGAATAAAACACTTCATGTCTTGCTGTTATAGGAAACTAATCAACAACGGGGTGGTGTGATGATGTGGAGTTACTATTACCACCTCGAAGTTGATTATTTTCCTATAACAGCAAATCCTGAAGTGTTTTATTCCTCTTAAAATCACAGCAATTTTTCAGGGATTACAATTTATTGTTTGTTTTTTTAATTAACTTTTTAGCACTTTGTTACATACGATGCTGTGGAACGTCCAGGAGACTTAATTGTTGTTATTACTTACGTTATAGCAATTATAAAAAGCCATTCCTTCAGCAACCTCTCTTTTTTTTTATCTGTCTTGAAGTTAATAAGAGGGGAAAAAAACGCAGCTTTCCATGTTACTGAGAAACTACAAAGTCATCTGGCTTGAAGACTTTAACATGGGGGAAAAACGTTACAAAGCGCTGACACTGGAGACTCCTTTTATACATATACCGTCTGCTCACATAAAAAAAAAAAAAATTCGCCATATCAACGAGTACACGTGTTTATTATTAGTCTTAGATTATGTAGAACATCCCTCATACAGTACAAGTCCTAAAACTTAAGCTGTTTGAGCTTTCATAGAGCTGGAGAAGGCGCTCAAAAATACGCACAGCAAGACACGGCCAAAGACTGGAAGAAAAATAACTGGGGGAGAAAAATATACCGAAGGAATTTGCAAGAACATCCAAAACAAACAGCAGGACACATTTCATCTCAGTCAGAAACACTATAGTAGATATTTCGCCCTTTTTTGACCTCTTTTTTTTAAACAATGAAAGAATGTCTATAAATGTCAGTGTCTCGTTGAGGTCATCATTTCCCAGCGAGGGCGTGCAAAGTTCTGCACTCATGTCTAAACAATACAAAACAGATCTTACAGATACGGTGTGTGAAACAGCAGGATTAGCAACGCTGTGCAACGCTAGTTTGCATATTCTTCAGTGCATCACTGCAGTGTGTAAGGCATTTTCACACATTATCATCTTCATACGATCTTAACTACCCCACGTCCCTCGTCTTCCTCACGTTTTAACGTTAAATTGAAGCTGATGTTATCTCTTCAGGATGCTATTAATAGCCTTGAGTTCATCGCCGGTCAGCGGAGACAGGTTGTATCCCCTCAGTTCAGGCTTCCCTGCAAAACAAACCAAACGTTTACGTTGCTAATATTTCTGAAAATGATCATTAACACTGTGTGAGGAGTTAACACAGTGCTCAGCTTTGGGAAATGCACTTTCCTACCAATGTACTTGGAAACATAGTGTCCATCCAGTGACATATAGTTGACTCCAGAATTATTGGGACCAGAATTATTGGCGCTGCCAAAATTAATAAATAAAATGAATAACACTAACACCGGGCTTCATTTTTCCAACCTGGAGATGAAGAAATCTATTTCGTAGAAGCATTTACACAACATTTTTTTTTTTTTTGCATCATTACTATCATTTTTAACTGAAACATCCATCGATAGTAAAAAAAAATATACATATCCTGGTATTAGTACAATTTATGATGCCACAAAACAGCCCCAATGCATCACTGATTGTATTCATTTACAATATTCTTTTGGGGTGTCAATAATTCTTGACAAATGTTTAAGCAAATTTATCTCTTTTTAAAAATGCACATGTTTTTGCCAAAGGAAAGGTAAGTTCGAACAATTACTCATCTCCTGAAGGGTGCCAATAATTCTGGAGTTGATCGTAAACAAGAAAGCATGTTGCAGTGTGTGTTATATTAATGCGCATAACTTTTAACATTACTGTAAGACCAGATTACCCTGTAAATCATTGAGCCGGTTTACTTTTGCTTTGAGACCTTTCCGGAGGTCGTTTATCTCCTGCTCCAGCTGCTCCTGATCTGTGGAGGAGAAAGTTAATAATAATAATAATAATAATAATAATAATAATAATAATAATAATAATAATGGAAGTGTTGGAAGAGCATGGAGTTTAGGGTTACCTTTCTGAATCATGGATCTGGTGCTCTCCTTGGGGAATTTAATGAACATGTTCCCAAAGCAAACCTTGACTTTGTCTGTAATTAATAAGAATAAAAATGCTGAAATTGCATGCAAATGCATAAAATTATTTACACCACAGTGCTGCTGAATTCTTGTTTCTGATTGATCAGAAGGTGTTGATTAATTTTCTATAACAGCAGCTCTGACAGTAGTGCAGCTACAAATCACAGGTTTATATGAATACGCTCGTTATAATAAAAAAAAAAAAAAAAGAAACATGTTAAGTTGCGTAATCATTGTTGAAGTTTTCTGTGAGGAGACGTTTATTCAACATTTATGGAAGGAGTCTCCATTTTCAGCACTTTGGAACAGGAAGTTTTCCGACACGGGAAAGGTTTCAGGACAGAGGAGTTTCCCGGTTTCTTGATAACATGTCAAGCTGCATTATTTTGTCTTATTTTATTCCAAGAAAGAGAAAAAGACAGGCTGGTGAGGGAAAAACTGTTTATAGTTGTAAATGACAACAGGAACTAACTTGTTTCACAGGCGCTCCGCAACATTAAAAGTAACCATAAATGGATAAAAAGTATGATATGTCTGTCTTTAACGAATAGAAAAAATGTTGACCAAAGTTGCTGACAAACTGCTGTGGTACAAGAGGAATAAAACACTTGGGGACGTGCTCTTTTTGGAAAATAATCAACGCTGGAGTGGCCACTGTATCTCCGCTTCATCACACCACCTCAGGGTTGATTACTTTCCTGTAACAGCACGCCACCTTGTGTTTTATTCCTTACATAAACTTACACACAAACTTACACCACTCTGATGTACAATTTCGTTTTACTTAAAGTGATTTATAAAAATAAAACCAGACTCTAACAACCTAAAATGCTGAATTAATTCTAATATAACTATATATTATTTTATAATTATATTATATTATAATGTTGTTATGTTACATGCTGTTATATTGTGTTATTTTATGTTATATTATATGATGTTAAATTATGTTATGTTATATGCTGTTATATTATATGCTGTTACGTTATATACTATGTTTTTCATGTTATATGTTATGTTATGTTATATGCTGTTATGTTGTGTTGTTATATGTTATGTCATGTTATATGCTATGATATGTTGTTATGTTATATGTTATGTTATATGCTGTTATGTTGTGTTGTTATATGTTATGTCATGTTATATGCTATGATATGTTGTTATGTTGTATGTTATGTTATATGCTGTTATGCTGTGTTGTGATATGTTATGTCATGTTATATGCTATGATATGTTGTTATGTTGTATGTTATGTTATATGCTGTTATGCTGTGTTGTGATATGTTATGTCATGTTATATGCTATGATACGTTGTTATATGTTATGTTATACGCTGTTATGTTGTGTTGTTATATGTTATGTTATGTTATATGCTATTATGTTGTTATGTTATGTTATATGCTATGTTATATGCTGTTATGCTGTGTTGTTATGTTATGTCATGTTATATGCTATGATATGTTGTTATGTTATAAGCAACATTATATAATATGTTGTTATGTTATATGTTATGTTATATGCTGTTATGCTGTGTTGTTATATGTTATGTTATATGCTATTATGTTGTATTGTTATATGTTATGTTATATGTTATGTTATATGCTGTTATATGCTGTTATGCTGTGCTGTTATATGTTATGTTATATTATATGCTATGATATGTTGTTATATGTTATGTTATATGTTATGTTATACGCTGTTATGTTGTGTTGTTATATGTTATGTCATGTTATATGCTATGTTATGTTGTTATATGTCATGTTATATGCTATTATGTTGTGTTGTATTATGTTATGTTATATGCTATTATGTTGTGTTGTATTATGTTATGTGATGTTATATGCTATGTTATATGCTGTTATGTTATGTTATACGCTATTATATGTTGTTATATTATGTTATATGCTATGATATATGCTGTTATGTTATATGCTATGAGCTATGATATATGCTATGCTGTGTAAGGACAAGGGAAGGAAATAACGTCATACAACAAATGAAGACTTCTGTCATGTTCTGACTTCGCTATAAAACTTCACCAGACGTGTAAAACCTTGCAGTTTAGTGCGATACCGTTATCAGAAGCGCAGTTCCTCAGAGCACTCAGCGCCTCTCGGTTTCTGTTTCTTCTCGCGTCCAGGTCCACAATCTGCGCTCAGTGGATGATAGCTAGTTTAGCTTCTAGCTAACTTCAAACTCAAAATCATAATTAATATTCACACTATGCCTCATACCTGCTGTTTGTCAGCGAGCACATCTTCAGCAGCGACTTCTACTTCCATCAGATAATCCATCACTCTCTGAGAATCCATCGTGCTCCTGCAGGAAGAGCTTGCACCCTGCAAAATAAGTCCACCGTGTACAGGGAAACAACGACTGTTCAAATGAGTTCCGCCTAATTTTCAGGGTGTCCGTTTTAATGAAGTAAATAAAGGTGTAAGTAAAGTGTATATATATTATATATATTTTTATTTTTTACAGACCATGTTGTAACCGAGCAAGGAATAACAAATCCATAATACTAATTCGACTCATAGGAATTACTGATTAAAAGGATACTGATTAAAATAGTGGATATATTAAGCAAGTTTGTAAATAAACGCTTTTGTTTTGCCGTTTTTTATTTTGTCCTGTGATGCTGGACACCCTGTAGAGACACATAGCTCTTTTTTAACCCATTCAGACGTGAAATGAATAAGAAACAGTATATTAAAGTTCCTGTTGATAAGCTAAAGCTGGCTGCAGTATCAGGACTCGACACTAGAGGTCACTGTTGCTGTTCTAAAACACTAACAAGAGTCTGACGATAAACCGGTATACCGCGATAAGGACAACTAAAATAGTTATATCGTTAATCCTCAGGTTCCTGGAGTACCCCTTGTCTTGTATTATTACTATTTTCTCCGCTCTAACACACACACACACACACACACACACACACCTCAACTCAGAAAGTGTTGTTTATCAGCCGATTAGTTGAGTGTTAGAGCAAACACTACAATGCACAGGACCAGGTCACATTAACTGTTACATGTCACATTATTAATTGAATGTCACGTCACATTAAATAAACAAATATATACTATGTAAGGAATAAATCATGACATGCCGTGCTGTTACAGGAAAATAATCAACGGTGTGTGTGTAATTGTTGATATAGCGAAGTTTTCTCGAAGAGCGAGGAGATCTTCAAGACAGAGGAGTTTATACTTTGTGGTTTCTCAATAACATGACAAACTGCGTTTTTTTAATCTTATTAGCTTTAGTAGAGAGAAAAAAACAGAAGCTGGTGAGAGAACGACTGTTTATAGCTGCTATAACGTAAGTGAGAGTAGCAACTCGTCTCGCAGATGTTCCACAACGTTAAATGTAACTATAAAAGGAGAGAAAGTATGACGTGACATGCTGTTATAGGAAAATAATCAGTTTCAGGGTGGTAACAGTAACTCTGCTTCATCATCACTGACTATTTTCCAATAACATCACAATATGGATTGTTTTATTCCTTATTTAAAAACCGGGTAACTTACTTTTTAAGAAGGAAATGGCAATGAAAAAATTTGTTTACATTTGTTTATTAACTGAGGTATTTATTCTGTTTAGAGTTCTCATAATAAATATCATATACTAATTTTTTTTTTCATAAAGCACTTCCAACAGAGGCAAATATTGTTATAATGTAATTTTATTGAAATAACTATTTTTATATAATTTCATAATTAACAATAACATCCAGCAATAATAAATAAAAAATATTACATTTGTTCTTGTGCAGAGGTATAAATACAGTGTGCTACAGTGAGATAAAGTGACTTATTGGAATGTTTAGAGTTCCTTAAGTTTTTTATCACAACTCATAGAAAAAATATATTTGATATTGTAACAGAGGATTTTAAATAATAAATATTGCTCAAAACTTTGATATTTGCTCCCCATGAAGAATAGTCTCTGACCTCCACATTATGTTAAATATAAGAAATATTCAAATAATGGAAGACAACAACAGATATATTTAAACAATATTTAGGTATAGTAAAGTAATATTAAACATATCACACTAAATGATACAGATAATATAATTTTTTTTTTTAAATAAAGTAAACATGCACTGACTGTATGTAGAATATCAACCACAAAATTATTAAAGATAAAGATATGCTGTAAAAAGAAAAGGAGATTATTTATGGTATGGGGTGAAGATTATGATTTAGTAACCGTGAACATTTGTGATTTACATGGTAACAGTATTCTATTTAGTACTCCAGGAAAAAAAAAACACTAATTTATACCAATTAAAAACATGTTTTCTTGAAATAAACATCTGTAAATTTGATTTGTATAAATTTGGACTGTGTATAATTTTGTGTGTAAGCTTAAATACTGAATTAACTTTAACTTTAAAATAAAAAAATATATATTAATTGTAATAAATTAAATTAAATTAAATTAAATTAAATTAAATTAATTAAATGTGTGTGGAAGTTTAATGATGTTTAAAATAACAGTAAACTACAAACAGTAACAGTCTTGATTTCTTCAGGTTTTGGTTGAGAAATACAATGAATGCAGATGAAATTTATTAATCAAAAATAATTATCTCAAAGTAAATAATCAGCAGTAATCTAGAACCCCAAAGCATTTTTTTGGTAACTCTAGGGGGGAACCGTTAAATGTAGGTTCTATGTCGAACACTTGAACAAAGTTTTCCTATTAGACATGTCCTAGAACCCATTTATGAAGCGAAGAACCCTTAACCAACCATAGAACTTTTTTGAAACCCTGTTCTGTATGAGAGTAAAATAACATTTATGTAAAGAAATTAGCTTCTGTAACTTGCCAATTATAGACAGAAATAGTTTCTTTTTTATATTTTAATCCTGTACTGTTAGAAAAGGTGTTCCTCTGGGGGTTCTTCATGCGGTTCTTTCTATATTTAGAGATTTTTAGCTTCTTAAAAGGGTTCTAGTTTGGAAAAAAGGCAAACACTCTGTTTCATAGAATATTTAAAGGTTCCTCCAAAGGGGAAAACTGAAGAACCTTGGTTTAAGGGTTCTCGTACAGTTGCTAGAGTTTGTATCTCCATATTAAATTGCTGGAATGTTTATTTTCTAAACCATAATGTGTGTCAGAGATGGTTCCTAGAACATTCTTAGGAAGCGAAGAACTTTCGTGTCATTTCTCGTTTCTGAAAAACAAACTCGACATGCTTGTGTTTCGCAGCGGTCCTTCCAACGACTGGTTCTTTCTCAGAACTGGTCGCACCTAATGATTTTGAGTCTATTTCACGGCGAGCTTCTGTTCTTCTCTCAGGTCTTGCTCTTCTACAACCGTCTTTGCTCTCATCCTCACAGGAGCGGCTCCTTCCCCCTGAGCTCTTTCTCCTCAGAGGATCTACACCCGTAGGACCGTTGAGATGAGGATTGTGTGTTGGCGGGTTACGGATGTTCCCGATAGCCTGCATGCGTTTCAGATGGTCCAAGGAAGAATCGCTGAGTCTGTTGAGACCATGAGCCCGAGTCTCGCTGCTGCTCCTCCTAGAAAATCCACTTTTTTCCGTCAGCGGACGCGCGTGGTGAGGGTACGTGCTTACGGAGAATGAGTAACGGTTGCAGCTTTGTGGATGGACAGAAGACAGTAAGGTGAAGGGGAAGGCACGCTGGCACTGCAGGATGCTTTTCGGGGCGCTGAGGCTGGAATGCAGCCTACGCCGTACAATCCACGTGGACTTGCTGCTCTCCTCGTGGAGCGTCAGGATCTGCCGCCATTCTAGCTGCAGAAGTCGGTCCAAGTATCTCTCGAACTGGTTGACAGGTCTTGAGCGAGGGACGTTTTTCCCGTCCGTGTTTAAATACACTGCCAGCTCTCGGAGACTCCAGGAGTTAAAAGGCGGAGGCAAGAAGTCAGGGTAGCTGTCACGGGAGAAGGCGTGTGACCTAGACAGAGCACGTGAAGGTTGGAAGTCGGAGGGATCGATGACTTCTTCTCGTAGGTGAAGCACCGGAGGATCAGCGGTGGATGCAGGCTGTGGGAGCCTCTCCGTGTCTGAAAGGTCGCTGCCGCTGTCCGTGTCCTCGTGTGTCACTCGATCAGTCGACTCGTGTCTTGGCACAGGGACAGGAGGAAGGCGAGATGGCATTGTATCTTTTTCGCTGCTTTGCCATGTGTTCTGTCTGTAGCGTCTGTCCAGTGGATGATTTTTTATGGAGGACACCTTGTACTTTGGCTTGCTCAGGATCTCTCTTGGATGACTAAAGAACAAAATTTTGCTATAATATTAAAACAGCAAAACACCGAATACAGTAATAAATGATCATTTAACATAATTAAAAATCTCACATAACCACAGCTGTAGATATTGTCCTCATCTCGCGTGCGTGTAATCCCTAAAGGGGGAAATATTAATAACTGCAGATATAAATTCCAAATTAAAGAACTTGTGTGAGAAAGATAATAGGTCATGCAGCACTGCCAAATAAATAGTGATTCTTCTGCTTTCAGTGATTCACTTTTTGGCCCAACTAGAATCTGCCAACTACATTATGTTTTTCTTCTTTTGGCTGCTCCCGTTAGGGGTCGCCACAGCAGATCACTGGTCCGCATATTTCATTTGGCCCAGTTTTTACACCAGATGCCCTTCCTGACACAACCCTCCCCAATTTTATCCAGGCTTGGGACTGGCACTGGGAGTGCACTGTCTTGTGGGGTTGGTTCTGGTTCCCCGGCCGGGAATCGAACCCAGGCCACAGCGCTGACAGCACTGAGGCCTAACCACTAGTCCTCCAGGGATAAAATCTGCCAACTACCTTATACCTATGATAAATTTTGTTGTATTTCTCATGTTTCATATTTCAGATAAAAGTTCAAAATGAGTTTTTTTTAATTAAATATGAAATCATATATTGTTGAGAATGTATTCCATTTACAAACTGTTCCTTAGATGATCATTCATATTAATAATTCATGTTAAATAGTTAATAATTTCCTGCTATTTAACCCATTACTGTTGTTCTGTTTATGTTTTATTCATTCAGTCATTCATCTTCAGTAAAGCGCTTTATCCCTGGATGGGATAGCAGTCCATCGCAGGACATGTTCATATTTTGGTGACACTTTATTCATTACATTATGTACGTTACTGATACTATAAATAAGTAAACAATAAATAAATAAACATTTTTGCCATGCTGTCCCAAATGACTAGTGTCATTAAAACTGAAAACATGTTTTCCTTCACATGTACATAGTCAACATCTTTATCAAAAAACTGTCCCAAAATATTTGAATTACCATATTTTTATATATTTTTTATACGTATTATATAATTTTTTTTCCTTGGGTCACTAAGACATGCAGAAAAAGTAAACTACATGCACCTTAAAGTTTAAGCAGTGTACAGTAGGCCTACTTACATTCTCCATGGCCAAAGTATCTTTTACTGAGTCTTTTTCTGCATTTTGAGGCACATCAGCGTTAGTTTTCCTCCGACTGTTAATAAAACAACATGCACAGTGATTACAGGAGTCTGTGTTGTAATAATATATTGTATTATAATAATAATTCACTAATTAAGTATTTTCTGTGTATTTATTACCCTGAGTATCTATCATCCAGAGTATTCATTGTCCTGAATATGTATAATCCGGAGTATTTGTCCTGAATATTTATTGTCCTAAGTATTTATCATCCTCTGTATTAACTGTCAAGAGTATTTGATGTCCTGTGTATTTATTATCCTGATTGTTTATTGTCCTGTTTATTTATTGTCCTGAGTATTTATTATCCTACATATTTATTGTATATATTGTCTTGAGTTTTGTCCAGAGTATTTAACATGCTGAGTATTCATTGTCCTGAGTCTTTATTGCTCTGAGTATTTAGGATCCTGTGTATTTATTGCCCTGAGTACTTATCATCATGAGTAATTATTGTCCATCATGAGTATATATTATCATCCTATGTATTAATTATCTTGGATATTTACTGTCCTGAGTATTTACCGTTCTGAGCATTGTCTTGAGGATCTGTAGTCCTGAGTATTGTCCTAAGCATTTATAAATCTGAGTATTAATTGTATTGAGTATTTATTATCAAGAGTATTTGCTGTCCTGAATATTTATCATTCAGTGTATTATTGTCCTGAATATTTATTGTCCTGTGAATTTTTTTTTATCGTCCTGAGTATTTATCGTTCTGAATATTTATCGTCCTGAGTATTTATCACGCTGAGTATTTATCATCCTGTGGATTTTTTTATCATACTGACTATTTATGTTCCTGAGTATTCATTGTGCTGAGTATTTATCATCCTGTGAATTTTTTTTATTGTCCTGAATATTTATCATTCAGTGTATTACTGTCCTGAATATTTATCATTCAGTGTATTACTGTCCTGAATATTTATTGTCCTGTGAATTTTTTTTATCGTCCTGACTATTTATCGTCCTGAGTATTTATCATCCTGAATATTTATCGTGCTGAGTATTTATCATCCTGACTATTTATCACCCTGAGTATTTATCATCCTGTGAATTTTTTTTATCATACTGACTATTTATGGTCCTGAGTATTTATTGTGCTGAGTATTTATCATCCTGTGAATTTTTTTTTATTGTCCTGAATATTTAATGTCCTGAGTATTTATCATCCTGACTATTCTCCTGACTATTTATTGTCCTGAGTATTTATCATCCTGAGTATTTATTGTCCTGAGTATTTACTGTATGTTTTGCACTCGTCTCTCACTGTCCTGTATCATTACCACTGTATTGTTATGAGCTGCACCATGGTCTTGAATATGAGCTATGAGCTATATGGTGAACAATTTTTAAAAAACGCACCTAACTTGACTAATAAACATAACTCAGATGAGTGATGGCGCGCGCGAAACCGGGTTGTACCTGAAGGAATAACAGAAGATAAAAAAAGAAAAGAAAGACGAATGGATGTTACCTTGAGGCGGATCCTGAAGCTTTCCTCTTTGCTCGGTTATTGCATGTCGGGAGATGACTGTGGTCATTGTGCCGAGTCCTCTCCTGCAGCACTGTCCCCATCACTGCACTGATGTCTCTCTAGCTGTATGATCCTGTTCATATCATAGCTATAACCGTGCGCTATAACGCACAGACGCACGCGCGCGCGCGGTCGGAGCGCGTTTGCTTAAATACGGACAGGGGAGGGGGAGGGGTGAAAGGGGGGGGGGGGGGTTTGTCTACAACACCCCACCATTAATCACCACTTCCTGTCATCACTCTGTTGTAGATCGGACCTTGTTTACCTGCGATGAATAATTCATCCCTGACCAGATCATCTATCCGTAATGAGACACGCGAGCTTAATTAGTCACTGTGTAGGATATAATTTTCTATTCAGCCCGCACGAGCTCATTCCCCCGACAAATGTAGACTGTAATTATTATCGGTGCACGCGCCCTAATCCAGATGTTGGATGTGGACGTGCGGCTTGTCTGCCGCGCTGCTTTCTGGGAAATGTAGTTCACACCGTGTGATCAGACACACCATGTGGTGCGACTCACTGAAATATGCAATATCATGGAGACTCCTGACTGTATGTAAAAATTATCCGTCACACGGTAGCGCGTGCATTATTTATAGCAATGTCGACAGTCTCTTCACCAGCGCCTTGTTCTAATAATAATCCAGATCAGTGCTGGGTTAAAACTACACCTCCCGGTGGGATCTGCTTCTAAATGTCAGAGGTGGTTGAGTCTCCCCTGTATAAGCCGGAATTAAATCACCGCTGTACGACGTGTAAATACGCCTTTAAACGACGCCTGCGTTCTTTATGAGGTGGGTTTTATTGTCAAGTGCAATTTAGAAATCTGCTTTAGAAGATCAGCTGCACTCAGGGTGTGGAGTTAGTGAACATGCATGAATGCATGCAGTAGTGCAGTGGGTGTAATGGCTTGACAGCTGGAGCTGGAAAGAGGGATGCAGCAAATGCTGAGTTCTGTACTGTGTAATAGCTCTTTCTTCTCCTCTTTTTTTTAAATCAACTTCACAATTATTGGCACCCTTCAAGAGAATGGACAGAAATGCTATGTATCATGTACACATGGAGAAACTACTTATCTTTCCTCTAACAAAAATAATTCTTGTAAAAACTCATCTGGGAGTTTCTCTCACAAAGATATGCAACAAAATGATTTACACTCCTAAAGAATACTTTGGGGTTAGGGGGGCGATGAATGCAAATCAGTTGTCATCTGTGAGGTGAGAGAAAATTAATTCTGCTCTCTTGTTGTCTTTACCCACAGAAAACACTGATACCTGTTGATCTGCACATGTAATGGATATAAAAAATACATAACAAGGTCAAATTACTACTGAAAACCAATCAAGACCATAATAAAAAAAAATTCATAAAGTTTGCAACAGATTGATGGCATTATCAGTTCTAGGAAGTACCAGGTATTCATTCATTCATCTTCGGTAACCGTGTTATCTGGTCAGGGTCGCAGTGGATCCAGAGCCTATCCCAGGAACCCTGGGTGTAAGGGGAGAGAATGGATATAAAAAAAATACATAACCAGTTCAAAATACCATTAAAAAAACAATCAAGATCATATGAAAGAGAGTTTCAAAGAGTTTGCAACAGTTTGAATGTAAGACTGACAGCATCATGAATTTAACCCAAAATCTGGTTGCTTCTGCCAGGAGGTTAAGGTCCGGGTGTAGATGGATCCTTCAGGATGATAAAGATCCCAGAAATGTACAGTACGTCCAGATCAACACAGAAATGGTTAATCAGTTTTGAGATGAATTTTTCAGTGTGCTGATTTGATGAAACCTATCATTTTAATTGTAGGGGTGCCAGTATTTTTGAAAGTAGAATTTTTGCAGGAAAAATGCACTAAGAAAACCTATGTTTGAAAAAATATTATGTTAAAATAAAACTATACGTTGTCTTGATATATTTTCATGTTATTGATTTTTGATATATATTTTTTCTCCTTATCATGAAAGGTGCCAATAATTCTACAGTTGACTGCCTCTATAATTTAAATAAAGTTCACCCAGGTTGGAGAAAATGAAAAATAAATGATCAAATCTATAGTTTTACCCTAATGATGTCTTTGTTACGTCATAAAGCTGCAGCAAAGATGTCAGTGTCTAGCAGTAACCCGTTTCCTGGAGATTCAGCACCGGCTCTGCCGTTTTTGAGCGCTCACAGTGAAGTGTCACGACCTGCCAGGACCATCCGCCTCCGTGACATCTACAACCCTCAGCCTCCGCCTCAAAGGAAACCGGTGGCAATAAGACCCCCAAGCCCTCGTCCTCGTCCTCATCCTTCTGCTCCGACAGAGCGTCTCTCCCGCCGGAGTTTCTCTTGCGAACCTGAGCCGAGGACCATCATGAGGAGAAGAGCGCGTTCTCTCCCTTCCACAGACAAGACGACGACTCGCAGGTGCTCGCAAGTCCGATTCGTCGACTGTTTGGGCCTCGAGCTGGAGCGTGTAAAGTTTTTCCAGGCCAGCGAAGACCCCACAGTTCCAGATCATGTCATAAACAGGTTAGTAGCCAGCTCTGAGCTTGCATCCGGGAAACATTTAGAGCTCTCACTGCCCTTCTTTCAGCCGTTTTTCCCCGAGAACATCAGCAGTGAGCCTGATTTCCTGGAGCGGCTGTGTCATAGGCGTGTTTGCCTCGAGCAAGTCCACTGCTCTGAACTGGGCATCACTGGAACAGCGCAAGTTCTCAACCTGGCTTTTGAGAAACAGGTCAGCATTCGGTACTCGTTCACAGACTGGAAAAGCAGCGCTGAGTGTAAAGCGTGCTGGGTTTCTTCTGTGCAACGAGATCACGTGCAGTCAGACGTGTTTCGCTTTCGCTTGCCCGTACCACCGTTCATCCTGAAACCAGGAGCCAGTCTGGAGTTCGCCATCTGTTACCGCGTCCTCGGTACTGAATACTGGGACAACAATGATGGACATAACTACAAACTGGCCTGCCATACTTACAAGCTGATCGTGCCGAAGGAGTGTGAGGACAGCATGGTGCACTTCACCTAAAGCCTTACTCATACTGCATTAGTTTTCCCTCAAGAGCTCCAGAATCTGATCCTAATTTCAGCACGCTACTTTTGTGTCAACAGACTCGGAGTTGTATTTTGTGCGTTTGTATTTTATTTTAATGATTTAATCCTGCACATGAAGCTTTAAATTAGGTTCTACATTTGAAAAGGGTTTTTAAGAGTGTCACATTCAAGCTCATTGTTTCGGTCCTTTCTGTTCTGGCTGAATGATTGCAGTTTCCTTTTGTTTTGTCACTGTTGCAGTTGTGTAATAGTTGTCATTTCCTCTCTGTTAACACAGCAGCAATAGCCAATCACGTGCTAGCCTTCATCATTGGTAACTGTTATATCATAGGGTAGGTCTGGCTGGTGGGTAGGAAGGTAACAAAATTGGGAGAGAAAGTGTGTGATAAAAATAAGGTACCATGAAATACCCTACTTTAAAGAGGTTCTCTATTAGAGATGGTACCAAATTGAACCCTTTGAGTACACTGAGAACCCTTAACTATTGAAAAGACTCATTGAAGAACCCTTTTTTTCTATGTGTGTAGTTACCATTGCTTTGTTCAATCTTTTCTGACCTCAAATTTACCCACAATGCTTTTGTTTTATGAATAAGTTTTATAAGACTTTTCTGAACTCCTGTATTTATGTATTTTCACCACAAGGTGGTGCTGCTGTGTATCTGGGGTTCACTGTTATAGAACAGATTCCATCTAGCACCCATTTCAGACTGTCCCTCAGGTGAAATCCTATCAATTTTTTACAGAAAACCCTACAACAGAGCGTTTCTCTTTCAAAAGGTTTCCATGCAAAAGGTTTCCACCCATTAAGAGCCCTTTTTAACCTAACCTTTAAGTCTATGTAACTGTCCAGCATGCTTTGTAGAAACATTGTTGCATCAGTAATAATTTCAATTTTTACAAGTAATTCTACTTATTCTAAGTAATAATAATAATAATAATAATAATAATAATAATAATAATGACCTTTTAACAAGTCACTGAACAAGATCTACTTCTCTGCTGTTCCTAAAAGTTCCTAGACAAGATTTTTCCGTTCTTGTCACATTTGTACAAATTAAAAATCATTCATAGAGTTAAAATGATGCTATTATTCTAGCTGTAATTAAATAATGGTGGACTGAAAGGGTTTTTTATTTTTTAGTTTTTACAATTACGTCAGGAATATACACAGTATCTACTACGCCTTCTCATTTTATTGTATATTTGCATTGATCTGGTGAACCTGCAGTGTATAGACATAATAGGTTAATTAGTTTAGCATGGTCTATACAGAGCATTCTAATCTTTGCTAATTTAATCTCTTTTATGCCTGTGATTTGATCCGGAGTACGCTGACATTAGATTGTTAAAGTCTGACCTCCATTTGACCACCAGTGATTTCTGCTCCACTGTCCAACAGTGAGTCGATTTTCCTCCTCGAGTGAGTCATGAGTCTCGATGCTGATGGTGTTTTCCCACACAAACCTGTCCTGACCTGGATAACTGGGGAAAGATTTCAGCTCCAGCCTAGGTCAAGGGGTTCAACAGGACTAAAAGTTGTACTTGCACTGGTTCATATTTTAAAATAGAAACAATAAATAGACAAATAGCTGAGGCAATAGATTTTGGGTTCGACTGTGTAGAGATCTAGAGAGTGCAAAGGCCACATTGTATGATTTACATCATTTTCATCCTCAACAAAGTGAAACATTCAGTGAGTCAGTGCCTTGTGCATGGGGGCGGAGTCATCCTGGAAGAGACCACGTCCATCAGGATAGAAATGTTTCATCAGAGGATAAAGGTGATCAGTCAGAAGTACAGCAGAATTGATTTGTAGTGAAGCTTCGTTATAAGGGGACAAAAGTGAAGCCAAACCATGCCAGCAAAATAAATAAATGCTGCCAGAGCATAAAAGAGCAACTGGAAATGTCTTGATTAATGTCAATTATATGAAATATGTTTCATTAGAACATTATTATCTCAAACAAAAAATAAGATTTTTATTTGTCATCCATCAGTATACAATATATATTGGGTTAGGCAACTCTATCCAGACTGCATCTGTTTACTATCTAATCATGTCTTTTGCAAACATCTGTGTATCGTCTCTCATTTTCTATAAAACCTTTCTCAACCCAGTGTGAGCGAATTCCTTTTTTCAGTTCCTCTTTTTCAGGTCCTCAGTTCCAGAAAATATGACCAAAACAGAATTTGGAAGTTTGCATTATTCACATTGATATATTTTGCCAAGATGTATTTTGTCCTACTATATGTATTGAAAGAAACAAATACATTTATTATTTGGATTTATCAAACATCTAAAAAAAAATGATATATTTTAGTTCATTTGGACACAAGTGACAGACTTCAAACAAAAATATTATATTTTTTATGGTTTATTTCTCCCAGGATGCATTGTCCTGTTAAAAGTTTGGCAAAATCAGCATTTTTTAAAACAAAAATATTGTTTCTTTCATGAAAAACTGAAGTAAATCTAATTTCAGTCTAATTTCAAAGCATTCCATGGATATTTATCCAACCCAACAAAAATCTATATTGCCTATTATATAGCTTAATTTACATTTTGTTCATAGGAAAATTCTATAGGTGCCAATAATTGTGATGCATGTGTTTCAGTGTTTTTGAACTTATGAGACTAAATTTACTTCAATTCCTCCAAATACTAGGACTTGGACTAGGAATTTCTTCCATTACCTCATCACATACTGTTTACAGTCTATAGAAAGCACATGCAATCATGCATACACTGCGAAGTCTTGCCATTGCCTTTGTTTCTTCTGAGCCTTTGTATTGTGTTTATTATTCTAGTATCTGACCCTTGCATTGATCTTTCGACTCTTTGGATTTTGATCTAATGAATATTGTTGTTTTTGACCCTGGCCTGTTTTGATTCTGATTTCTGGATTGTGGATTTGGATTTATCATAAAACATCTTGCAAACAGATTCACACAACCTAACCGAGTCGAAACTCTTACACATATTTTCAGTGTGAGATTAAGCTTTTGTAAACCCATTTTACCATGGGAGTCAATAACTGTGTATCTTATATCTATCTAGTAATATTTTCTGTAAAGCAGTTAGTTTTATGAGTTGGTAAAAGACACTATAAATGAATATCTATTGAAATAATATAATGATAAACTGATTGTAGGTCAAACGGAAGATGTAGAAAGAATATAATCAGTCCTCGTAGTCACTGTTGATTGAAATGACAAATTTCCAGACGTAATGAGTCAGCATCAGAAAGTTTTTGGGGTCAATTTCTGCCTATGTCTCCATATGATGAGCTGATTGACCCAGTTAAGAGTATGAAGACGTAAATCATACGCATTAGCTTTAAAGCTCTGTATTAATATTAATCAACTGTGATTCCTTAGAAGCAACCGGCTACATGTTTCTTGTAGGAGTGATGACAAAGGCGAAGACAAAAGACTTAAATGTCAAAGCTATCACAAACACACAAACAGTAAACAGCATGTCTGCGGTGTGTCGTCAAACCGCCTTTGTGTAATGATAGGTTTGTAAATTAGAGACTCGTTGAGACACGTGAACTGCGTAATGAGAACACGAATACAAACACACAAACCCTGAAAACATTCGTCTACATCATATAATTTCATCTCAGACTCAAATATCACCTTTGTTTGACTGCATTGTGGGATATACACCTTCACCGCTTGCTAAAAATAAAGACAGAACCTGAAAGGAACCACACCAAAGCTTGGCCTTGTATAACAAAACAGATTAAGAGAACCACTAACATAGGACCAGGTTACACGAGGACTAAAACAGAACCAGCAGTAAGAATCTTTAGTGCATACAAGTCTGTATGTGCTTGTTACAGCTTGTCCTGCCTAAAGCTGTGAAAATAAAATGGCCACTTTTCTCTCACAGATCATCAGTGGTCTAATTGCAGAAAATATTCAGAGAGGAAGGTGGAGTTGGATATATATAGCTATATTTCATCCTGAATTCCAGAAAATTAGCAGATAAGTTTACTTATTTCCAATATATATTTCTTTAAAAAAAGTAAAATGATCTGCCCATAGAATACGATGACTTCAAGCTTGAAATTGGTAAAAATGTCTAGAAATGGGCTTAAAGATCTAAAATTAGTATGCAATAATCTCGTAATGAGAAATATTTATGGAAAAAAGCCTTTATTATCTTATTTGCTAGTGAAGACATATTTCTTACTACTTATTTACTTAGACGTACCTAACAAACATGAGATAGCATAAATAAATATTAACATAAACGTCACCAACATTTAAAATTCAAATTTATCATTTATTACTATTACCATTATTAACTTCATAATGTGAAGTTAAAGACGTCATATATTTTATTGTTTGGTCTTTTTCCTTTTTGGCATCTATATTAGATTATTTCCTTTGAACAAAGTGGATTATTCTGGATTTTTGTGGAATCGAGCGCAACAGCACCACCGCCACCACCAGTCGTAAGAAAAACACACAGAATGGTATGAAGAAGCAAGAAGTAAGGCTGGGGCTGATTTCTTACTAGCCCAGACTGTAGATTCATGCAGTCTATCAGCTATCAATGATACTCCTTTAAGGTGTTTACACAGGCTGACACAGCCCCTAGGTTTGATCTCCATTTGGGCTGATAACAAAATCTTGTTTTAAAGCAAATAGCTGAAATGAAATCTAATCAATTTCCATCAACACAGTCTAAGACAAACAAAGGGAAAGTGTAAGTGACGGCAGTGTAGCTATGATGTACAGAACCCAGGGTTTTGGTTTTCTGGTTTAAGATATATTGTAAACATTGAGTGAGGGAAAATGGGACTATGGAGTGGAGATAGTGCAAAAACAGACAAAAAAACAGTGCAAATCAGAAATGCGTGCGCACCACGGTGAACTTGTTTTGCACGCAGAGACAGAATTAAAATGTGTTTCAGTTTTTTTGTGCCAGAACTTTTTGTTCTAGTTTTTGTGCTGTTTTTGAGAAAAAGCTAGGTTGGAATTTTAGCTGAGAACTGGCAACTGTACTCTCAGGTATAATGAACGCAAACGAGCTGGAGTTTTTATTTTATCATCCTTGTTTTTCCCAAAATGCCTTTGAAGGAGAAACTAAAAGCAGACAGACTGAGCACACATTGTGCAATCAAAGCACAGTTTACACAAAAGGACAGAAGACAGAACAGAACAGACTTTTTTGGTCCAAACATGAAGCTCAAAATGACTAATGCAGTTGCTTATCTGCTTTTAAGTGTGTTTGTTGTTCAACACTGATAGTTTCTTTGTTGAGCTGATCGATATAGATATTAGATTTTAGCCCTCACATCTAATATCGCGAACAGCTGTCACTCGTGTGTCGCTGCATTTGCCAAATCCTTTGCACCTGTTGTGATTTGCAAAACACAGCAAGACAGACAATTTTTCTTGATTTTGCATCAGTGCCAGGATTTTCAGGACATTCTGATCTGTCCCTGTAAATGTGTCTCTTGTGGCTGTTATATAACTACCACTGAGACACACTTGGAGAGTGATCTGCTTCCACTAGACTGAGACATAAACAGTAACTCAGACATGGATGAGGTTTATGTAACACATATTAAGAGTTAGAGTGTAGTCCGTTACACAAACACCTGATGACGAGTCATAAACCCTTTTTATAAGCGTACTGTATCACTGTGCATTTCCAGGAGTTTCTCTGTGTGTGAGAGAGAAAGAGAAGGAGTGTGTAGGCGTTCTTTTCGACTTTATGAAAAAAAATCCTATTAGCTTCCCTTCAGGGAGAAACGAGTGTGACGGTGGTGGAGATTCAATCTGAAGCGGTCACACTGACATTTTTGGGCTTCACAGCTCGGTGTTATATAAGAAGTCAATATGCATGTTCTTAAAAGAGGACTTCCTGCTGAACCATGGGATTAAAATACAGCCAAAAAAATCCATTAAGAACATCCCAATAATTCCCCCTACCTTTGAATATTTTAACCCCTTAAACTCCAAGGAGATCCAGACTTCACTACATGTTTTTAGAAAGAAAATGAATTTGAATTAATCACATTAAATCAAATTCTTTTTTGTTCTGTGGTGTATTTCATAAATTGACTTATTTTTGCCACTGTTTTGTCTTTGTTTTGAATTTGCTAGGGGTAAGATTGAAAATATATGTTGGAATCCTTAACGCAAATCTCAAAAATTCAAATCTCAGAAATACAAATTTTAATGGAAATTAGGCTGAAGATGGAGCATCCGGGTTTCAGAGTGATCAATCACGCTGACGTAATCATGAAATACGTCCTAGCATTTCATGTCGTCTGTTCATTAGTGCGACAACGTACACTCGGCTTACATAACATAGTATTACCTGGTATCAGATGGTATTTTTATGAGTATGAGTAAACAAAAAAGCACAGTATACTTGATACAGTATTGGTATCAATGCATCGCTAATATAAATAAATAGAGGTCTTTTTAAACCAAATCCATGGGGGTGTAAACTTTTGCTCCCAGTTGTTCAGTTTTGCATGGTAGAAGGAAATTGTGGCCTATACACAAAGCTTTAATAAACAATGCTTACAAAGGTAAAACATATTCAGGAAAACTGTACATGTTTTTTTTTTTGCAGATAGAGCTTTAAGAATTTGCGTAGATCCATACAGAGACCTTTAGCCCTCCAAATCTTCCTTCTGTGTCCTCTCTTTACTCTGCGTTTTTACAAGATCGATCACATGGCCTGTTACTCGAGACACGTTTGAGGCTCTTATTATTGCTCTTGTTTGGTTCCTAGAAAGTCTCTGAATGACGCTGTAAATAAATGATGCACATGGCTGATCTGTCCTCAATCCACACAAAGGAGAGGATAAGAGATCTGCTCGAGCTGAGGTCATGCTGCAAAGGTCGACTGAGAAACAAACAAAAACAGCTAAAGTGGAACGATGCTGATAAGCTAATGCGAGCCTTGATACGTTTGCAACACAGGTGATTGCTTTAAGAATACATGGGAAGCCTGGCTTCCCCTAAAATTTCATTAAAATGTGGCAATTTACCAAAGTTCTTACATTACTGATTAATCATGAATCAAATGTTGAAATATGTCACTGCAATACAGCACTGTTTGTTCATTTAAATCAAACTCTTTTCAGTGAACAGAGCAGCCTGCGTGATAATCTCCTCTGAAGCCCCTGACACAGAGCTAATACACACCGAGGGAATCCTGTGCTTCAGTTATTGTCTTTCATGTGTTTGTGTATTCGCTGCTTTAATGGGACAAAAGATTAATGCTCATTGGAGATTTTGAGTCCTGTCCGGACACACAGCTTCACTGCGAGTGAATGGAGTGTGGGTGAAAAACATTTAGTGAGAAACATCAGTGAAAAAAACATCTGGATGTTTATTGGACAGTGCACTCTTCGTTTGTCCCGCCTGGACGCACGGCTTCTCCTTATGATGATTGACAGACCTCTTAAAGTGGCGGAACAACATAATGAACTACCAATCACAGAAATGGTAATGAACGTGACTGACATGTCAAACTTATTAAACATATCGGCGCTTGGAGATGGAATGGTGGTGTAATTTATAAATATTGTAAATAAACTGTATTAAAAGGATTATGTTCTGTTTGACTATTCGCATTCATTTCTGAAATTTGTCATATATAAGTCTAGCTAGCTAGCTGTCACTTCCTTCTTTAGCTAGCAGCGTAGCTGCTTTTTGGCACATAATGGCAGAAACTGCTAATGTTGACCTGATTTTAGAAAGTCTTTCGATGCAGTGTTACAATAGAAATGATAACATGTTAGAATGAGAGCATTAATAATGTTAAATGTACAATAACCACCAGCCTCCACTGGTTTACAACATTCATTATACCACAGTGGTGTGGAATTCTCAATTCAGGTGTGGATTAATTTTCTATAACAGCAGCTTGGACAGTAGTTCTGACTGTAATTTAAATACGCTATCGTTTCTATAGTAACAGGTCATTAACAGGGACTTGTACTGCAGACGCTCCTTGTAAAATAAAAAAATAATAATAAACATATATTTGTTGATATGGTGAAGTTTCCTGTAAGGAACATTTTTGGAAGGAGTCTCCGGTGTCAGTGGAACAATCAGGAAGGTTTCCACCTCTTTTGCACCTTTCCAGTTTTTTCCAACATGGAAAAGTTTTCAGCATAGAGAACTTTCCGGTTTCTCCGTAACATGATAACTGCAATTTTTTTTTCTTTAACTAAAAGAGAGAGAAAAAAGAGGGGCTGGTGAGGGAACGACTGTTTATAAACTCTCTATAACAAGCGAGAACAATTTTAAATTTGTTTTATGGACATTCCACAACATTTAATGCAACTAAACGAATAAAAAAGTATATTGTTTCATTCTTTAATAAATAAAAAATAGTAATTGTTAGCAACTTTCTGTGGTATAAGAGGAATAAAACACTACTGGCCGTGCTTTAAAAAGAAAATACTCAACTTCAGGCTGGAAACAGTGACATTGTTGATTATTTTCCTATTACAGCATACCCTGAAGTGATTTATTTCTCACTTAATGTTAATTATGGCTGCTTTGAGTATCTGTTAAGTGTGTATAAAGTTTCAAGGCTGTCTTTTGTTAAGTGCAGGTCTGAAGTTGACACTCATTCATTTAATGAAAGCTATTAGAAAATTGAAAGGAATGTTTAAAATGAGTTTAAAGGATTTATCTTAATGTCGTGTGAGTAAAAGCTTTAACACTGACTACTGTGATGCATTACTAACAGGACTTCCTGCTACTTTTGCAAAATTCAGCGGTGAGAATATTAACTCATGCTATAAAACGAGATCACATTAGACCAGTTTTAGCATCACACCACTGGAATCCTTCAGAACTGACTGTAAATTTTAGTACTTGCTTTTAAAACTGTTACTGCAATAGCACCTTCATAAATCTCTGAATGTCTGATAAACTGATAAAATGTATAAACCTGCCTTAAGATCATCTCGTGCTAGCCTTCTCCATAGTTCATGTAAGAAACTTAGAAAGTGGGGTGTGGTGAAGCAGCTTTTTGTTTTTATGTACCAAAGATGTGCAGCACTTTACCATTAAACATTCATCAGGCTCCATCTATTCATTCATCTGATTTAAAAAATAAAAAAAGCTAAAAACTATAGCTTTTATAGTTTTATTCTTTGCCTGACTTTTACGTTACGTTTAGATTGTCATTATATTATTTTAATTAATGTACCTTTATTCTATTCGTATGCACTTTTAATTATTATTTTAAAAATATTTTATATTGTTTTTATTTTCTGTCACTGTTACTATTTTTTGCAATTTCATTTGACTTTTTAATATTTCATTTATTTTTTTGACTACATTTTATTTCATTATTTCTTGAAACTGTATTTTAAATGGACAAAAGGTGCTATATAAACAGTTTACTTTTATTATTATTATTACTAATATTGTTGTTATTATCATTATTACTGTAACTATCATGTAACTAAATGTCTGCTACTTTAAGACATGTTAGAAACTGAATCTTTTGGATTACCTGGCCTGAGTTTGGGATTATTTAACCATAAACTGAATCATCATTTTTTTCTTTCCCAAAAGTGATATCATTTATGGTGGAAATTTCTTTTTAGTTCTGTCTGTCACCAGTGGTTAAAGATCAATCGGTGACAAAATCGTTTCTTCTGTGCTATGGCTCTAAAGAATCATTTCAGAAAATGATTCATGAGTCATGTTCATTACACATCCATCCCCAAGCCAAATTCATCCGCACACAAAAATAACGACAGACACTTTTGCTTTTTTCGTAAAAATCCAAGTCTTGTACTGTGCAGACAATAAATAATGCTTACAAAGGTAAGACATGAATTTCAGACATATATACAGCAGATATGAAACTGGAGTCAAGTTTTAGTAAGGTGTGACTACAGTACCATCACTGGGGAGGGGAAACGGTTCACATGCAGGACCTTCTTCATCCCTCATCCCTCCCTTTTATTGGCACTGAAAGGCATTTTTCTTCTTTTTTTTAAAAAGAGTCTTTAAGAAAAAGGACCTGGGTTGTTTGTTTGTTTTTTTAATCAATGTTCTTTTCCATCAAGGTTCTTCTTAAGAAAAAAAGAAATGAATACGAAACAAAGCCAGGTAGAGAAAAAAACTACAGGTGTAGCTTGGCTGAGGAGTTTTTGGAGTTGCACGAGATTTTCCAGAGACACAGCCTCCGAGCTTCCCGAGATAATGCCCAAAAAAAACACAAACCACAAAAAACCAGCAGGCCCTCCAGGGACCCATGGGCCACGGCACAGGATGGACCCTCCTGAGGTCTTCCTTGAACGTCCAGCATATTCTTCACAGAAGAAACCTTGCTATGGCCGGTGGAACCTGAAGTAGAGAAGAAACAAAAGAACATCTGTGAGGACTTCATAAATCACAAGCTTCTAGCGGCTATTCTTATCCGCAGAAATATGGGCTCGCATAAAAACAAGTGTAAGCTAAATATGAGGGAGCATTTGTTATCCGTGTCATGTGGTGCTAAAGTGTGCAGATTCCAGCAGAAGGGGGCGGGGTGGCTAAAGTCACACCCACTCCCATAACACGTGTGTTTAGTCACAAAGGAGAAGTGAACCCCAAGTAGTCTATGGTGTGTAGCTGTTTTATTATTATTATTATTATTATTATTTTATACCACAACATTAATTTTTACAGGAACCTGCATGGCGGATGATCTACATAAACAAAAATATGTTTATTTAACGTTTATGGAAGGAGTCTCCAGTGTCAGAACTTTGTCACAGTAAGAGATAAAGCTGTAACTTCAAATTTTCTGACATCTTCAGGACAGAGAAGTTTATTCTTTCAGGTTTCTCAATAATAAGACAAAATGCATTTTTTTTAAATCTTATTAACTTGAGTGAAAATGCGAGGCTGGTGAGGGAACTGATTATAGCTGCTATTACAAAAGTGATAACAGGGACTAAATTGTTTCACAGATATTCCACAACATTAAATGTAATTAAAAATGGATAAAATGTACAATGTGTAATTCTAAATGAATTAAAAATTGTAATTGCTCTCATATGAGTCTCCAGGATTATTGGAAAATAATCAGTTCAGGCTGGTAAGCGTCGAGCCACATTACACCACTCTATTGTTGATCATTTTACTATAGCAGCATGCCCCCAAGTGTTTTATTCCCTCCTTGAGAAATTATATTTGTAGCATATTTGTAGTTTAACTAGACTTTATAATTAAATTTAATTGTGGATTAAATAACAATGACTGAATCAGTGATTTGTTGCTTTTTCACATTGTTTGTTTGTATAAATCTGAACGTGAATATGATGAAATGAATCAGAAATGCATAGAATCACCAATATTTACATGTGAATTTAGCACAGGCAGTAATTGTATGGCTGAATTTTGAGTAGAATTGCATTTTAACAGCTTCATATACAAATCCTAATTAATTATGAAGTACAAATTTAACTTCAAGTGTGATATATACACCTAATTTTAAATCAAAGCAAAAATATTCCTAAATCCTACTGGCAGAATTGTCACTTCTTATTTTTTGTCATATCTGACATCACTATCAGCTACTATTAAAGTTATTAATGTTATTTAATGTTATAGTTATAAGCCTCACTCAGTGGTCACTTGAGACAAATGGGTTTAATCTAAAGCTCAACAGATTTAAAACCAAATATAAATATGTTCACTTGAATCTAACTCTAATTATAACAGAATTAGATGAAAACACTGTATATTTTAAAACAAACTGATTTATCAAAAATCAATAAAAACATCTAATGCCTCCCACACACCTGATCTCTAATATCTTTCTGATTAAATGGAATTATATAAATAAAGTTAGACTAGATTTTATAGGTTTTTGGTTCCACGATTTCAGACCACAGCCAAAAAAAGGGGACGTATGACACACACTGACCTGGTGAGGTGTTTGCTTGAGGCGTGCACCTCCATCTCGTTGCTCTTGAACTCGTTCAGCTCTTTCCGTATCGCTGCCTGTGACGAATAAAACAAAATCAGCCTTTGCGAGACAGTGGTTCTTAAAAAAATGATCAGGAAAATGGTTAGCCACAGTTAGTTAGCCACCTGATGTGATTGTTTAATTAATGGGATATGGAATAATTAAATAATGAAATAAATACTGATTAATGCTGGTTGTCATCTATCTATCTATTTATCTCTCTCTCTCTCTATACACACATATATATATATATATATATATATATATATATATATATATATATATATATATATATGTATTCTGAAGGTTTAAATCCTCCACTACGATTAACATTATTTGCCAGCGTTGCCATATTATGCCTCAAAAGCTGTGAAATCCTTAATCACACTGGTCTGGAAAAAAGACGTAATACAGTTTAGATGTAATTTTGCAACAATTTGAGATGGTTTGAGCTCAAATGAGGAAGCTTTAAACTGCAACAGGATTGCATTAACTGTAAACAGTTAATTCAATCTGGCAACCCTGATTTCTACATAATCCCCATCTTTCAGATTTACACAATGTATAGATGTCAACACAATGTGTTTTTTGTCACCCTGGAGAGGAAGTTGTACCTTGTCAGCAGCAGACAGTCTGGTCCAGGGCTTGTCCGCTCTCCTGTCGTAATCCTGAGCTTTGGCTACTTCGACGTAGTCGCTGAAGCGGATGAGGATCTTGCGGTCACGTAGCTCGTCTACTGTGGGACGCTGGTTCAGCTACACAGGAAAACAGACATGTGTTTAAACATCTGTGTATAGCAGTGTTCTTTTTAATTGTGTTAAACTCATCACACTGAGTCAACACAAAAGCAGCTCAAAGCAGCTCAGAGAGGTGAATGAAAGTGTGTGTGTGTGTGTGTGCTTGTTTATGATTTTTTTTGTCTAGTGCACAGAGCAAGAGATTAGGATTAGTAACAATCGTAGAGCTCGTACCTTTCTGTTCAGTCTCTGTTTAATTTCCCGCCTCTCCTCCTGCTCCGTCTGGTCATTCCTCTCTGCAAGTCATACACAAGTCACGTTAGAAAAACACATCAATACAGAACAGAGACAGGATGAGACTATAAGCCTTGGAGACAGGGCTGAGATCAGGTGTGTGCTGTTTATGTTTCTATTTACTGAAATTTCAAAATCTACAGTCAATATAACCGAGATATTGCATTTTTATTTTATTGTTCGCTAACCCAAGCTGATCAAGTCCACCAGCACATCTGTCTAAGCAGCAGTTGTGTAGTGAAAAGTAAAATTCTGTGGGGTTTAAAGGGACGTAGCCTTTCAATGATAAAAGTAGTCATGTTTCTTCTAAAACAAGCCGCAGACCCAGAGCTTAGCAGGCATGTGAAACGTCACAGAGCGAGGACAGCTGCCCAGGCCATGAGACCAGCAGCTCATGACCAACAGAGAGCGATGAAGGAAAGCTTCAGCTATGTCAACAAAACCCCAGCACATGGCTACAGCGAAGTGCTGCTACATAACTGAGAGAGCAGACACACAGCTGCCAGCTAAATATATAATCCCATACAGACCCCACATGACACCGTACATTTCAATCCAGTGAGTGGGATTTATAATATATACGTTCATGGTTCTTATTAAACGCTTAGCAATAGTTTTATTTGTAATGATTGGTCGAGAAATCAGTGATGGAGGTGAGATAATGACTGCTGCACTTCTCTGGATCAAAACATAAAGAGAATTTTGGTCCAAATTTAAAATATATGAAGTAAACTCTGGCATTTCCTTCTGGGAAAAAAAAAAAAAAAAATTCCAAATAAAGTTTAAAATTTTTTAACTTTCCAGACACTCTATGAATGGGTTTCTGACTAATTTAAAGGTGATTAACTGTATCATGATAAACTATAAAATGTAATAATAATAATAATAATAATAATAACTGTCCAAATGTGAAACCTTAGCTCTTACAACCGAATATGCATTTCCCACATTTTCCATTTTTCTTGTGTATATCTTTTGGATTTTCTCAGTAAATTCCTTCAATATAAATCATTTTCCATACTCTCTTGCCCTGTTCAAGAATCCTGTTAGAATTATTTTTTAAAGTTTACACTCTATTTACAGCTTTCCCATTTAAATGAAACATTATTTTCTATTTACTACATCTCACTTACGCACTTGTCTTATACACTCTCAGAAATAATGTATTTTCCCTTGTTGCTGATGTGGTACCATGAAGGATACCTAAAAAAACATACTTTTGTACCTTTGCATTTTTCACCTGAATAGTATAGCTTATATTTAAAAATAATTAAAGGTATATATAATTTGGGCATTTGAAGCTTTCCAGGACAATATGCTACATTTCTTTTATTAACACTTTTTAAAATCTTTTTTTTTAATCTTAGTAATGACACTTGGATGGGATGATTGTAGGCAGGAAGGTATTTCTCTAGAATTCTTATTATTTAATATTAAAAGAAACCATTTATTGTGTAATTAGCCTATAATAACATCATATAGCCTATATAATAACTGGATCAAAATGTTTTTTCCTTAAGCATTATCCATTTAACCAAACTCTAATGACTTTTTTTTTTGTTTTTTAAAAGAAGTGAAATGCAGTGAAGTGTAGTGAAGATGTCTACACTGCGTTTACTGCTGTGGCTCTTGTTGCGCTCAGGACTCACGTTTGAGGATGTTTCTGCTCTCCAGCTCCTCCACAGCAGGTCTTTGGCTCAGTCTCCTGCGGAAGAAGACCAGAATCACGTTCTGCACCATCTTCACAATCTCCTCTCACTCTCAACACTGTCTCTCGTCAGATCAGAAGCGTGTTAAAGTCGGGAATCCCCGGCGATGTGCGCATCCCGAAACCTGTGAAATTCCGGAGGATTTCCATGCGCACTGGGGAAAACACAGCTCGGGGTGTATTATCTCCCTGATTCTGCTACAAAGCTCATGCTCTGCGCTGGGTACAAAAATACTCAACGGCATACAAAGGCGTAAAAAGATGGAAAAAGCGATAGAAAGAGTATAAAAAAGAGAAAGGAGACGCGCGGTGCTTAGTTGTAACCCTGAGCGCTCCGCATTGTGCCGCGGCTGTAGTGATAGTGGGGCGGAGCTCCGCGAGCGGCTTCCTTTATTCTCCGCGCATATTTAATGAGGGGGCGGAGCTTGAGAGATTCCCAGGCGTGCTCGAGTTGTTGCTGCAGCAAAGGGAAGAGCATCTCTCTCTCTCTCTCTGTCTCTCTCTCTCTGTCTCTCTCTCTCTCTCTCTCTCTCTCTCTCTCTCTGAGATAAAACCAGTGTCTCGAATCTTTCTAGGCTACATTTTCAACACTCCTGCTTACACTATGGATGTTGAATATTCCTGAATGTTTGTCTTGGACAGTGGAGTGTCCACATTTTGATCCTCATATGTGATTTTTGGACCTGGAAGATGATGTTATATTTTTAACACATGCACGTGTATTTTTAACACGTGTATGTTTCCCACGTGTATTCACACACTCATATGAAAGAACATAGACATTGTGAAATTATATGTAATGATAGGGCTGAATCAACAGTTCACAGACAATTGTTGCACTGTTTTTTTTTTTTCCATACAGTGCTGTCTTGTGTATTTATTTTCCTGTGCAGTTATTGTAGATTTTGCACTCATCTCACACTGTCATGCATTTCTGCCTCACATAGATCTGTGTACTGTGCTGCTACATTATGTCTTGCACAATGGTCATAAAGAAATGACATTTCATTCTAATGTATATTGTACATGTTAAATGAAGGAACGTATGAAGCAATGAAAAAAACAAATTGCCTTGATTACACAAGTCCAAAAACCACATAGTCGTAAGTAGCCAAAAAGTGGGAAATAGCACACTAGGGCGTGGCTTTCTGATCCAGACACCAGCAAATCAAAGAAAGAGCAATCTGACAGCCGCACCTCATCGACCACTTGAAATATATTTTTATAACCTGTTAGTTATAAAAAAAAAAAAAAAAACATCTAGACTAAATCTACATTTGCTCCTTCAGGATGTGTACAGACTACAACCTTAAGGCATTTTTAGGTTTTCCTGAAACAACTATACAACCATGTGTTTGGCTCCACATTGATGGTATTTTCTCAAAATTCTGAAATATGGACAAATCAACACAAGAAACCTTATAAAATCTGGCCATGGACCATGTGCAGTATCAACAGGGCCTCCTGTTAAAAACACAGGATGGACAGCAGAAGGTTGCGGAAGCATTTACAGAATATCTGATTTGTTCCTCACATAATGAAATTACTGTATTGCCCAAGGACTAGCCGAGAATATAAAATACAATATGAAAATTTATATGCAGCTGGTTGTTTCCTGTACATTCTGTCCTAGTATCCTGTTTCTAGATTGTTGTCTCGTTGTCTCATTTTAATCTCATCCTGCTCCATTTGGAACAATAAATGGAAAAAAACCCCTAAATGATTACAATCCGTTAATATTTCCATTAACTGCATAATACACTGAACTCACTATGGGGGAAAATTGGTGACACAGTCACATTTCTACCTCAGGATTCTACTTCAGGTTACATTTATGGGTTTTTTTTTTCTCCAATTTATTGTCACCATCACCAACGCTGCTTAATCGATTGCACTTAACAATAACAGCCGTGTACCAGAATGGAAATGTTGATCATCCTACCAATGTTTTCATGCTCCTAATCCCCAGTGACAGAAAGATAATTAAGGCACTCATCCAGTGCTAGTCATCAGTGCTCCACTGAACATTTTGTTCTTTTCTTCAATTGAAAAGCAACACTAGACCGTGACAAGGATATGATGGCCATGGTTTACATGATAAACACAGACAGCATGCATTAAGCCAAAGGGGGTGTGGGGGTTGCGGGGAATTTGCTCACTACCATTAAAAAAAATCAGGAGATGGAGGCTATTTTTAGACCACTGACTGGCCCAGGTCCTAGAACATACTAGGTGTATGATGGGACACCTGGGAGCTTAGTGCAAAAAAAGCAGGGCCATGTGGGTGCCGGCTCAGCTGTGGCTTTTCACAGGATCTTTAACAGACCTTAATGTGCTAAAAAATCAAAGCAAAATGAGGCAGAAGCTTGCATGTCTTGGTGGAGTGAAATTTATTGGGTCTGGAATAAAAGCGTGATTCGGTGATTTAGTTAACAGTACACTCTATATAAAGTGGTCGCATGTTTTTCTATATAAAGTGATCACATATTTAAAAAAAATAAATAAATAAATTAAAAGAAAAATGTGGGGTTTGGAGTACAGCTACATGTAAATACTTTTTTAGTCTAGTTAACCAACAAGACTTTCCCCTAATGGCATTGAAATGGCCATTGAATTGATCTGGAAATGAGAGGAACCCATAAAAATTCAGTGGAGATCCCTACAGCAGAGGATTTCTCTTTAAGACATTGTTCCATGTGCAACCCTTTTAAAAACCTAGAACACATAATCATCTAAAAACCACTGGGGAACCATTGCGGAACCATTTAAACAGTGCCTAAGAGTAACTATAGTCCCGGATAAAAAGAGCCATTCAATGGTTCCTCAGTAGTTCTTTGAATAGTTAAAGGTATTAAAGTCATAAAATGCTTTTTATTTGTAACCCTTGCTAAAAGAGAAATACTCAGTTGTAGGGTTCTACGTAGAACTTTTAAGTGTTCCTCTTCTTAACTTCTCAAGAGTCCTAGATTTAACCTGGCAAAACATAATTACATAATAACACGAAACAAACAATGGATAAAACATCATTTGTTAGCATTGACAAATTGCTGTAGTGTAAGAGGAATAAAACACTTCAGGATGTGCTGTTATAGGAAAAGTAATCATCTACAGAGTTGTAGCAGTAATTCTGCTTCATCATATCACCCTGTCGCTGATTGTTTTCCTATAACAACATGACACAGAGTGTTTTATTCCTTACAAAGCCTCCATCCTAAAAGTCTCAACCACATTCAAAATGTAGACGCTCCTGCATTTTCTTGCTTCCCTGATTGCCGCCATCCTTGACTCTTCGACCCTGCTCCTTTACACAATCAGCCTCGATGCGCTTCACTTTTCAAGCATTAACCCTGATGTATCAAAATGTCAGAGCAATGAGACGGCTGAGCGACGCAGAATCTGAAGGGAGTGTCGGAGCGTAGATGCGAGTCAGAGACCCTTGGAACGCAGTGAACTGTCTTAATGCCCTGGCCCAGACACACAGGAAGTCCAAGAGAATGACTGCACTGGAGAAGGAGTGTGTGCTCGTGGTTTTGGGATGCCTGGAGGGCCGAATGTGCCGAGGACAATTAAAGGACCACCTACATGACAAGGACAGCAGGGACTGAGCTTTTATGTAATTTGTTAGCAGTGTGTTTTTGTTAAAGCATGCCGAGGACGTATCGGAGTAACAATTCTTCTCACCTTTTCATCCAGATTTTAGTCTTTTATACTTTCTTGCACCATTTTACAAGCTCAAGAAAGAATTCCAGGGTAACGTCCTTGATACAAATAGCTTGAGTACAGACTTTTATTTGAGTGAAATAGCAACTCTACTAACTGCATGCAAGGCTTTCCATCTCTTTCACTACCACCTCCGTACAGCCAAGGTCACCAAAGAGGTCCTGTACCAGCAGGACAGTCTAAAAATTTCAAAAGCCAACCCCATGAAAGCCCACCTATTCTGAGCTAGAGCTCAATAATTCATCAAATCTTCTGGGTGACCTCGGACTGCCCTTTACTGCACAGCGACATGAGAGAGATCAAGGGCATTGAGCCTCGGTCTCTCTTTGTGTCACTGAGAAACGGAGACAACATGAGTCCAGGTTCAAACACGTCCAAATCGGCAGTCACACTGCTGCGTCTTAAAATGTGAAGACTACTGAAAGGCAGGTCTGAGCAGTCTGAAATACAAGAACATAAGGCCTCATTTATTAATCTTTTAGTAAAGCTCTGTGTAAATGTTTTCTTAAGCCAAGCTAAAAGGAACCAAAAATTCCTGGCACATTGATTTTCTTCGTATTCTCATGTGTATGTTAATCAGGCGTAAAGTACCAAACATTCACATTTAGTGATGTTCACAAAATTTCATAAAAGGTAAAGAGCTAAAAATGACAAATGGTGACTAAACAGTGAAAGAGTCCCTCCTAATCACGAGGAGTGTTAAATCTTCCAGTAATGCAGGTCAGTCATTGCAGCACTTCAGCTACCATAGACACGCTTTAACTCTTCCTCCTTTTACAGAGTGCTATTACTTTTGTCCTAATGGAATGGCTAGTCTTATGTGTCTTACTTTATGAATTTGTTTTGTTTTGTTTCTTTCAAGTCATTAATATGAAATGACAACATTTTTCATCAGATTTATGTGTGTTATTGAAATAAATAAGTGATTTCAACTTGACAGTATAATCCATATTTAAAGTCGCAGTAACTCATCAGCAGTTACATGATTTGAAGCCAATCAGTCAGGATTGAAGGTAATGAGTCCGCCCAGGAGTGAAGCGTAGGACACAAATGTTTTTTCAACTAACTGGACTTTCAGGAATAACACATTTTGTGTGTGTGTGTGTGAACGATTTATGAATAAATTTGTTCATATCCAGTTTGATAAATGAGGCCCATATTTATCATATACAGTACTGTACAAAAGAGGTGCTTTCAAACACAAAATGAAACATTCACCAAAAAATTGCTCTAAAAAGCTGTAAAAAATGTAAAAAAATAAATGCTTTTGGCTTTGAAAAAATTCAAAATGTTAATAAAAGTGCCTATATTCCATACTTCAATATCAGTAGGAGGAAATCTAAGTGTTGGCTTGTGGGGAAGGAATTCTCCTGCACAAGGCTCTGATGCAATCAAAATACGCAAAACGCACAGTAACAACATTATGGCATCTAATAATTAGCGCCCGCTTTCAAATGCAAATATAGTACAGTCACTGTGGGCTGACATAATGGCACTTTGACAACGTGCAATTCCAGGATTTGGGCTTTTTTTTTTCGTCATCCGGCGCTGGCGTCACTAGCGATACTACACATGGTGCCTGTGCTGTACAGGGTATTAGCTCGACTTGTGTTGGGCTGCTGCCTGGTTGTGAGGCGGCTCTTTATTTAGCCGGAGAGTACAAGCCAGGGGCACACCAGCTGATAGAGTGATAGTGTTGCTGTTCAGCCAGTCCAAGCTAGCGTAGGCATGAGACACCCAGCGAGTGAGAGGGATAGGGATAGGGTGTGCTTATTAAAACAAAAACAGGGCTAAAGGACATGAATCTGAGATCTCAACTGGCCCTTAGGATCATCCTCAAAGCCACGGGCGTGACTTTCGAATGGGAGAAAGGCAATGAAAAAGTGATGAGAGCCAGGTTTTGTGGTTCGGTTGTTAAAAAATAAATGAGTCTCCTGGGTATTGAACAGGCTGTAGGACAAGACGCATTAAAACGCAATGAGCCGTGATTCTGAATTCACGACACATCCTTAAACAAGGTGGAATAAAATGTCAAAATGTGAGGAAATTAATTGTTTCGGAAACTCTAATTGTTCCGAACAAGAACAAAGAGTCTGTCTATCGCATAATATGCTCTGATAGCTCACTCCTTATGAAAGTCAATTGTACGGTGAAAAAAAACACCACACTGTGACAGATAAGTACAAATCAGTCACGATCTGTGTGAACACCACGTCCATGGACATTAAGTCCACATTCCCAGTCACACACACGTGAATATTTTCAGAGCTGTTCAGCATGTGATTGTGCCGTAGTGTAGTACACTTCATAGGGAAGATGTTACCCAGTGAAGCCTTCATGAATATTTCAGCAAGCTGAAATGGAGAGGCGTCGACCGCATCGCCACCTGAAAAAAAGGGAAATGAAAGAAGAGAGAGAGAGAGAGAGAGAGAGAGAGAGAGAGAGCACAACTACCCATTACTGACCTGACTCTGTTGCTTAGCAACTCCAGTTGCCAGAGAATGTGGCAGAGATGCTGATGATCGTAGAGGGGATTCGAGTCGTGAGTCAGGGGGGGTTGACCGGGGGAACAGAAGCGCTACTGTGCTTTATTTAGTAACACAAGGAGCTCTTGGGACTTCTGGGTGAGGATAATTATAGTAAAGACGCCACCTTTGAAATCAAAGGCTTTTACAGTACCACAGAGAGTGGCAATAATATAAAAGGATAATAATGTAATTATATCACATAACACACAAAGATATCGACCTGCTGCTCATGTGCTGCATCAATTTGTACCAATTACCATGAAATGTTCTTGTTCATCTCCTCCTTCTTGTTTATTTAATTATTTGAGATTGGGCTTGGAAAAAATGATAAAAAAAAAAAACTCTTGTGATATTGTGATAAATTATGCTACTGCTACAATACGCTTTTCTAAGCTATATCACACACACACACACATGTGTATATATATATATATATATATATATATATATATATATAGAGAGAGAGAGAGAGAGAGAGAGAGGACATTTGGTTTTGAGATCAAAGGATGAATATGAGATGATATATCAGAATCTCAGCTTCCATTTTCTGATATTTACATCTAGATGTGTTAAACAACTTAGAACATGGCACCTTGTGTTTGAACCCACCCATTTTTCAAGTGATCAAAAATACTGGAACATGTGACTGACAGCTGTTTCTTGTTGCCCAGGTGTGCCTTGTTACATTGATTTTTTAAACAGCTCTGAAAGTCTACTCTTGGTTTGAGCCCTGGGTTTCACCTTTTAAGAGTGCACTTGTTTTTAAAAAGGATAAACCAACATGAAGACCAGAAAGCTGTCTAAAGGAGAAAAGCAAGCCATTTTGAAGCTGGGAAAAGAGGGAAAATTGATCAGAGCCATTGCACAAGCATTGGGCGTAACCAATACAACAATTTGGAATGTCCTGAAAAAGAAAGAAACCACTGGTGTACTAATAACCAGACATCAAACAGATCAGGCAAGGAAAACAACAGCAGTTGATGACAGAAACATTGTGAGAGCTTTGAAGAAAAACCCAAAAACAACAGTCAGTGACATCACCAACAACCTCCACAGGGCAGGGATGAAGGTATCACAATCCACAGTTTGAAGAAGACTTTGAGAGCAGAAATTATAGAGGCCTTACCACAAGATGTAATCCACTCATCAGCAGTAAGATTCAGAAGGCTAGATTGGAATTCGCAAAGAACTGCCACAAAAGCTCTGGAGCCAAGATTAACCCCTACGAAAGTGATGGAAAGGCCAAAGTCTGGAGAAAGAAAGGATCTGCTCAAGATCCAAAACATACAAGCTCATTGGTCAAGCGTGGTGGAGGTAGTGTCATGGTTTGGGCTTGCATGGCTGTTTTTGGAACAGGCTAACTAATCATTATTGATGATGTAGCTCATGATGGTAGCAGCAGAATCAATTCAGAAGTCTACAGAAACATTCTGTCTGCCAATCTACAGAGAAATGCATCCAATCTAATTAGGAGGAACTTCATCATGCAGCAAGACAATGACCTAAAACACACTGCCAACACTACAAAGGACTTCATCAGGGGAAAACATTGTACGGGTTTACACTGACCAAGTCAATCACCAGATGGAGACTTGATTTGAGATGGGTGAGCTACAACAGCAGGAAACCATATCAGATTCCACTCCTGTCAGCCAAGAACAGGAGTCTGAGGGTACAGTGGGCACAGACTCACCGCAAGTGGACAGTGTGATATGTTATTTCCAACATATTGCCCATCCCTAGTCTAGTATTATGTGCAATTTAAAAAATAATGATATTGACGACCAATATTGATTAACAATTGAATGTTGTGTTTTTTCCCCTTAATAATTCTAATCATTCTAATTAGCTTTTTATACTGGTGTATCAACTGTAATAATTTATTTTGCACTTTTTGATGTTTTTGATAGTTACGTGTATTAATAAAAAACATTTATTTATTAAGTCTGTCTTTTCAATAAATGGCAATAAATTTAAAAACTCACGTAAAATAATATTTATAAACTATTATATTCATGTGGTTTGTCGACTGGGATGTCTATAGAACATGTTATCAAAAATTCCTTGGAGCGAAAAATGTTAACACAATAAACATTTGGTTTTTTACTCTTTTGGTAGCAATAATACCTAAAAAAAGTCACTGTTCTATTTTCATATTTACTTAGCATAAAGCTTCAGTGTGTTCACACATAATAGCTGTGAATAATAGTAGTAATAAGACTAATAACAATAATAATAATAATAATATGATGATTAAGTTGTGTAGGAGTCCTATACATGTAAGTCCTATATGTGGCACATCATTGTCTCCACTACAGAATAGCATGTAATTGCATGCAATTTAAAACAATACAGCTACAGATATAGAATATTCTATATTCTGCCCAATCTAATATTAGATATTAATTGCTAATCCCAGACTGGTTAAAACCCTCCAAAGCCAAAGCTTCTGATTGTGTAGTGTGAAAGAACAGCTGTGAGTGGGCGCCTCGATATTTCAGCGCCTTCCTGAACACCAGCAGGCGCAAATACCCAGCTGCTTTTGTCTCTGCAAAGCCTTTTTGTGCCATTTTGTGTTGGTTTTCTCCATCCCGAGCCCCTCCTCCTCCTTCCTCATCCGAGGATTGCGTTGAGAACGGCTATGCATAATACATCGAGTTATTTTTAGTTCATCTTGGAGAAAGATGGAGAAGCCCAAGATCAGTTGCTGACAGAAGGTCATCCCAGGAGGAGCTCAAGGATCTGCCCGAGAGCCAAGTCAAGGTCAGTTAGGTTTGCTCGGAGCAAAGCAGGATTGGGGAAAGAGGCTGGTTGAGTAGGTGGGATGCCGGTTTTTTGCCTGCCTTGGGTAGCAACAGCCTCCGTGACGTGGACGATTGATCAGCCTTCCTGTTGCAGGTTTTTTTTTTTCTCGCCTAGCGATGCAGCGAGCTAAAAATAGGCACAGAGAGGGATCCCCCCTCTCTCCCGGCCCATCCCACACTCTGGCGCAGTGTGCCACAATTAAACTGCTGATCTGCAAAATCTATGTGAGAGATCCCATCCATACAATGTGCAGAACAAAAAAGCAGGACTGGTGGAAAAGGATATCGATTGAGCTTTAAATAGCCAGGCAAACACTGTTGCTATTTCAGAAGCAGAGCAAATAAAAATGTGCAGTGCATCAGCACGACAAAGAGATACTAGTAGATAACAAGCCAGGATGGACATAGCAGAACCAAAGCACTGCAGGTAAACAATCAAAATGGATTCAAGACCAGAATTAATGGTACCTTTTGAGAATATAAAAATGCATAACACATGGATTTCTATATACAGAAAAAAACAAATAGAAATGCTGTACATATTTACACAAATAAAATGTGCATTTCTTTCTGAAAAACACTTTAAAAAATGTGTAATGTCTAAAATGTCTTCCTGCTCTGTTTAAAAAATAAAGACACTTGTGGAGAATCTGGTTCCCTATTCCATGCACAGCATTTCATTCCTATGTAAATTCTCAGGTTTGTGCATGTGGACATCCTCATCAAACCAGACTGCAGGCTTTCAACTGAGATTTCTGTTGTTTTTCTGTACCACAACCACGTGTGTGATGATTTGGATATTAAAATATCCATGACAAGGTCTTAACCTCTTGGCAGAGGCAACCAGGTGTTAGGCTAAAATACTGTGTTTTGGACAATTTAAGATGCTATGAATTTTTCTCAAGAGCCCCTGGGTCACTACAGCGGCAAAGCATTAATAAACCACAATCATATGTTACAGTCCTCACTTTTCAGCAAACACATCAATGGTGTGAAGGAAAATACCGTTCATGTCACGTAGTCTCCCTATCAGTGCAATGAGCTCTGCTTTTGTGTCATGTGTTTCATTTTGAGTTCTCCATGAGCTGTTGTTTATTATGCCATGTGTCTTTGTTTCTGTTTTGGTCCTGTCTTTGGATTGTTACCCCACTGTATTCACCTGTTCTGTGTTAGTCTTCGATTCATTTGTCTGTGTGTAACCTGCTGTTTATTTGTAGTGCCGTGCAGTTTTATTGTGCATTTGTTTCCTAGTCCCACGATTTCCTGGTTTTGACTGTAGCTCCCATTCCATCTGTTTACCTTTGCCTGCCTGTTATTTGACCTGAATTTGATCTTGATTCTTGGATTCTTGGAAAGCATTACTGAGTTCGCACACTTGTGCCCTGATTCTCCTCGTCAACTACAGCATGATTTCAAAAATAATACGAATATGATTCCAATCATAGGTTTTAGCATTTACACGTGAGCTTGAGTTGTGTTGCTGCTGTTTTTTCGTCAGGAAGGATTTGTTGTTATGGATGTGGCATGGTTTTCACAATCCGTATTGGCAATAATTCCACTATATATAACCATATAACAAGATCAAGCTCCACAGTTTACGGAGGTGTACAACAGCTTATGTTACACAACACCGTGAGCTTCTTCCCAGACTCTACTGCATAAACTGAAAAGACTGAAGGCAGGCTGCACTGCATGTTCCAGTCCTTTTAAAAGGCAAAGGATCGTGCTGTTCCATCTTTCTGAAAAAAAAACAAAAAAAACAGGCAATACGCAAGGCCATGTCACCTTTAGAATTGAGACAGAACAGCTAGAAAAAATGCTCAGTGTAAAAGTGTTATTGATCCTCATGTCTACCTGCAATCAACCTGCAGCAAAATGTGTCATAATATTAGATTATTATAGAAATATTCCCATATACTACAATTTGTTATAAGTATAATATGTATATGTATTTAAATCTTTAGCTTGATTACATGTTTATAATAATACAAAGCATTTAAAAGAGAATCCAAGCAAAAACTGCCTGTCCAACCACATCATTTATCTTCCTACTGACAGGTCTGACTTAAAAACAACTCGAAGACAACTTGTATCCAAACTCCTGCTGTTTTCAGACCCAGTTGAACAGCACCTGTGTTTATCCACTGCATGTAGCGCACGCATACAAACACACACACACACTGTACACTAGGCTCCACTTACACAGCAGGTCTGAGCTGGATGACTCACTTTAGGGTCTTTCCCCATTTCTCAGCCTCTGCCTGATAACTCACGCTGACATAACATTCGAGCGTGACTCACTTTCAGCATCGATTTTAGCTGTCCACTGCTTTGAATACCAAAAACACCACCATTTGCGTATACTTACAGGAATACTCTGCTGTTTTTTTTTTTTACTTTACCTTTATCTACCAGATCTGTAGTGCATATGTGATTCCCAAGGACAGGAATATCAATACGTTTCCGTGGACTGAGAAATAAACAGAAAACCCGTTTTTAACTCATTTATAATATTGGGTGAATTCTGTCAATAAATATTTATGTGAATGACATAGTTTTATTACATTTCTGTTATATATTATGGAGCTTTAGTGTGTAGTGTGTAAACAGGTGTTTAAAAATAAACTTCTGATGGAGAAGGGTCTGATAGCAGACCAGTGGGCGTGTCTTGGAGTCCACATAAAGACTCAAAGACACACCCACCTGCCCCTCCAAAGACACACAGTTTTATGACTGCACTCAAATAGGTTTTCTGTAATATCCTGTCGAGTTAACTTACATGATATGGGGAACTTGTATAATGGAAATTCCACAACAAAGGAACTATAAAACTAAATAAATATTGTAATCATTGGCAAATTGCTCTGCTGAGGAATTAAACAATTCGGGACATGCTGTTCTTGGAAAAATAATCCACTTTGGGATGATAATGGCCCGAGGCGAATCACATAAATCTGTCATTGATTATTTTCCTCTAAAAGCATGCCCCATTGTGTTTTATTCCTTACTTTTAAATCTGACTTAACCACTAAGAAGATCTGTAAAATTTTTAATCTCAATAAAATCTTTCTTCTTTACTTCCATACACATCCATATAAGATTTCTGGGTTTTTTTTCAGGTCAAGGAAATGTGTTGAAATTCTTGTCTGTGCTAATCACGTGTACACTTCAGAAACAATATGTATTAGTTTGAAAAATGCTGAAGTATTCCTTTAATGCTATATATCTGTCTTGTGTTCTTCCTCACTCACTTCTTCCTCACTCAATGTCACCCTCCTCAGCCATCACGACCCACTGCGTATCAGACACCTTGCACTATTTTAATGTGTTACTATTCTGAGACTGTTTATAACACCATATGCTATATTCGTGCTCTGGTGTTCCATGACATGAGACCTGTGACGTAGCTTCATGATGCCAGTTTGTTGTCATGATGTGCGCTCCTGGTTCAGACTGGCTGAGACCTTTAGTGCTTCATCCTCACGACACCAGTCCTCATTCTAGGAACAAACTCGTCTGAGCTGCTCTGCGCTGCTCTGTTCTGAATTGATTGCTGGGCCATTGGTTGTGTAAGCTGAACAGGAGCCGGCTTTTTATTTTTTTAAGTTGCAAGTGTGTTAATGTGTGTGTGTATGTGTGTGTGTGTGTGTGTGTGTGTGTGAGAGAGAGAGAGAGAGAGAGAGGCTGGTATGGCTCACAGTAGGCCTGTGGTGAGCCTCTACAGGGCCTGAGCTCCAGCTGCACCTGTGATAACATGACACAGAATAAACCCCCGACCCTAACCCAGACATCAACTAGTGCTTTTAGTTATTCAACATTCCCATTATATCAAAATTCCAGAATACAGAAAGGCTTTGTGTTTGCCTATCACAAGTTACTGGAGCTAAACCGGCACAGTTTCTTCCCTGCATTTAGAATTTAGACTTGTGAGGGGGTGAGAGGGTGAAGGCTAACACATACTTCCTCTGAGAAACATGAAGCCAGCCAACTTCATCTTTTCAAACTGCTGCTCATGCTGCGTCACAGGGCAGCGTTAAACACTAGGAAGAAGGTGCTATCCGCACTCTTCCGCATACGTGAGCTCGCAGACGCCCACTATTGGCTAGTGGAGAGAGAGAATACCACAGCAAGTGCTGCTCTCTCGGGTTCCCAGCCACGGATGTCTGTGGCATCGTCGGCATTCATACTCGCAATCTCTGGACGATAGAGCAAACGCTTTTCTGTTGCTCCACTGGCAGCAAAAAAAAAATTTTTTTAATTCTTCCAAGTGACTTACAAGTGTGGCAAATTATAAAGCTGAGAAATATAAACATTTGTACATTTTTACAAGTACAAGCTCTAACTACATCATCAAAAAATATTCAAATAATTCACCCCAAAATTCAGCTCAGACTTTACTGCAAAATACCTAAAATATCCTAACAAGTGTCTTACATATGAGCAATTTTATCTATTCTTCATCAATAGACTATTATGTAACAGATATAACACTATTAAGTGTTTTATATATCTATTATATCTAATTTATAGATATATTTACTCATTTCATATATTAAATTCTTAGTCTACTCTGTTTATTGCTTATCTCAATTGGTTATTTCTAGGAATAATAAATATTAATTTTTTAAATACAGCACTTTTGAATTTTCAATTCTGTTCGGTCATTTTCCATAACAGCAGCTCTGACAATAGTGCAGCTACAAATCACGAGTTTAGATTAGATTAAAGTACTCGTTCATAAAGACTCATTCACAGGGATTTGTCCAGCAGACACTCAACATAAACCGATTAAAAACATGTGTAATCATAGATATGGTGAAGTTTTCTGTTATTTAACATTTCGAAAGGAGTCTCCAGTGTCAGTGCTTTGTGACATTCAGAGATAAAGCTGTAACTTTTGTAAGATTAGGGACATCTTCAGGAGGAGTTTGCTGTAATATGACAAGGTGGAATTTTTATCTTATTTATTTCAAGAGAGAGAAAAAAGAGAGACTGGTGAGGGAATGACTGTTTAGAGTTGCTATAGCATGTGATAACAGGAATGAACTTGCTTCACGGATGTTCTACAACATTAAATGTAACTCTAAATGGATAAAAAGTACAGTGTTTTGTTCTGTATTGAAAACTGCTGTGGTATAAAAGGAATAAAACACTTCAGGATGCCCTGTCATGTATTCTTCCTTACTTATATTCAAGATATTTTTTACTTCCTCTGACAGATACACAGATGGTAGAAAGTTTTCTACACATAAAAAATCTTCAAGTTGACTTAAAAGCTCATTCTTTGCAAAAACACAAGCATGCCAACTTTCTATTACTTCGGAAAAGATTGTTTGAAAAAACAAAAACATCTTGCTGTCACTTTTACCCCGAGGAGAAACTGCAGACTGCTGATTTTCCAGCACTTTTTACGACTGCACCTCTGCATGTAATTTTTTTATTAGTCTATTAGCCTACAGTTCTGGTGTACTACCATTACTGTTATTTAATAATGCTAGCATGATGAGAAAAACACAAAGGTGTCAGCCTGAATGCTATTGAAAGGTTACGCCCATTAGAAGCGCATGCTTATTGAGAGCGTCTGTTAAGTGAGTATGTTTAACACTTGTAGGAGGGGAAACACTGCGCTGTTCTTTATTAGTGATAAAGGTGTGAAATGCTCACGGTGTGGATCCAGGAAATCTCTCCCTCCTGGCATCATGCAATTCCAAGGTGTGAAACTGCAAGTGAGGCTTATGTGAAATGGTGTGATCAAATTTACAAGATTTACCCCCTGCTCATCCGAGACATCCCTCCTTTCTTTCTGGATTCTTCTTTAATTTTGCACTGGACCAACATATATAGCTACCAGTTTAGCATTATGCACATTGCTTGTCTAAACACACTTGCTGATGTGGTTTCTGATTTTGTATGATACATTTTTGTGTGTAAAAATAAACAAAAAACACTGTAGAGCTTAAAAAAAAAAAAAAAAAAAACCTATATGTTGATCTCCAGAAGTATTGGCACCCTGTTAAAATAAATATTTGGGCACCTGCCCTAGAGGGAATAACAGCACTGAGTCTCTTCCTCTAATGTCTAACAAAGTTGGAGACACTTGTAGAAAGATTTATACAGAAGCCCTCACTTCTGTAAGGAGAATAATGATTAATAGTGTCTAATAATGTTTGAGTGGAAAATATCAATTGCATGCAATATTTATTTTATACAATCATGTTTACTCATTATTTTTTTAATCGAGAGTGCCAATATTTCTGGAAATCTGTACTGCAGGCTATCTGATGAAACTATTTTCATACAAATGGTATTAGGATGAGTTATGAGTTTATGATTATGATTTTTTTAGGCATGAAGTCTGCACAATACTGAACTGGTAGCTATAATCTTCCTAGGCTGAGCTTATATTTGCTTTCTGACTATAAAATGGCCGCCCTACATACAAGACGTTCTGCACATTAGAAAATAACATCGTACACAGCGATGGAGGTAAAACACGATGGCTCATGACCTCAGGAGCAGACTGAACATATTACAGCTGTGCTCAACTCATATTTTTATTGTACCATTTTTACTGCAGGCCATTTTTTAAAATGTCTTTATGTGATTTCACATTATGTATAATATCATAGTATATGATTTGAGACCTAGCTTCTGAAAAACAACCATGACAATGGTGGAAAAAAGCTGTGAGGTCTGTGAAGTTGACACAGAAACGTACAGGCCAAGAATGCTTCAGTAAGCAGAGCTTTAAATCCTTCACATACGCAAAATGACGTGTGTTTAGTCACATCTAGTATATCACTGTCCTTACTGGTGCAAAGTGCAAAGTTGTGTGTCACTGACACTGCCAGTAACGGCTCTATGAAGGGTTAATACATAAGTAAGGAATAAAACACTCGGGAGGCATGCTGATGTAGCAAAATAATCAACAGGGTGGTGTAATGAAGCGGAGTTTTACTGTTACAAACCCCGAGGTTGATTATTTTCCTATAACAGCATGTTCCGAAGTGTTTATTCCTCTTATACCACAGCAATTAAAGAATATCACATCATAGTAAAGACATATCATACTTTTTATCTATTTATATCTACATTTAATGTTGTGGAACATCCCGAAACAAGTTAGTTTCTGTTATCACTTATGTTATAGCAGCTATAAACAGTTGCTCAGAGCTCAGTATACATGATGAGGCTGATTGGTCCTGTACTTATACAGCTGAGTCTTCATATCAGGAACGAGCCATAAAGGTTATGCTGACTACATAAAACACCGACGAGGTGAGCACAGTGCATTCTCCTGCAACCCTGCGTTCTGTTTAGCACTGCATTTTTTACTCCTGCTGACTGAAATTCAGTTGTCTCGGGTTATTTTTAGCCTGGGGCAATACTGACAGTGCAAATGTTCAATACTGCATTAAGGTGGACATTCACACAATTAAGGGCAAATCAATTAGAGCTGAGAGAATACAGCGGATGAAGGAGGGCAGTTAGTAAAGGTGTGATACATTTACATTCCGGCTTGTCACAATAATGAAATGTTAGGTCGTGTTTATAATAAAGCTTAACAGCAGTGTAATAATGAACACATGGTGTCTACACTTATCTACACTTGCCTTTTAGACTGTAAACGATTACAAAGGGACGACAGCATAAAATTTATAAAAGCTGTAAGTGAAATACACAAATAGGTTGCTGGACAATAAACAATGTAATACAAAAATGTTAAAAATACATGATGTTTTACTTACTGATTTGTTCGATTTTGTCAGCTACATCATAGTACAGTAATTGAAATATGATGCTGCAGTGATTTAAACATAGTGTTTTACCAACTACTTACTTATACGGAAACATATACAAGTAATTGTGGAATCGCAATTAATCGCAATCATCTCAAATAATTGCAGTTAGGCAAATATGTAATAGTGACAGATCCTAATTATGAATATTTCCATTAAGAAAATACAGATGTCTATGATTATAAACAATTTATCATTTCCCTAGTAACAACTTTCTCTGAAAAAAAAAAGATTTAAAAATGTTATTTAACAAAGAAACTTATAACTGTTGATGTGGTGAAGCTTTTTTTTTTAACAAGCTGCATTTTTTCCCTCTTATTAACTTCATGAGAGAGAAAAAAAAGAGAGTCTGGTAAAAGAAAGACCGTTTACGGCTGCTACTGATTTGTTTCATGGATGTTCCACAACGTTGAATGCAACTACAATTGGATAAAAAGTGTAATGGGGTGTTCCGTAATAAATAAAATAATTGTTTGCATATTTGCTGTGGTATTACAGGAATAAAACACCTAGTTTTTTTTATTCTTTACATAATACTCATGTAAACTACAACCTGGCTAAAATTATACTTCAGTACACTTTCCACTTTCTGACAAAAACAAAATGACTATTATTTGGTTCGTCGAAAGACTAAGATGAACACTAAATTAGCTTTCAAAATTAACACTGTTAAAACAGCCATTGTTGCACAAAAGCCTATACAGAGGTTAATTAACTGACTCATTGTGCTCTGAAACGTGCTATTGACAGAAAATTACCACCGCTTTTCATTTTACTTCAACAACACTCTCTTAAGTGCTAAATTATGAAGTGGCACAAACTGGACAGGACGTCAAGGACGGCACTCGTGGACGGGCGTTCTCACTGTGGGCGTCACTCATTTAAATACAAAGCCAGAGTGTGCTGTCTGACATGATACCAGCTGAAAAGGTGTGAAAGGACGTGGGCAGGTTGAATATTAATCACACACAAATGCAGATGTCCTCAACTTTAAACCCAACATTAAAGAAAACATTTGAATGTAATATCTGGCTAGGTGTTAGGATGCTTTATTTATTATGAATAATGCAAGGATGCCGTCCGTTTTCGCTAAGTTGCACGATTTTTAATCTGTTTTATTTGGGGAAAATCGAAAATGGTCAGCTGTGACTGGGTAAAGATTCCAAGAGACCAAGAGTAACGCTCAATATGATGCTACCACTACCATGCTTCACTGTGAAGATGGTGCTCTCGGCGTGCGGGTTTCCGCAAAAAGTGGCACTTTTTTGGTCTTAATTTTGGTCTGCTCAAACCAGAGAACCTTTTCTTATATGCTTCCTGAGTATCCAACATGTCTTTATGGCAACCAGAAATAATTTAGGGGGTTCATACCAATAATTGGGAGTGAATACTTATCCAATCACAAATTGACACTTTTTATTAGTAAATAATTTTGCAAAAAAAATATTGAATGGTCAGCAATATTTTGTATAAACTTATGACATATAATTCCAATCAAGTCCGTTTCAGTTCCAGGTTGTATCATTACTAAATGTAGAAGATTTTAAGGGAGGTTAATACTTATGCACAGCACTGTGTTTGAGATTGGTTATAAGCCTATAGCTCCACCTATTGGTCACAGGTGACCTGTGACTCACAGGGTCAAGACACAACTTTATCAGACTGATTAGAGTGCAATTATAGTCTGTAATCACAATTTCCAGATAATATTTTTTTGCTTAATATTAATGAGAAATAATCGCATTAAACCAATGATGCAGTTAAATAAACAAACATAAAGCTACACAAAACCTACACAAATCTGGATGGTGTGTTCGGATTTGACAACAATAACCAGCACTCGTGTCACGGCAGAACAGCACGTGTCAGTCTTCCCACGTGCGCTGAAAGCTCGGATACAGTGTTGGAGCTGACGATGCCAAATCATCTGTCACACCCACACACACACACATACTCACACGCTCTTCAGAAATGACGGTCAGTCTGAGAGCAGCAAGGCCGAAATGGAAATGAAATAACAAACCCAATGACATTGCAGAGAGCGGGAGGGAGAGAGAGAGGGAGAGAGGGAGAGAGGGAGAGAATGAGAGCAAAAGAGGGAGAGAGACAGGGAGAGTGAGAGTAGAGAGACAGAAAGACAGAGACAGAGAGAGACAGAAAGAGAGTGAGAGAGTAGTAGACTGAGAGAGAGAGAAAGAGGGAGAGTGATAGAGTAGTAGACTGAGAGAGAAAAATGGAGAGAGAGAGAGAGAGAGAGAAATGGAGAGAGGGAGAGAGTAGTATAGAGAGAGAGTGACAGAGCAGTAGACAGAGAGAGAGAGAGAGAGAGAGAGAGAGAGAGAGAGAGAGAGAGAGAGAGAGAGAGAGAGAGAGAGAGGGAGAGTGATAGTGTAGTAGACTGAGAGAGAGAAAGAGAGAGGAAGAGAGAGAGAGAGAGAAACAGAGGGAGAGTGATAGTGCAGTAGACTGAGAGAGAGAGAGAGTGGTAGTGTAGTAGACAGAGAGAGAGAGAAAGAGAGAGAGGGAAAGTGATAGTGTAGTAGACAGAGACAGAGAGAGAGAGAGAGAAACAGAGGGAGAGTGATAGTGCAGTAGACTGAGAGAGAGAGGGAGAGTGATAGTGTAGTAGACTGAGAGAGA
>CM040473.1:18459552-18478532 GCA_022758105.1 Pangasianodon gigas | reverse complement strand
CATTTTAATTAATAATCATGTGGTACTGACTGTCCAGACTCCCCAGCCTGGGCAGGAGCTTTGCAGGCACTCTGGGAGGAGGAGTGCGCACTTCTCTTAGAGCCGGCTCTGCTTTCAACTCCTCCACACTACGGACGACCTCGGCAAGAGGAACGCCGTCACTGATGGATGGTTCAGATGTTGAAACCTCTTCCTCCTCCTCCTCTTCTTCTTCTTCGTTGTGGGTGTTCTCCTCTGCGGTCTCAGTGTATTCTGTGGCATCTTGTACTGTAAACAGAAACAAGGACGGATTTTAGGATTCCGTGATCTCTGTCGCCACCTAGTGGGACATGTTACACTAGTGGGACATGTCACACTGAAGCACGTCTGCACATGTAACCATTTTTCGCACAAAATCTGAGTAACAGGTGATTTGAATTTTCCAGACTTTCCTTTCCACACTTTGAATGGAAATTGCTAATTTTAGCAAGAACATAAACTTATTTTTAATGCTGTACACTATGTTCCCAGGAAATTTAATAGCAAGACTTGTCCTAAAGTAGTCTACAGAATATAGAAACCATTAAATCTTTCCTTAAAAACAGGCACTTTGAGCTGTAGCCTTTCCTGCATGGACCCACAATTCAATAATTTTTGTTAGACAAATTCTCACTATATTCACTAACACAGTATTCACTGATGTTTTTATATATACACACACACACTTTTGTGCGCTGATGTCATGACAGACCTATAGTAAAAACTTAATGTCCTTGTTTAACTCATAATTAGCAATTGGTAACCCTGAATTTTGTAAAAGCTCTGAGTCAACAGTGACTGATGTCACATTATAAATATGCACCATTGTAAAGATGGCCATGACTTCCACAGTATAATATTAAAATTATAAAAAATATCCATCGCTTATTCCCTACTGTTTTAGTTCCAACTGCATAATAAGCAACGAATAAAAAACTTGGTCATGTGCTGAAAATAATCATCAACAGGGTGGTGATGCAGCCCAAGCTGACGTTACTATTACCTCTCCGAAGTGGTGGATTTTTTCTCTATCTTGAAGTTAATCAGACAAAAACGGCAGCTTGTTACTGAGAAACTGAAAAGCACTTTACCTCTGACTGTTACAAAGCGCTGACACTGGAGACTCCTTCCATAAATGTTAACTTCTCCTTACAGAAAACAATTACACACATTTTCACATCTGTTCACGTAGAGCGTCCACTACACAAGCTCCTGTGAATGAGTTGTTACTTTAGAAACAATAAGGTATAAGAACGAGTGAATTTATATAAATATATATTTGCAACTGTACTACTATCAGAGCTGCTGTTGTAGAAAATTAATCAACACCTTCTGACCAATCAGATGCGAGAATTCAACAGCGCTGTGGTATAAGGTATCTATTTAAAAGACTTTGAGGTGATGAGTGCGTTTCCATAGAAACAACTCCAAGTTGTAATCTTGTAATTACCGTAATTCCGACATGATGCACTATAAGAGTCTCATGATGTTCCTAACATGGCGGTCTACACTAGTCTTGCCTGTGGAAGGATTGTCCTCGTCTGACCCCAGGTCCTCCGTGTTGCTGGCCAGCGGCGCCATGGCCTCTTCTTCTCTCTCTTCGCAGTCCGAATATTCCTGAGTCGGCATCTCTGGTTCCTCTGAGCTCCCCCCACACGCCAGGCCAGAACCTAAAACACAGCCACAGAGCGTAATCTCTAAACCGTTGTGTTCAGATCGACAAAACAACCATTTTCTTTCTTTTTTTTTAACTAAATGTAGACTTTTCCAACAGAACCTTTTTATTAGAGCTATTCCAATAAATGCTGGTTATGCTACTTTAATTACAATGAATTGCTTTAAGTAAAAGAACCTAAACTACTTTAAAAGTATATTAAAATACATATTATAAAAATATTAAAAATAAATAAATGATAAATGAAAAATTTAAGTCAGACTCCACAGATCCACCACATTTAATATATCAAAAGGCATTTTGCTATCGCAGTGCAGGGTGAAATAATCACAATATGATATTTTTGTCTCTGTTTAGAGAAATATTAAACAAAGTACATTGTACATCCATTTTTAATATTGCATTAGAGTTTGCATTATTACTCATTATTTTTGCTTTTAAGCAGTTTAGGGGGTTTGGAATGGACATATTTTGAGTTTTGGATGTTTTTTGGGATTCTTTTATTCTGCATACCTGGCAACCCTGATCGCCCCTAACCTCTACATGCAATCTACACTCACTGGCCACTTTAATAGGAACACGTGTACATCTGCTCATTCGTGCAATTACCCAATCAGCCAAACATGTGGCAGCAGTACAGTGGATAAAATCACGCAGTTACAGGTCAAGAGCTTCAGTTAATGTTCACATCAAATATCAGAATGAAGAAAAAGTGTGTGTCAGGATTCCGGGCTTGTTATGTGGTGTTTTGGCCACTAGAGGCCCCACTGTTCCCCATGTTGTTTTCCCGCTGTCTGTTAACTGTCTCATTGCTGCCACCTGTGTCCCATATCCCAGTGCATATTTAAGTTGCCCTGTTCCCTAGTTTCCTCACTTATCCTCACTTTAGTGCTGCTAGGTCAGCCCTGTGTGTCCTGTGTATGTTCCCCTGGTTTTTCCCTGTCCATATTGTGAAACCTTTTTGAGATTTATGTATGTTTGTTTGTATGTATGTATGTGCATGTCTGTTTTTATTCTTTATTTCTATATAGTTCTGTTATCTTGGCATTCAATGTGGACAGCAAAGGAAGAATTTCATTGTTCAGGGAAACTTGGTTTCCTCACATGACAATAAACGCTTTGAATCTTGAATCTTTGTTTTTACTCATGAAGTATCTATTTTTATTGGCTTACCTCTTGGAGGAGAATTTTGAGCTGTGTATTATATGTTTGATTATTTCTTTGGATTTTCCTACTGAACTTTGTGTATGACCTTTGTTTCTTGTTTTTGCCTTTTTGCGTTTGCATTTTTGGACTTCGTTAAATCTTTGAACTTTCACTCTGTTTGAGTCCGTCTCTGCACTTGGGTTCATCGCCTCCCCTGTGGCTTACTCTTAGAGCGTCTCTCTGTTGGTGCCAGACGGGCTGGATTTCAGAAACTGCTGATCTTCTGCGAATTTCACACAGAACAGTCTCTAGAGTTTACACAGAATGGTGTTTAAGAAAAAAACATCCAGTGAGCTGCACTTCTGCGGACTGGTGCAAGCTGACAGCAAGGCTACAGTAACTCAAATAACCACTCTTTACGACCATGGTAAGCAGAAAAGCATCTCAGAAAGCACAACCCATCAAACCTTGAGGCGGATGGACTACAACAGCAGAAGGCTACATTGGGTTCCACTCCTGTCAGCCAAGAACAGGAACCTGATGCTACAGTGGGTACAGACTTGCCAATACTGGGCAACTGAAGATCGGAAAAAATCAGGCGACGTTTGCATGAATAAGCAGGTGTTCCTATTAAAGTGGCTGGCGACTGTATATTTACAAACGATAGTTGCTAGTCAGCCAGTCATAATTGAAAGAAGCTACAAATACCAGGTAGCATTATATCATTGTAACAGGAAGCATTAGGTTTCATTTATTAACTATGCCTTTAAAAAACTGTAAAAATCAGCTGCTGTATTATTCACACAGAAACATCAGTGTGGATTCTGTGATAAACGATGCAGCAGAACTCTGCTGCTGCTGTCATCACTCTTTAATAAAGGTGTAACGACTCCCTCAACGGTTGTAGAGTGTGAAACGAGTTGGCTCGGGTTCTCTGTATAACAGCGGAGAGTAATGGACACTGCTGGAGCTGTGAGGATTAGAAAGCTGTTTCTCACCTGTGCCCGTCTCTGCTACGCTCTTCCTCACCAGTTCATCTCGGCTCTGCCGTGAGGACACTTTCCTTTCCAGGCCTGCAGGGGGCAGCACATACATAACATGGTGTTATTGTTGCTGGGTTTTTATACACCTCACTGTCACAGTTGGGTTGAAAAACCATCCACCAACCAAAAATCTCCATCTAAAAACTGACACTGGTGACAGTTAGACCATTCATAGGCACTGTACATGGAAAAAGATGAGCTTTTGTCTGTAACTCCCCAATATGTAAGGAATAAAACACTTTGGGATATGCTGTTATGGGAAAATAATCATCGACGAGGTGGTGTGATGTGGTTCAGCACGAAGAGGAGTCAAGCACCCCAAATCTGCTTGTTTATTTTCCTATAAAAGCACATCCCAAAGTGTTTTATTCCTTTATACCACAGCAATTTTCTCAATAAAGACAATTTTTTTCATTTATTAATGAATGTTATACTTTTTATCCATTTATAGTTAAATTTTTTGACATGGAACGTCTGCGAGACGGGTTCCTGTTATCAATTACGTTATAGCTGCTATAAACAGTCGTTCCCTCACTAGCCTTGTTTTTTGTCTCTCACTTTAAGTTAATAAGACAAATATTACAGTACATCCAAGTATTTTTCACATTTTATATTGCAGCCTTATGCTAAAATGCTTTAAATTATTTGTTTTCACATCAATCTACACCATATACCACATAATGACAAAGCTTAAACCAGATTTGTGGTAACTTTGCAAATTTATTAAAAAGAAAAAAACGGAAATCACATTGACGTAAGTATTCAGACCCTTTGCTGTGACATTGCTAGGAAATTTAGTCCACCTGTGGCAAATCCAATTGATTGGAACAGATCTGGGGAAGGATCTAGCTCTAGCTTTCCTGATTCCTGATTTCCTGATAATTTTTTTAAATTGTCTGTGGTATAAAGTGCAGTAAATGTTTAAAAACCCCAGTAATACTGCTGCAGGTAATCCACTTGTACCTGGAACACACACACACACACACATACTGCCATGTCAGAGTCACTGCTGCACTAAGAATGAAGCACCACCCAAAATAATATTTAATATCTGCTCAGTGGCTGTCCCTTTCCATTTGAATCTTGAAGACTGAACCTGATAAAAGCAAGTGTAGTCACAGCGTCTCCATTGATCTGCCCTCACCTGCAGAGCCTTGCCTCAACTTCTCATTTTTCTTTTTCCTCCACTTCCAGGGTTTGAAGATGCGCCCCAGGCTGGCTAGCTTGCTGTTGCGGCGGATGGGTGGAGTTCGGACCCCTGTCACCATACAACCAGAGTGAAGCGTTCTCGGCTGCTCCATGACATCTACAACAGGGAGTGAGAGAGCAAGAGTATGAGCAGATTGTACGGGAATTCTGCTGATCTTCCTCAATGGGAGAAGCACATGATCACGAGTGGCAAGCGCTGTTTAAAAAAAGTAGGCGTTAATTAAATATCAGGAAGCTTGAGTGAGAAATGCTCTACTATGAGGACAGCACGTCTGGGTCTTCTCCCTGAGGAGAGATTTGCTGTAATTAAGCATCAGACGTAACGAGTCCCTCAGTTCTATTATGATGTTTTTGAGAAAAAAACAGTTAGCACATGGATTGCTCAATCGGCGTAAAAAAAGTAAATTTAGCGGCATCATCTCTCTCAGCATTTGTAAATGCAGATGGAGACACAGAGCAGGACATTGAACACAGCATCACATGACCTCACATACCAGAGTAAAAACCTTCCCGTCCTTAATTTACCCACGGAAATCAAATTAGCTTTAGGTATGTGCCAGTAATCAGTTATACCCAGGGTTCTCCATCTTGTAAACAACATGTACAGAGACATGAAGACAGCACTGTCATTATTTTAAATAAAGTTATCCTCAAAGTGTTAGCGTCTGTGATCTGTCAATATTTCCCTAGAAAACTGCATGACAGTATACCTGAGATCATAGTTTTAAACATAACGGCAAATCATTATTAGTTTTATTTGCTGTTTTATGGATTACTGCGCAATATAATAATTATTTTACAGTTAGACCATTTTTATTTCATTATTTTTGAAGGCATCTTTGCTTGAAGAGCCATTCTTAGACATGTCTAACACTTCTGTACAGTACTGTACAATATGTAAAGATTAATATTGATGTGAAAAATGAAACCCAAAAGACCACCTCTTTTTTTGGAATATGAAAAAAAATATTCTCTAATATCATTTTTTCCCCTAAAATCTCTGTTCCAGATGTCACACATTCCCTCTCTTCAAATAAGGCTCGGAAACTCAGAAGGTCAGAAAAAAATATTTTGGTTTGTTAATTTTTGCTTTAAGTTTTATATTGTTCCAAGATACACCCCCATTTCATTTTTAACTTCTTGGTATTATTTCATTGTAAATGAAATTGTAAAATGGAGATATATTTTTCTTTGGCCACCCACAAACTTAGGGGGGTGCAAACTTTTGCAATGTATAACAAGATAAAAAATAACACATCTCTTATGCTGGGTCGAAGTCAAACTCAATTCCCTCTTCTCTCTCTCCAGATGTCCAGACCGCTAGCTTTCCCATATCAATCCCAAATTGATATTTTCAAATTGACATTTCCCTCATGTGCCAATCCGGAATACCGGGAATACTCCTGTGAGCCTCTAAGACGGATTTAAGACAGAGCCTACAGAGTGAGCAGCACCACAGGAGCCGAGTTAAGTGGAGAGCAGTGAATAAGGTGTGTGTGCTTGCGTGCGTGTGTGTGTGTGTGTGTGTGTGTGGGGTGGTGTTGGGGTGGGGAGGGGTTTAAGCTCTTCAGCGCCGCTGCTGCACGATGAAGAACGGCAGCTCAGACAGAAATAGTCTCTCCCACGTAGTCTGACTGAGACAGAGAGCTGACGCTTCGGGAACACAGCAGATGAGCTGTGGGCTGCGCCAAGAGCCGACAGTTCTATCTCTGTCTCTGGCTTTGCATTATATGTCACACCTACTGGCTCACTGAGACAAAAACAACACCTGTTTGGATCTAATGAGAGGCTGGAATATGACAACAAAAGTTATAAGACATTTAATCAGTAAGAGAGTGTGTTGCGGAGAGTCCTAATTGTCCAGGAGAAGCATTACTGAAAGTCTTAGCCACTAGTGCTGGCATTAAGCATCTATTACTGATCATTTTGAATCTTTACAAATAATCCAGTGATTGAAAAATAAAAATCACAGAAGAACATCTCTACACCTTTATCCTTGTTAAAAATGCCAGTATTTATGAACATACATAATTATGTAAATTAGAAACGCCCACAAACATCCTCCTGTCATCCATAATAACCTAATATCACCAACATTAGCTACATTTCCAGTAAGTGTTAGTACACTAGCTCGTGCTTGTCACATGAGTGGGATGATTGGTCCAAAGCAGATGCACCTATTTTATGACATCGCAAAATGAGCTCATATAACAAACTACATGAATTATTTTTCCTTTTACCACAGCGCTGTTGAATTCTCCAATCTGATTGGTCAAAAGGTGCTGATTGGTCAGAATTTTCTATAACAGCAGCTCTAACAGTAGTGCAGCTGCACATCACAGGTTTATATTAATGCGCTTGTTCTAATAAGTTATCGTTTCTATAGTAACAGCTTATTGACAGAGACTTGTATGATGGACACTACACATATCCTAAACCTAATAATAAACAGATCAAAAAATAAATCGGTGTTATGATTAAACAAAGACGATAATATGGTGACGTTTTCTGTAAGCAGATGTTTATTTAACATTATGGAATGAGTCTCCAGTGTCAGTACCTTGTAACACTCAGTAAGTTTTCCACCATGGGAGAGTCGCTTTCTGGTTTCTCGATAACATGACAAGCTGTATTTTTTGTCTTATTAACTGTATCAAGAGAGAGGAAAAAGAGAGGTTGAGGGAATGACTGTTTATAGCTGCTCTAACAGGAACGAGCTTGTTTTGCATATGTTCCACAACGTAAAATGTAACTATAAATGGATAAAAAAAGGTATGATGTAATTTTTGGCAGATAACTGTGGTATAAGAGGAATAAAACAAATTTTCCTTAAACAATGTTCTGTTATAGGAATAAAATTAACTTCAGTGTGGTAACAGTAATGCCGGTTCATCACAGCACCCCAACGTTGATTATTTTCCTATAACAGCATTCCTTGCTTATGGAAGTATGTTTCAAACGTGAAAAATGTGATCATCCAATCAGGGAACCATTTAAAAAAATTAGGATTTTAGGTTCATTCAGAAGTCCAAGCTTAGTCTGAATGCAGTAGTCACTGATCCATAACTCTGCAGCAAGGTTACATTACCTCCAGCATTCCACCAGTAAAGGACGGACAAACACAAGCATCAGCATTAACCGTTACATTTCCAGCATGTGTTTTTCTCCTCTTAAGGACCCCCTTCTCACCTACACAGCAACAGCTCAACCAGCCAATCCTGTTGAAATCATCCTGGCTAACCCAGACTGACCCACGTTCAACCAAAAACATGGAAAACATGCTTCACGGAGCACGACTCAACATCGCTAATTGATTTGCTGGGATGACTGGAAATGCCACGCTCTGAATATAAACGATGAATGCAGTCATTTTCGATGCTGTGATATTTAAAGTGATTATGAAACATAAACAGAAGCATGTTTACTGCTGGTCTTTCCCATGAAGATGCCTCTGTAAAACACGACTTAATTGGATTTCATTTGAACTCAGACAAAAATGACACGTTACACTCATTTTTCTGATGGAGGGTGGACACGCTTGGACTCAAGCAATTAAAAGCACACGACTCAAGCCCACAATCCAAAGCAAAAAAAAAAAAAAATCCAGGTCAAGCCTTTTAGCCGCAGCAGCCCGGGTCAGAGTGCCGTTGCCATGGCAACCACTCTGGATGCTGCAGAAAAGCCCCTTGGAGGCACAGAAGCATGAGTGCATAAGAAAAACGGGGGGATGATGGGGGGAGAATCGAGGGGTTGCTGGGTGGACGGAGAGGCTGTTGCCACGCAGCGTGACAAGGAAGGCCTGTGCAGCCAATCAGACGCCGGGAAGTCAGGCATACCTCTATTTTTAATCCGTGCATGGTCAGGGATGTTGGTTTGGAAGATGTGTAGATGTAAAGAATAGTGCCTCAGTGTTAGGGACAGGAATGTGTATATAAAAATATTTAAAACACTATTAACGTGGACTGTAAGGGTTGCAATATTTTCAAATATTGATACACATGATTAATCAAAAATATATCCACAGAAACACTCATCTGGTCAAGCACACAATAAGACATATAGAGAAATTCACGCCTGTCTGTGCTCCGAACCTGAGCTGATGATGAAGGTTCATTCCTGAATACACTACATAAAATTACCTTCACCAACTTTATTTTATACGGAAATGTGATATATGGCCATACACTGTACGTACAAATATGCTAAAGGATCAGGAATGCTGTATATTTACACATTTGTTGTTAACATGGATTTTATATGAAATGTAGATACAATTCATGGGCATGCAAGAATTATATATGGATAAATAAAATAAAAGATATTGATTATACATATTACATATTACATTTCATTGATTTAAACATGTTGAGGGGGTGGTTGAGTACAGTTACTTTCCTTGCATTTTTATTCAGTAGATCAGCTGATGTCTGCTGTACTGCTTATGCTAAATGCAATCAAATGTGCTATTATAAAAGTCTTAATAAAGAAACTAATCACACCCATATTAACTACTGACCAATAACCAATTAATCAATCAAAGAAAAAATTCAGCCACTGAACCATCACATGAACTAATACATACGTTTGTATATGTTGATACAGCGTCCATATGGGATAGAAGTGAAATCTATATATTGCACAATATATTATATAAGGGAATTTCATGTATGGCTATATATAAGATTTCAGTATTTCTCACAATAAAGTGCATCGCAAGGTGAAGCAAACTATAACCACAAAGGTAGAAACAGTTTCAAAGCACATTCAATTCTTACTGCTTTAAATACCATTGGAGATGAAGCTGAGCATCACCGAGCTCAAAAAGTCCAAATAATAACCAGTAGCACTCTCACTCACTCACTTTCAGTACCAGTTTATCCTGGTCAGGACTAGGGAACACTAGGTGTGAGGCGGGAATACACTCAGTCCATCGCACTGTACCATGCAAACACACATTCACACCTAGGATCAAATTATCTTATCCACCTACCAGCATGTTTCTGGGAAATGTGATCCGATCATTACTAAAGTGAGGTATTTTAGCTAGCTACAGTAGCTTAGCACACTACGGCTATGGCTAAAGGTTTCCAAGTGCCATAGTATCATCCTGAAATAATCTGTACAGTGGACATGATTGGTCCAAAGCCAATGCGCCTATTGTGTAACATCACAAAATGAGCTCATATAAAGAACCACCTGAATTACTTTTCTTTATACCACAGCACTATTGAAATCTCAAATCTGATTGGTCAGAAGGTGTTGATTGGTCAGAATTTTCTATGACAATTTCTCGTTACATGACACGCTGTATTTTTTGTCTAATTCTTTGTAAAAAGAGAGAAAAAAAGAGGTTGAGGGAACGAATGTTTATAGCTGCCATAACATTATTGATGACAAAAATGTCTTGTGCTGTGGACATTCCACAACATTAAATGTAACTATAAACGGTTAAAACATATGATGTAATTGTTGGCAAATTGCTGTGGTATAAAAGGAATAAAACAAATTTTTCTCAAACCATGTTCTGTTATAGGAAAATAATCAACTTCACTGTGGTAACAGTAATGCCGGTTCATCACAGCACCCTAACGTTCTACATCTATATACATTTTGTTTAATATATATCTTCTATACGCTTACTTGCAGAGAAATAGTGTCAACCTCTAAGCATTTCACTGTGGTGTACCCTGTATACCTGTGTATGTAACAAAAAGGACCAAATAACAAATAAAATCAAGTAACAAATAAAATCCTTTGTGAGGCAGCAGTGCTAGCCACTACACTTAACCAATACCACTCAGAATAATTGTCCATACAGCTAGAATGAATAGCTACAGTCAGAACCCAGACACGCAGACTATATAAATATCCATACAGCCAGAATATATATCCACTCAGACTAAATAAATACCCATTCACACAGGCTAAATAAATATCCACACATTCAGACTAAATAAGTATCCATAGAGCCAGAATATATATCCACTCAGACTAAATAAATATCCATACTGCCAGAATATATATCTACTCAGACTAAATAAATACCCATACACACAGACTAAATAAATACCCATACACACAGACTAAATAAATACCCATACACACAGACTAAATAAATATCCACACATTCAGAATATATACAGTATCCATACAGCCAGAATATATATCTACACAGACTAAATAAATATCCATACAGCTAGAATATATATCCACTCAGACTAAATAAATACCCATACACACAGACTAAATAAATATCCGCACATTCAGACTAAATAAGCATCCATACAGCCAGAATATATACAGTATCCATTCAGACTATATAAATATCCACACACTCAGAATAAATATGCATACAGCCAGAATATACTGCATATCTACACAGACTAAATAAATATGCATAGAGCTAGAATATATATCCACAGCTAGAATATATATATCCACACAGACTAAATAAATATCCATGCATTAAGACTAAATACATATGCATACAGCCAGAATATATATCCACAGCTAGAATAAATATCCACACAGACTAAATAAGTATCCACACATTTAGACTATATAAATACCCATGCATTCAGACCAAATAAATATCTATACATCCAGAATATATATCCACTCAGACTAAATAAATACACTCAGATTAAATAAATATGCATACAGTTAGAATATACTGTACATCTGCACAGACTCAAAACAATATCCATACACTCAAAACAAACATCTACACAGACTACATAAATATTCTCAACACCATTACATTATGAATAAATAACCAAACAGTCAAAATAAATATGCAAACATACAGTCGGAATAAATGCTCATAATGCAAAAAGAGACAAAAAAAAAACAACCTCACGTGCTGTTTGCAGTCTCGTCTCGCACGTATTAAAGCACTTAATTTAGAGACCAAACTTTTCTAACTAATCTATAAAAATCATCTTGAGGCTCACTGTGCTCGGCTCATCCCTGCCACAGGGCACAGGAAGACGCGAGGCTTTGCACAAATAAATAAATAAATAAATAAAAGTCTTGAATTCTTCTGCTGCACAGGAGGAAGATATCTCTCCTCCCTCCTCTGCTTCACGCGCGCGCCTGTGACGGACGAGTTGCGAGCGAATCGGTTCTTTTACTGAATGATTCTTTTAAATGAGTCGATTCACAAGCACAAAATAATCCAAACATTACTTTTTTTTCTTAGGCATTAAATTAGACCAAGTAACCATTTTTAATTTTGTTGCATTGCTGCACAAAAACTATGCATGAAGTGAGTCTTGTATAAGATGATTTTATAGGCTGGTTATTGTCTTTACTCTTATTTGCACTGTGTAAAAAAATAATAATAAAATAAGAGGTACAATTTGTTACAGCTGTCCTCATGTAGGACAGCCAGCTGTACCACTTATTTGTAAACCATTCTATAGTGAAATTGATTACTAGCATAAAGTGCACATCTTTTAAACAAATTTCTCTGTTGAATTCTCTAATCTGATTGGTCAGAAGATGTTGATTAATTTTCCGATTGCAAGGCAAATCACAGGTTTATATAAATGTGCTCGTTCTAATACGTTATCGTTTCTGTAGTGACTAACTTAGACAGGGACTTGTATGTCGAACACTCCTTTACATTTACATTTACATTTACATTTATGGCGTTTGGCAAAAGTATGTCATTGCTGATAGGGTGAAGTTTTCTGTGAGGATCTGTTTATTCAACATTTATGGAAGGAGTCTCCAGTGTCATCTCTTCAGAGATAAAGTCAGAGATAAAGCTGTAACTTCAAGTCTTCAAGACAGAAGCGTTTGGATTTTGTGGTTACTTTGTAACATGACAAGCTGTGTTTTTTTTTTTTTGTCTCAACACAGAGACAAAAGAGAGGCTGGTGAGGAAACAACTATTCGTAGCTTCTGTAACGTAAGTGAAAACAGGAACTAATTTGTTTCACGGATATTCCACAGCATTAAACGTAACTATAAGAACATGACATCATGTTTCTGATAAATTAAAAAAATCATTAGTGGCAAACTGCTGTGGTATAAGAAGAATAAAACATTTCGAAACATGCTGTTATAGAAAAATAATCAACTTCAGGGTGGTAAGTGTAACTCAGCTTCATCACACCAACAACACATCCTGAAGTCTTTTATTCCTAACATTATAATCCATCTATTTAAATGTTCAATTTATATTTCACATTTCTAGAAATTTTTAAATCTTACATTCATTTATTTTGGAAGAATATGAGCCCTTTATTGCCAAAGTCTAGTAATAAGAGTTAATTATGGTAAAAATGTCCCCTGCTAAGCACCTTGCACATTTCTCTGGAGTTCACAACGAAACAGCAACACCAAGAGCAATCCAAAAACGAAGCAAGGTACAAAAATGATTCTTAGCTGACTCTGAACATTTCATCACATCTACACAGCTTCAGTACAGCCTAGTTTCTTTTCCCACAATGCCTGGCTGCAGACACACTGCCTACAGCGTTTCCTTTATACCACACTGAGAGCGGCTTGTAGCCATGTCACATAATGTTTCCCATTCATCACACATCTGGCCTAAAGACGGGTGTGTTATAAAAGTCCAGTCATATTAGCAGGTTTGACACTGAATAGCTGATTTGGATATCTAGCACTGTTTGTTTACTTCATAGTGCACAGAGGCTGCAGCTGGAGATCAGCAGGTCACATGATTCAATGATTTAACCCAAATAGCATTGGAGAGTTATCACAGCATCGGACGGCGTGTGGTGAAAGGTCAAGAGGTCATATCTTGTCTCATATTCGGTGATCAAATATAATTTCTCTCCCATTGCTCTACATTGCCATGTAATAGCCGTGTAAGTGGTGTTCCCTTAACACGCCTTCTCTTCAGGACGATGAACGCATTAACCGAATGTTTATTGTGACAGCAATCGATGCGGCTCTTGAAATGGGATCCTCTGTGGCTTTTTTAGGCAGCTTTCCAGCCAGACTGTGTGAATGTTACTGACAGCGCAGAAGTGGCATCAGATATAACAAAGTGAAAGGAACTGAAAGGCTGAATGTGTCTCTGGGGTGGGGAATGAAGAGGAGAACAGTTAATAACTGCAGTATCGCTTTCTCAGTAGACTTGTGATCGTCTCTGTGCTGTTTAATGATCTCATATAGAGAAATTAATCAGATCAGGGAGAAGGCAGGGGTCTCGTGGACAAGCTTGGGAGAACGCAGACGTCTTAAAGTGCTTTGCAATTGATTTTCCTGCATACTAGATGCACAGTTTAACTGAATAACCACTTTGGTTATTGATAGTGCATGTTGTATGTGGAGGGAAACAACAATCTTGTTTACATTCAGCATTAAATATTCAAAAGTGCTGAGTTTTCATTCTGAGGTCATTTTGAGGTCATTTTTGTTGTTTTGATGAAAATGTGGGAGGTTGGTAACACTTTATTTTACACTACAGTGAGTTCTTCAGCATTTACATGAGACTTTACAATACACACACTCAAAAGATGTGTTAAAAAACATCGATGTTGAATTCTCGTTTCTGATTGGTCAGAAGGTGTTGATTAATTTTCTATAACAGCAGTTCTGTTGGTAGTGCAATTACAAATCACAGGTTTATATTAATGCGTTGGTCTAATATGTTATTGTTTTTTATAGTAACAACATCTACACTTCTGTCAAAGTCTAACAGTAAAAAAAAATATGTTATTTAACAAACACATACAATCTTACAAAACTGTAAGGAGGTGTTCATGCAACATTTCTGGAAGGAGTCTCCACATAGATCGAACATCCGTCCATTTTCTGTACTGTTATCCTACACAGGGTCATGGGGAGCCTATCCCAGGGAACTCGGGGCACAAGGCGGGGGACACCCTGGACAGGGTGCCAACCCACCGCAGGGCACAATCACGCACACACTACGGACAATTTAGAGATGCTGGAGGAAGCCGGAGTAGCGTGGAAGCACAGGGAGAACACACAAGCTCTGCACGCACAGGGCGGAGGCAGGAATCCAACCCCCAACCCTGGAGGTGCGAGCCAAACATGCTAACCACTAAGCCACTGTACCCTCTGGGTCAAACATCAAATCAAGATTTATTAATCGAAAGTTAGTTTAACTATTTAAAATTAAAACAAATTTGTGTCTCAACAAAGTTTTATTAAGTTTGCATTTGCTAAATTTAGCTACCATTATATGCCTTCTATATGGAACATTAAATGTTACTGCTTGCATTTTTTTCATTTTTAAATTAATTAGGCTATACTTGTATATTAAAAGTTATACATATTTAAATAACAAAATTAACAATTGTACCTGAATCACCCCAAAATTTTCACGTTACCATGGCAACACCCAACACACCCTTATGGCGCTTTGACATGTTATTACAGTTGGAGTTTGAATCAGATTACAGTTGATACTCTTGGTTTTTTAGCTATTTGGTTTGTTTTCTCACTGCACATAGTTAAATGAAACGAAAAGCAAAATAAGCTTGGTTGAGGGGGGTGTAGGGCTGAAAACGTATGCATTAAACTCGTTCATTCATTGGTCAGAAAAACGACAAGAGAAATCAAACCTCATGCAACACTCAGTGCTAGTAGATAATTATAGAAATGAGTAGTTTAAAACATTTTGTGTATCAGATCCACTGTTTATTTTCTCTTTTTGTGCATAAATCTCCAGAACACATCCCATTTCCACAGCTCTGTCCTTTGGCTTAGTTTGCGCCTCACGGCTCATTTTAGCACCTTACATCTTCAGAAAAAAATTTCATCAGCACCCCAAAACATGGCATGTTTGATTCACTTCCTGTATTTGGGTTGATTCGGGATCAAATTGTGCTGGATTTCAACTGAAACCGTAGCGGGATTGCCTCGCTCGGATCCTCTCGGACCGGTTGCTTCGGTCCTCGCCCGAGTGAGATTGCTTTGTTCTTAAACTTCCACTCAGTCCCTCATCGTCTTGAGATTGGACTACTGCAGCTTTCTGCCGCATCATCCCACTGCTGCAATTCCTCCACTGTAGCTGCCCACATCAGATTTAAAACACTGATGCATGTCTATAAAATTCCTTTGAGCCACATGCAGGGTTCGACTTGACTTTAAGGCATAAATGCACCCAGTCTTTGTATATTGGTACCAAGGTGGTGGAATGAACTTCCCCTGGCTACTCAAACAGCTGAGTCACTGTCTGTCTTTAAATGAAAACTGAAGACCCTGTTCACTAAACACTTAGACAAGCACTAAACCTACCCTTTAAAAAAATCACAGCCTTACTAATTCCCATAATAAAGTCCTCTCTTACAGGGTTTTAGTTTATTGGTATTCTTAGACCCTGACCTTTTTTTACTTCGAGACCACAAAACACTTCTGTAAGTCGCTTTGGATAAGAGCATCTACCAAATGCTATAAATGGAAAGGTCAACATGCACTAGAGGCTATGTGAAGTTGTCTCCTCTCATTACACAGCTCTTGTTCACATTTACAACATTAGCTCAGTATGAACATATTGCATGTGTGTTTACTGGTTTATTAATTCTCATAGGATTCAAGAAGAAGATCCATGTTGATCCATGCAGTATTCCCCAGGTTTCAAGACCCAGGATCCAAGGTAGAACCAACCCAAACACTAACTACTTTCTGATGACACAAGATCGAGAAATCAACATGAACTAGCTATTTACATATCTGTTTACAGAAACTGTGTTTTTAATACTGTAAAGTATTGTATTGTGTGTTGCTTTTAAATTGAGAGTCATGATGTTAAGAGCTGTTTATAGGCTTTTGGGTTTTGGTATTGGGCTGTTTTTGTAACAGAGATCTGGCAACCTTGCCTCTCTCTAAGGACAGCACACACAGAAACTGGCACCATCAGCCACTCTGTCATGTCCTCAGAAGAAAAGTTGTGAAAGGTGAGTCAGAAAGTGCTGCTGTACTGCATTACAGCAAAACCACAAGCTGACACACACAAACACACAAACATGCTGGGAAGGCTTTCTAATGAACCTCCAACGCTGCGTCCCTTTAGAGGATTGGAATCGATCGGTGTTACAAAATATATCTTGTTCTATCCAAGGTGTTTATGTCACTGAAGTAGATCTGGGTCAGACTTTTTCCTACACGGTGAGGTTTATCAGTGGCAGGAGAAGCCTTAAAGATGAAAATGTCATGCTCTAATGACAAATGCATAATGCCAGACTCCAGTATCCTGCATCCAACAAAGTTTCAGTATCCTGCAGCCAACAAAAAAAAACACCAAAGCACTAATCCAGTAGTAATAAATACTCCGACTAGGCTAATGTTGCAGCTTTAAGCTTTACCTCTGAGCATCTGTGCATTTGAAAGAAACTTTTTCCTAATGCAATCAAGACTGTTCATAACGTTTCACAGCCAGCATATCAAAGTAAGATGTATAATAAACTTTGTAATATTAGTACATAAACTCTGCAGTAAATAGAAGTAGATCTGTTGATTGGTGAGCCAGCCAGGAGTAGCAAAATACAACTTATGAGCAACTAATTGGATACCTCTAGTAAATACTATTTCTCTGAATATAGAGTATATAACACAATGAAGTAAACATACTGTATACTCCATAGTGCCTCTCTCTTTCCTTAAAGCTGTAAGTTTAAATCTCTCCTTTTTTTTTCTTAATTCCTGTTTCTCTCTCTCTCTCTCTCTCTCTCCTGATCTCATCCTCTCTGCCAGCAGCTGGTAATGGGTGGAAGCCTTTTGGTCTAATTACAGCTGGAAGAAAGGAAGAGGGACACTTTCCTTCATCATTAAAACAAATACCCTCCATTTTACGCTATTAGCATTTCAGTTAACTCTCTGCGGGTGACCGGAAAAGTAAGTCTGAATAGAAACCTGTGGAAATCTAAGAAGTAGCATTCAAAATAAAACCAACAACAGCAACAATAATGTGATTACATTATACAGCAACTTGGACATTGCATTTTGCAGTACTGAACCATATGGGACCAGATGTGCTAAAAAATTAAAAATAAGTAAAGTAAAACTTTTAATTCAATAAATAAATTACTAATCTAAACAATGTGTTGGTTATCCAATGCATATGGTGTGACCTTTTTGAACTTTTACTTTTTTGCTAGTTATTTACGCTACATGTTTATACTTTACTAAGTTATTGGTCCCCAGGATCTTCTGATTAAGTCAAGGTCAGGGACAAATAAAAAATGCTCGGGCTTCACTCATGGTACATATTCATGGTGCAAAATCTCTGCATCACCACAGAGATGTTCAATGGTCTGTTTAGTTATAGAAATAGATAATCTATTCATTGGCGAGCCAGCCAGGAGTAGCAAGAGACAAGATCCAACAAAAGAACATATCCAATTTAAAAGAGATTCAAGAAGATTCATGCTGTGCAGTACATTATAATATAAAACACAGTTTAAAAAAATCCCACTGAGAACCACTGGTTTAATCCATGAATAAATGAATATAGAGAACTACATATGAAGATAAATATTTTTAAAAATATTTAATCCGTAAATAAATACAGAAATAAAAAAAGTAGAAAATATACATTTTATGTATATTTTATGTAAAATAAACAACCATAAATAAAGCAACAATAGTTATTCATTCACTGGTTTTTAATCAGGTATATCTCATCCTCCAAAGAAACTGAGCTCTCCTCCTATAAATGTGATTGTAAGTGAGTCAGCTGGATGTTTTGCTTTTGTCATGGGTGGTGTTTTGATGTTTTTCACCTCTGCACACATTTAGGTCAGAGCATAAAACATTGATGGGGAATATATTCTGGGATCATGAACACATGGCTGGACGAGAGGACAACATCTAGTGTAAGAATGGTGTGTGTGTATATATATATATATATATATATATATATATATATATATATATATATATAT
>CM040473.1:18408723-18448873 GCA_022758105.1 Pangasianodon gigas | reverse complement strand
CATTTTACAGACACGGACTTCGAAAGTGATATCACATACTGACATTAATCTGAAGGAGATGAAAAAGGTAGATGTCAGCTTTACAAGGTGGAAGATTTTCTCAGTCTTTTAGCCACAAGCAAGGCATTTTTTCTCCCTCAGATCAAAACCCTGACTGTAGCATTAAGGTGGCAGCCATTTCAGACAACCAGAATCACTTTTGAAATCTTACCAGACAGCTGGAAGTGAGATTCTTGATGAAATAGTTGACTTTAAACTTAAATATGTAAATATGGAATATGTCTGATATAAACCTTTTACTTAAAATGCTAAGATATGAAGATTTGGCCAAGTATTTATGCATGAGTTTTTGATTGAGAGACATTTTTACTTGTTAGCTGCACTAGCCTCATAACACACTAAATGTCCTATTGCTGTAACATTTCTTTGTTTTCTTCATTTTACGTAAACGTTACAAGCCCACCCTCTATCCCTCTCTCCCACTCCTTCGGTCGTCTGTCTGCTTCCCCCTGCTTTTGAGAACGAGGGCTTCCGCTCTGGTCCTCGAGTGCATGTTGAAGAGGCGAGATCAAAGCAGTAGTGTGTGTGCTACAGGGATGAAAGGTTTCATTTGGAGCAGAGGGCCAGCACACGTCAGATCTCCTTATGTTGTGCTGAGCGGTAAACAGGAAAAATGGTGCAGAAAGAGACAAAACGGCTGCCCTGTTTTTAAAGTATCGACCTGCATTTTAATGCTGATGTGAATTTGGCATGGCAAGTTGACCACTTGGATACGGTGGAACGTGAGCGCAAAATACATTAACAAATGAAAAATGCAACAGCAAATCAGAAAATGCAAATGCAAAACCAAAAACACAACAAAGGCAAAAACATCACAACAAATGTGAAAATGCAAAAGCAAAAAAAAAAAAAACACAACAACAAACTAAAAACCACATTAAAACATGTGAATGTGCAACAGCAAAATCAGAAAACATAACAATAAAACCAAAGACTCAACAATAAAACCAAAAACATAACAACAAAAAAACCTCAACAAAAGCAAAAAAACAACAACAACAAACTCAACAACAAAACCAAAAACATAACAACAACAAAAAAACCTCAGCAACAAAACCAAAAACACCACAGTAAATGCCAAAATGCAACAGCAAATCAGAAAACACAACAAAACTAAAAACACATCAACAAATGTGAGTGTGCAACAGCAAAAAAAAAACACAACAACAAACTAAAAACCACATTAAAACATGTGAATGTGCAACAGCAAAATCAGAAAACATAACAATAAAACCAAAGACTCAACAATAAAACCAAAAACATAACAACAAAAAACCTCAACAAAAGCAAAAAAACAACAACAAACTCAACAACAAAACCAAAAACATAACAACAACAAAAAAACCTCAGCAACAAAACCAAAAACACCACAGTAAATGCCAAAATGCAACAGCAAATCAGAAAACACAACAAAACTAAAAACACATCAACAAATGTGAGTGTGCAACAGCAACAACAACCGCAACAACAAAATGAACAACTCAACAACAAAACCAAAAACACAACACCAAAACCAAAAACAACAGAACAAAAACACCACAGGAAAACCAAAAACTCAACAATAAATCTAAAAACTCACAAAACCAAAATAATCATAAACTGCAACAACAAAATGAACAACTCAACAACAAAACCAAAAACACATCAACAAAACCAAAAACACAACACCAAAGCTAAAAACAACAAAACAAAAACTCAACAAAAAATGTTAAAGTGCAACCGCAAAATCAGAAAATGCAACAACAATACAAAAAACACAACAGAACCAAAAACTCAACAACAACGCCAGAAACACAACAAAATCAAAAATACAACAAATGTGAAAGTGCAACAGCAAAATCAGAAAATGCAACAAGACCAAAAATACAACAAATATTTACGAAGGATCTTTATATGATGTTATTTTAGATATGCTGCCACCTTTGCATGACATTAATACAAGTATGCAAATGCTGAAAAGCCGCCTAAAGGAAGCCAGCTTATTCAAAAGAAAGAATTACTTCTCGTTTCTATTTTCACATTTACATTACATTTTACATTTATCTCATTTGGCTGATGGTTTCATCCAAAGTAACTTACAATTCAGACAGGATACAACTGAGCAGTTGAGGTTAAGGGTCTTGCTCAAGAACGTGACAGTGCTGGGGTTTGAACTCACAACCTTCTGATCAGTAGCCCAATGCTGAAAGACTGAAAAAGTCCAATTCTTTTTTTCTTGTTATATTCATACTCCAGATAATATCCAAACAGCAACGATCACATGATGTTCAATAAAGACCTCCCCTTTTTGTTTTGAGTATTTCTGAATTTGCTGTTGTGTTTTTGGTTTTGTTGTTATGCTTTTTCCTGCTTTGCTGTTGTGTTTTTGGTTTGTTAATGTATTTTGCGTTTACAGACCACCACAAAGTCATTCATTCCCAAATTCCCTCTTGTGGATCAATAAAATACATCTATCTATTTAAAGTATGCAAGTTCAGCCATAATACAAGAAGGCTCAGCGTTACTTTTTGCAAAGGCACAGAGTTACATTCGCAGCGGTCATTACATTATAGACCTGAGCAGCTCCAATGCTGACATGCCTACATGTAAAGGAATACATGCACAAGCAGATTTTAGCAGTCAGTATGTGCTAACTTGTTATGGCTATCTTTATGAAACAGCATGCCGAGTGTAAATGGAGTGTTTTCGGTACAAAAAAAAAATCCCAGATTTGAATGAGTGTGTAACTTACTACGTCAATGCATGTAATTGCAATATTGGGATAGTGTTAAGTGATTAGCTGTACAAACTGCACAAAATTTCCCCAGCTGTACAAACACAGAGCTTTTAACACGGTTTAATCACTACGTCCACATGAAATTTCCATAACTACGTGGATGACACAGAAGAACGCAGTGAGCTTCATTTGCACGCACGTTTTTACATCCAAAATGACATCACACCATTTTTATTTTTTTTTATACAGAACCAACAGCTGTGCTTGAATGGTTTGCAACCACGTCTGGAATTATTGCCAGCATTAAAGAAAATTAGGAAAATAAAAATATAAATAAGCCATGGATATGTGTAATACTATGAGCTTAAACATATTGAGATGTTAATAACACAATATTAACAATAAAGTTTGTATTTAGTAAGAGCTATTTTTTATTATTTGAAATATTTCTGACACGTTTTTGAGAGAAAATGCTGCTGTTAAAAAGTTCTTTTGTGATTTTTTTTAAGAGGAAAGATAAATAGTTTCTCCAGTGGTTTGTGTGGACAATTGGAATAATTTTATACAATAATTTTTATGTTATGAGCTATAATCCATCATTCCCTCACCAGCCTCTCTTTTTTTCTTTCGCTTGAAGCAACTTCTCATGTGACAGTACTGAGAAACTGTTAAACAGAAACTCGTCAGTCCTGAAGACTTTCCCACGGAGGAAAACATCCACTTACAGTTTTACCTCTGACTGTTCAAAAGCGCTGACACTGGAGACTCCTTCTATCTTCTTGTTCTTCTTCTTTCAGCTTTTCCCTTCAGGGGTCGCCACAGTGAATCATCACTCTCCACCTATCCCTATCTTCTGCATCCTCAACACTTGCACCCACTAGCTTCATATCCTCATTTATTACCTCCATATACCTCCTCTTCGGCCTTCCTCTTTGCCTCCTGCCTGGCAGCTCCATGTCCAACATTCTCCTACCAATATACTCACTCTCCCTCCTCTGGACATGTCCAAACCATCTTAATCTGGCCTCCCTAACTTTGTCCCCCAAACGTCCAACATGAGCTGTTCCCCTGATGTACCCGTTCCTAATCCTGTCCTACCTTGTCACTCCCAAAGAGAACCTCAACATCTTCAGCTCTGCTACCTCTAGCTCTGACTCCTGTCTCTTCCTCAGTGCCACTGTCTTTAAACCATACAGCATGGCCGGTCTCACCACTGTCTTGTACACCTTCCCCTTGATTCTCGCTGATATTTTTCTATCACACAGAACTCCCGACACCTTTCTCCACCCATTCCAACCTGCCTGAACTCGCTTCTTTACCTCTTTCCCACACTCTCCATTACTCCTTCTATAAATGTTCAATAAACATGTCCTTACAGAAAAACCTCCCCATGTCAACGATTACACGTTTTTAATGTGTTTATGTGGAGAATCTCTGTGTGAGTTGTTACTATGGAAACATTTACGTATTACAACGAGTGCATTAATATAAACTGGGAAGCTGGAACTACTCTCAGAGCTACACTTAGAGAAAATGAATCAACACCTTTTGCCAGTCAGAATGAGAATTCAACAGTGCCGTGGCATAAAAATGTTAATCAGATGGGTTAATTAAGAAATCCCAAATTTGTGATTAAAATGTGATTAACCTCCTATGCACTCCTAATTCTAGCTTAAAAATATAACATACAGTACAACGTACTCATTATATAGAGTGAATCGCATTTTGTGTACTCTATGAATCCTGTTTTGTGTTTGTCCCCCGTCTCATGGTGTCTGTTAGTAGCAAACGTGTACCTGTTGCACATACTTGTGAATAAACTGATCCTGAAACTGACTGTGAGTGTGTTTGCATGTAAACGTGTTATATACTCTGAGACAACCGCAAAGCCTGCAGCAGTGTTCTCAATTTGTTCTCGCAGCAGGAAAACCCATGCTTGTTGAAACGCTATATATAGGCAAATGCATGTCTCTTAGGGGTGATCCATTCCACCTGCATCCTTTTTCATCACCATAGCAACAGCTCATTACACATGGACCTCAGTCATCGGTGCACTATAGAACACATTCGGATGAAAATCCCTAATTCTTCCACAAGCACCAAATGATCTGTGATGTTGGACATCTCACGTATTTCTTTATGTCGGACATGAGGGACATAGCATCGCTACTTACATAACATGAAGGTGCACATCTATAATTTATACCTGGTGAGATAATTAAGCAGAACATCACCAGGAAATGTCATTTTTATAATGCATCCTCTGTGAATCACCCATTAGATCTTATAAGCGCTGACAGCAATAGCAACACAGATGCTCATTTCTAAATGCGCAGTCCCCGTCCCCGAGCGTGCATTAGTCACAGACAGGGAAAGCCCGATGCGTCACAACATCATCAGTTTTTATGCACGTGCATTAGCCTGTTAATTATTCCCTTACATCAAATACAACACATCCATATCAATAATCATCAGTCTCATCTTTGCAGAAAATATACCACAGCAAAAATTTAGGATTTAGGATTTATCATTTAGAATTCTACAGTGTTGGAATAGTAGTGTACAATTTATTACATGGCAATCTCAATCCTGATATCAGGAAATATGACTCAAATATTTTTTGATATGTTTCTGTCTAAAGGCTTTAAAAAAGTAGGCGTGTAAGCGTCAGGTTTCCAGAAAACACAATTCAATTTTTCAGGCAGTGATTCATTATTTGATGATGCCACTGAATCTGATCCGATACACTTTAAATTCATTAGGAAATGATTCGATATTTGACAATACCACAGAATCTGATACGATACTATTTTTATTCATAAGCCTACAATAAAATTGAATCTGTTACAATGCGATTTTAATTCATAAGGCAACAATTTGATATTTGACGATTTCATTGAATCTGTTATGATACAATATTATTCCAATTAATAAGTCAAAGATTAAATATTTTATGATACCACTGAATCTGCTGCAATACTATACAATCTCAATTCTAGAGGCAACGATCCCATGTTTGACAATCCCACTGAATCTTATATGATATGATTTCGATTCGCAAGTCAACAATTCGATATTTAATGATACCACTATGATACGATACAATACAATTTGATTGTTAAGGCAACGATTTGATATTTGATGATACCACTAAATCTGCTACGATATGACACTATATGATACGATTTCGAATCATAAGGAGACAATTCAATATTTGATGATTCCACTGAGCCTTCTGTGATATGATACGATACGATTTGATGTAGTAGAAGGCCAACGGCTTACAATCAAGACATTTTGACCAATCATATGTTTTGTTATTCAGTCCCTACAGCAATCATTCAGCGACAGGTTTGTGTGCACCTTCAGGCTACCTGTGCTGAAAAATATGGTATAAAACTCCATATATCTGTTTGAAATAGGAGTATTTTTATTGTCTGTTAAACCTAGGCATCAGAAAACAGGCAAAATAAGTCAAGATCTCAGAGAGTTAAGTTAAGTCATGTAAAATGGCCAGACAAACAAAGCAAAAAAAAAATTCAGTTTTCCTTCATGGTGTCAGATTATGTCCTGATTCCTTCTGGCAAATCAGAAAAAAAAACACATCTGCCCTGAATCGCCACTGAATCACAAGCTGAACCACAATTACATCATCATAATTATCACCATTATGCCATGCAATGATCATCAAATTTTAGTGCCTGAGCTCAGCTCTGCTGGTGTTAATAAAACCAGTGATGATGTAATACACTTTCACACTGCTTTTCAGAGAAATTGTGACCTTGGTATCATAAGGTTCTAGCTCCCATCCATTCTTAATCCATAGAGTACCCTTTAATACTAAGGTCACCAAATTTAAATTGTAAAATATATATCCTCAGGAGCAGCACTGTGATGCAGCGGGTAGCGTTTCTGCATCACAGCTCCAGGTTCGATCCTGAGCTTACTGTTTCCCTGTGTCTGTATGGGTTTCTTCAGGGTTCTCTGGTTTCTTCCCACCTCCCAAAAACATGCCAGTACGTGGATTGGCTACACTAAATTGTCCCTGGGTGTGAATGTGTGTGTGTGTGTGTGTGTGTTTGTGTCTGTGTGGGTTTCTTCAGGGTTCTCTGGGTTCCTCCAACCTCCCACCTGGATTGGCTACACTAAATTGTCCCTAGGTGTGTGTGTGTGTGTGCATGTGTGTGTGTGTGCGTGTGTGTGTGTGTGTGTGAGTGTGTGTCTGTATGGGTTTCTTCAGGGTTCTCTGGGTTCCTCCCACCTCCCAAAAACATGCCAGTAAGTGGATTGTCTACACTAAACTGTCCCCAGGTGTGAATGTGTATGTGCGTGTGTGTGCGTGTATGGGTGTGTGTGTGTGTGCGCATGGTGTCCTGTGATGGACTAGCATCCTATGCCGGGTGTATTCCTGCCTCATGCTCAGTGTGTTCCCGGGATAGGCTCCGGTTCCACCACCAACCCTGACCAGGATAAAGCGCTTACTGAAGATGAAAGAATCTGCTCATTCTTTCTACATTTAAAAACTTCACTCTATCATGTATCTTTGCCAGAATGGAATCAAAATGTATTTTTTTTTTATATCTATATCATTTTATGCCAAATGAAGAACAGGAATAGTAAAAAGATCTGGACACAAAATAGTCACATTTCCATGATAGCAAAGTTGGGAACTTCATATAATAATAAATGTATAATAAACGAATAGCACTGTTTCCATATGAAATCTCCCTTACCCACGGAATAGAAATTTAATCCTAGGTATCAAATCATTTTGCCATGCTACACTCTCAGAAATACAGGTACTAAATGGTACTGTTCCTCGTCACTAGACTGGTTCCCGCAATCGCACACTTTTTCTACCTTTAGTGTGTATCTTTTACCTAGAAACTTGCATGTAGAGAAAGCTAATTATGGTCCAGTTATGTACCTTACTTCTTTTTTAAACATATACTACATCCACATTTCCAAGTGAAAGACAGATATTACAGGTACAAAAGATAGAATACCACTCCAGCGACAAGGAAAGTGATACTCTCTTTCTCTCTTTTTAAGAGTGTATCATTTTTAATCATATTACAGCCACAAAACACATTCAGGGCTGCCTCTAACTGTGCATGACAACAATGTGGATGACTTAATATAATAACTAATAATCAAATAAAATTCAACAGTACTTTTCTCACATTGGGGGAACAAATCTATATTTTATCCCAAATATCAAATCATTTTGCCATGCTACACTCTTATAAAAAAAAAAAAAAAAAGGGTACTAAACAGTACTAATCCCTGTTGCTGGGTAGTACCCTTAAGCGTAACCCTTTAATCCCTTTAACGTGTATCTGGTGTACCTTTAATGCTTTACTCTTAAAGATAACTACGGTCCAAATCTGTATCGTTTATTGTACATTTTAATTAAATTACAGTACTATAGTCGTTTTAAAATTGTAAAATTCATTCTCTCAGTCAAGACAACTGTTAACTGATAATGATGATTGCAATGTTGATACGTTTACAGTATATAATATCATGGGATAAATTCAACAGCACTGTTCTCACATTGTGGGCGCCCATGACAGGCGCATCACCTCCAAAATCTAAACCTAATCCCAAATATCAAATCATTTTGCCATGCTACATTCTCAGAATAAAGGGTACTAAACAGTACCATTCCTTTTTGCCTGAAGCATACACCTTTTGCACCTTTAGTGTGTATCTTCTATCTGGAGAAGTACATATTTATTAGTGGTGTAACGATCGGACGATTTGGATCGATGCTTCGATTTTTAAAGGCACCGAATGAAAATAGATATATGACACCACTTTTTCTTGTCCGATACCGATACTGAAACCTTGAGTATCGGCGATACCAAACCCCATCCGATACCATTTCTTTAAAAACTACTGCCTTAAAAAAAACACTCACATTGTAAATATTATAAATACAATAAAATCAGTCTTAACAAAAGAAAAAAACAGTCACGTCTCTTTATACGTAAACATTTCCCATTCCAAAAAATAAACTTCTTATCCAAATCTAATTCCAATCTCTGCCATTTGTTACAGGAACTGATATCTGATTTTTTTTTATCCGATCCACCATTTTTTGCTGGTTTCAGCTCGATACTGATCAGCGCCAGATCGGTGCCATCTCTAATTTAAGTAGTTCTTCTACTTCTACCTCATCATCAGTCATGAATTCTGAACAAAGTTGGTCACATATCGATAGGAAGGCTAATAAATCGTATTGTATCTTAGCATATTGCATGGTATCGTATCGGATCAGATTCAGTGGTATCGTCAAATATCGAATCGTCACCTTAAGAACTGAAATTGTATCGTATCATGTGGAAGCCTGCTGTTTATTCTCCCAGTGCATCTAGTGTAAAGCTTTACTTTACTTTAAAAAGATAATAATGCTCCAAATACACTATATGGCCAAAAGTTTGCGGACACCTGACTATAACATTCATACAGCATGTGCTTGTTGAACATCCCATTCCAGATTTAGTCCCAATTTGCTGTTATCCTCCACTCCACTGGGGAGGCTTTCCACTACATTCTGGAGCATGGCTGTGGGGATTTGCCCATTCAGCCACAAGAGCATTAGTGAGGCCTGGGGGGCAGTCGGTGTTCCAGTTCATCCCAAAGGTGTTCAGTGGGGTTGAGGTCAGGGCTCTGTACAGGCCACTCGAGTTCTACCACTCCAACCTTGGCAAAACATGTCTTCATGTGATAATGACAATGTGCACAGGGGCATTGTCATGCTGGAGCAGGTTTATGCCCCTTAGTTCCAGTGAAGGGAAATTATAATGTTATAGTCTACAAAGACATTCTATACAATTGTGTGCTTCCAAATTTGTGGCACCAGTTTGGGGAACAACCACATATGGGTGTGATGGGCAGGTGTCCGCAAACTTTTGGCTGTATAGTGTATGCATCTTAAATCTTTTTTATAGCCACATGTCCAAGTGAAAGATACATATAAAAAAGGTAAATATAATATAATAAATATGATAAATTCAACAGTTTTGTTACCATTTTTTTGGGGGGGAATCTCCAAAAATCCAAATTTAATTCCAAATAGCCCATCATTTTAAATTTTTAATCACATTACAGTAGCAGAGCTCAGCTCGGCTCCCCTGAGCTGCTCCCCTCTCCACGGTTTAACCCTTCCATGCACTGACATTTCTAGCAGCCGAAACCTTCTCAGCTTCTAGACAACACGATATTGATTTTTGTTACTAGTCGCGTGCACCGTGCACCGTGCACCGTGCACGCATCCTGCAAAAAAAAAAAAACAAACCCGTAAATGCACTGGATGTGAGGAATAGTAAATGCACAGCACATACTGTAATCCGTCTGACTACACGTCATCTCAGTGCAATAACAGGACTGTCCAGGAATAAATGAACAGAGACACAGCACCAAAGCATCATCCTCATCATCATCCTCATCATCATCCTCATCCTCATCATCATCATCCTCATCCCCATCATCATCTCCTCTCACCTGCACGGTGTGCGAGCTCGGCGCGAGCCTCGGTCAGGACGCTCGGGTCGCTCTGAGATCGGCCCCGCTGCGGCACGCGCTCCTCCGCGCCGTCCGGTGTAGCCATGGAGACAGAGGGATGGAGGAAAGTAAAAAAATATATAATAATAAAATATTGAGGGGAAAAAAAAAACCCGTGACGGAAAGACGAGTGGAGCAGGGCGCGGGTCCAAGCAGCCAATAGCAGCAGTGGACGTTAATGCAGCTCGCCTGTGTGTGTGTGTGTGTGTGTGTGTGTGTGTGTGTGTGTGTGTGTGTGTTCGTGCTTTTATATCCTGGTGAGGACCACAAGTCCCCACAACGACAGCAACATGACAGTTTTGATCTTTGGCTCTTTTCTTTCTTTCTTTCTTTCTTTCCTGCAGCTTTTATTAAAAATATATAAATAAACAAAAAAGCCAAAAGGTTTTATTTTGTGGTTAAAAGCATCAATTAGCTGCATTAAATAATTATGTCAAGGATGGTAAGACAAATAAATTATATTTTAAAAATATAATTAATATAATATTATATTATAATATTTGTGTGTGTGTGTGTGTGTGTGTGTGTGTGTGTGTGTGTGTTTGTTTATGTTTTTACTAGGTTTTGACCTAGTAGGGACATTTTGCTCTTTTCTTAATTCCTTCTTTCCCTTCTTTCCTCCTTCCTTCCTCTCTCCTTTTCTTCCTTTCTGCCTTCATTCTTTCCTACCTTTTTTCTTTTCTTTCTTTCTTTCTCTTTTTTACTGCATTTTATATTTAAAGATGATATTTTTATTTATCAGAATAAATAACAAATATTTAACACTGTTTCAACAATTTCCTCAGTAAAATTTATTTTATTATTATTATTATCTTAATATTAAAAATTGTAACATTTTAAAATGTTTATGATTTTTTATATGGTTGTTTTATATGATTTAAATATGTTTAAATAAATTTTTAACATCAAATCTGGTTCTAGTAATTATTTGATACTGTAATTATTTATAAATAATTATTTTTTAAAAATTAAATATATCACCATGCTCATCTCAGCTGTCTGTGTGTTTATTCACGTAATTCTGAGAAAACTATGATTCCAAACAATCTTATTTTATTTCCTAAATCAATTAACATGTTTTCATGACTTATGCTACATGCACAAGTTGAAAAATCAACGTTTTTGTGATTTATGATAAAAATTTATCGGTTTATCAAGTTATCAAGTAATTTTGTTTTCACAGAGCTGCACTGCCCTCGTGCGGCGTCACTATGACAACGCGCGCTCTCCAAGGGAGCCAATCGGAATGCAGGTTCGATCGTCACGTGATCCTCGAGGTGTCCACTCTTTTTCAGCTCGTCCGCTTCCAGTCCAAAATGGCGGAAACCGGTGCAGGGTCACAGACAGAGACAGGAGATGATGTTTCTTTGAGTTTTACACAATCTCCGGATCTCAGAAGCGTCCTGGTGACAAGCGTTCTGAATTTAGAGAAGCTTGACATCGACCTTTACAGGTAAAAATATAAATAAATACAAAATTTAAAAAACAGTGGTTGTAGTGTTGTCAGACAACTTCCTGGTGCTATGTATTATAATGCACAGGTGTATTACAGAAGAGAAAACACTTAAATGTGCAGGACAGGTACTCCAGGACCAGGGTTGGGAACTCACAGGAGGTACTCCAGGACCAGGGTTGGGATGGGAACTCATGCAGGACAGGAGGTACTCCAGGACCAGGGTTGGGAACTCATGTCCTATATGCAGGACAGGAGGTACTCCAGGACCAGGGTTGGGAACTCATGTCCTATATGCAGGACAGGAGGTACTCCAGGACCAGGGTTGGGAACTCATGTCCTATATGCAGGACAGGAGGTACTCCAGGACCAGGGTTGGGAACTCATGTCCTATATGCAGGACAGGAGGTACTCCAGGACCAGGGTTGGGAACTCATGTCCTGTATTCAGGACAGGAGGTACTCCAGGACCAGGGTTGGGAACTCATGTCCTATATGCAGGACAGGAGGTACTCCAGGACCAGGGTTGGGAACTCATGTCCTATATTCAGGACAGGAGGTACTCCAGGACCAGGGTTGGGAACTCATGTCCTATATTCAGGACAGGAGGTACTCCAGGACCAGGGTTGGGAACTCATGTCCTATGTGCAGGACAGGAGGTACTCCAGGACCAGGGTTGGGAAGTCTTTGACCTCTCATGTGCTTTATTCATAAATGTGTGGCATGTTTGTGTTTTGACAGAGGGAAGCATCACTGGGTTCCTCGGACTCGACGCCTGTTTGGTGGTCAGATTGTGGGTCAGGCTCTGGTGGCTGCTGCCAAATCTGTCAGTGATGATCTCTATGCTCATTCTCTACACTGTTACTTCGTAAGAGCAGGTAAGAACAAAAATTATACACTGAACTAATACTTTTTTTAACCATGTAACTATACATGGCTTGTAGGCTGTTCTTGTGTGTACAATGCAAACAAACTCTCCGTGAAATCTATACATATATAGAAAGTGCTGCATACCTTTTATCCATCTGTATTCTACCTTGTGCTACAGGAGACCCTAAGGTTCCGGTGCTTTACCAGGTGGAACGGATTCGAGACGGTCGCAGTTTCTGTGTGCGATCAGTGAAAGCCATCCAGCACGGTCAGCCCATACTGATATGTCAGGCGTCCTTTCACAAGCTGCAGCCCAGTCCGTTAGAGCATCAGTTCACCATGCCCAGCGTCCCCCCACCTGACGCCCTGCTCACAGTGGAGGAACTCATCCAGCAGTACCTCAGGTAGGAATCACAAAGAGACATACGTTACCCGTTGGCTGATTAAATCATGCGGCTGATCTTTTCACGTGTTGCATCCGTCTGGTTTCACAGCGACCCGAATGTAGCTGATAACACTAAACAGGGGCTGAATAAGATCCTTGCAGATGAGGTTCCCATTGAGGTAAAGCCAGTGAATCCACCTGACACTTACACACGTGTCCCGATGGAGCCAAAAAAACTGTTCTGGGTACGATCGAAAGGACATATAGGTAAGTCCAATGCGGAAATCACTCCCTCAGTCAGCAAAAATACATAATAAAAACCAATCATGCAGGATGGGTTAACTATTTAAAATCACATTTGAGTTCCCAGTAACTCCAAAAGAATCACAGTCAATTATTCTTAATTAGAGGCAAACATAATGAATACAAATAAACTATAATTACTTGTGCAGATGCATATTGATGTGTGTAATGTGTGATTTTATTTTATTTTTTTCCCAGGAGAGGCTGACATGAAACTGCACTGCTGTGTTGCTGCGTACGTGTCTGACTACTCATTCCTCGGCACCACGATGATGCCGTACCCCCAATACAGAACCCAGTTCTTAGCCTCTCTGGATCACACCATGTGGTTCCACAACAAATTCAGAGCAGATCAGTGGATGCTGTATGAATGTGAAAGTCCATGGGCAGGTCTGTGGTCATTTGTGATCATTTATATATCATGTAAATGATAAAAACAAAAAGGACCCACAGCTCTTTCAATGACTGACGTATATTAATGGCAGGTCAATTACAGCAGAAGTGAAACGTGACATTCAGAAATTTCAATAACATGTCGTGAGAATCTTTGTTGATGTGCGTCAGGCAAATGATGATTGCTTGAACAAGAATTTCTCTCCAATAGTCCTGGGTTTGTAACCCAACCCCTGTACAGTCTTTTTTTTTTTAGCTGAGATGTGCTTGACTATTACATTAGTTTCTGTTCCAAAAAAATTCCACCAAATATAAAGAAATGTCATTTAAACACTATTAAGAGAGTCTTTCCTTTTATTAAGCAAAAAAAAAAAAAATTGATTAGGTTTCTCCTCCAACAGCCTACTCTCAAGCTAAACACATATTTAGCAAAAAAAAAAAAAAAATGCATCCCACATTGATTAATTTCTCTTTCTGTCAAGTTAATTTAATTTCTATTTCATGTTAATGTGCACTAATTAACTTGATTTCTGTGAAGTTAATTAGTGTACATTAACATGATATAGAAAGCAATAGCACTGTCATGCAGACTAAGAGTGTTGTAGTCTTTATTTCTGATTGCTGGCTCAAGCCTGTAAGAAAAAAAAATTCAGCACAACGTTCATGTTTGTTACGCTTGGTATGTGAATGTCCCTTTAAGATAACCTAAACAGTAGCCTTCTATATAAACTAACACATTTTCTTCATCCTCTTTTTTTTTTTCAGGAGGCAGCAGAGGCTTAGTGCAAGGCCGCTTGTGGAGACAAGATGGTGTTCTGGCAGCTTCCTGTGCACAAGAGGGAGTGTTACGAGTGAAAGATATGACTCAGAGTAAACTCTAGATAAATTTTCCTGCAGCACAAGTAATTCGTGAGGCTCTTAAAGTACATCCATCCAGGCTGATCATGTGCTTTCAGTGATTAATAGTAATTACCATAGATTTACACAATCACAGTGAGCTCTGAGGATGGCCCGTGATGGACCGTTCACAGAACACTCAGTGAGAATGTTGAGTCATTGTGTTATCACTTTGCTCAATGGAAGTGGGAGTGGTGTCTTCTGTGACACTGGCGTTGTTTCAGCAGCGTTCATTCAAAGAATGTGTGTAATGATAAAGCTCATAAAGAAAAACTGTACAGGTCCTGTAAGAGATGACCTGGGATAGATGAAGATTTGAGTTTATTTTAATTCATTTTTGTATAAAGCACTGAGGAGGAGAACTGATATTAATAACAGAATTGGACATTAGTTAAGCTTACACTGCAACGCTGTTGAATACTTTGATCTGATTGGTCAGAAGGTGTTGATTAATTTTCTAGTTCCAGCCCCAAATCACAGATCTGCATTAATGCACTTACTAGTAACCACTTATGGCATGACTTGTACTACATGTTTAATTATTGAAATGTTAGTTTTCTGTGAAGAGGCATTTAACATTTGTAGAAGGAGTCTCCAGTGTCAGAGCACTGTAACAGTCAAAGGTAAAGCTGTACCTTTTCCAACAAGCTTTCCAACACATGAAAGTCTTCTGGATCAAGGAGTTTACGGTTACTCAGTATCATGACAAGCTCTGTTTTTGTCTTGAAGAGAGGAAAGAAAATATGAGGATGGTGAAGGAATGACTGTTTATAGCACAAGTGACAAATGGAACTAACCTGAAAATACAAATGGATAAAAAGTATGATGTTCTTTAGTAAATGAAAATTTGGTAGTGTTGGTCTGCGGTATAAGAAATAAAATACTTTGGGATGTGTTGTTATATGTAAATTGTTGATTATTTTCCTATAACAGCACACCCCAATGTGTTTTATTCCTTATTTATGTAACCTACCTAGTGTTAATTGCTGAGTTGCTAAAAGGTCCAACATAATTTAAAACACAGATTGTACAACTGCAACTCTAAAAAAAAAGGCTTACAATAAGATGCATCTTATTCCTTTACATAATAATATGTGACTTTAACTCTTTTAACATGTACAATACATGTGACTTTAACTCTTACTTTATCTCTTAACATGTACAAATCACATGTACAAATGTAACATATGAGCGTATTGTTAATTTTTTTATGAGTGTCTGGATAAGGTGCTTGCAATTTATAGATGAATAAAATAATATTTAATTTCTAGAACAAGTATGTCTGGCCATGGTCAGTTTATAAAGCCTTGCTGTGGCTCCACTTTGCTTTGTTTTCTGTAGAAATGACTGAATTATACTATATTCACAGACTGCATTGCAGATTTGCAGCTCAGTATTTTGCAGTGAACTGTACTGAAAAAGATTGAAATAAAGTACACTATATGGCCAAATGTTTGTGGACATCTGACCATCAAACTGATATGTACTTGTTGAACATCCCATTCCAGATAACCTCCACTCTTCCGGGAAGGCTTTCCACTAGATGTTGGCACTTATGTTGGGTGAGGAGGTCTGGGGTGCAGTCGGTGTTCCAGTTCATCCCAAAGGTGTTCAGTGGGGTTGAGGTCAGGGCTCTGTGCAGGACACTTGAGTTCTTCCACTCCAACCTTAACACGTCATGTCTTCATGGTGCTCGCTTTGTGCACAGGGGCATTGTCATGCTGGAGTAGGTTTGGGTCTCTTAGTTCCAGTGAAGGAAAAGTATAATCCTCCAGCATACAAAGACATTCTAGACAACTGTGTGCTTCTAACTTTGTGGCAACTTTTTGGGGAAGAACCACATATGGGTGCGATGGTCAGACATCTGCAAAGCTTTGGCCGTGTAGAAGTTCAAAATGATATGATATAAAGTACAAAATGCACACACACACAGGCATGTTTGGTGAATATACACTTTAGTGCTTGGTGTGTGTAATCAATCATTAACTTTTTTCTTTTTTAATTTATTGAACAGGGTTCAATAGAAATGTATTCCTTTGGTGGATTAGCTAGAGCATTTTCACACACACACACACACATATATATATATTACACATTTAATACAAATTTTACATTACAGATTATTGAAAAATTATTTTAAGAATTCTACAACCGTTTTTTTTTTTACAACCGGATATGTCGTCATCGATAGTCATGGCGTCACCGCTTATATAAATTGAGCACCGCGGGGATCCGTTTTATCCTCACGGACGTGGTGGAAAACGGTGTCGTAGTGAAGGGGACGTGAAGGAAATCTTATTTTTTTAAGAAAGCAAGTTTATTGGTTTGGACTAGAAAGTAAAGTTGAAGAATGCCTCGTGTATACGTAGGCAGACTGAGCTATCATGTCCGCGAAAAGGACATCCAGAGGTTCTTCAGCGGTTATGGAAAGCTGCTGGAGATTGATTTGAAAAACGGGTAAGTTTCTGCAGCTAAGTAGTCAGGCTACTAGGCTGAGTAGTCAGGCGCCATTTTTGTGTTTTTGTAAGCAATAAACGTGGTTTCTTAAAAATAAACAAATAAATAAAAAACTCTGGGTTAGCCTTTTACTAGTTACTGAATGTAGAAAGTCTCTTGTCGAATATTCGAGAAAATATTTCGGTTGGTTTGTGGAACTTGTGCCGCGTGGACAAAATGGCGGACTCGCTGGAAAACAATACCGTCGGTCATGTTTACTGCGTCGTCCGCCGTTTTGCTGGCTTTCCTGACTACTGAAGGAGAAAAATAGGCTCCTCCGTGAAACATCTTACTGTTATCTCGTTTTTTGTTTAAGCTAAATTTATCTCGCTGATTTTTTTTCCTGAGCTTCGACGCTTTGGTTTGCTGCACGCGCGGGCTCTTAGGCCCGACTTTAGCATTTAGCTAATCCTGTAACTCCACATCGTGCATGGCGAATTTCTTAACGTGGACCACGCTGATTGCATTATTCTTGCTTATGCTATAATATTGCATTTGTAGCGGAATATTTCAAAAGTTTTTTTCTCGAACATGGCTTTGTGTGAACCTGGCTAGCTGTAATGTAAAGCACGAGTAATCGGTTTAAGGAATTATCGTGATAATTTTTTTTTTTATCGCGGTGCTTCAAAATATCCGAGTGTTTTAATTACCGTTATGGCAAAGTGTGAAATGAGTGGGGGGGAACCTTGTTTTGTGGGTGACGCAGGATAGTGGGATTATAAGTCATTCCAGTGCACAGGTGTAGAAGAGTGAAGACAAACAGTACAGAAGCTTCATGATTACAGCAGTAGCTTTTGGCTCAAGATCTACAGTATTCGAGAGAGATTATACCTTGAAACAAGCATGAAACTCAGAGATTTCTATTTTGGGCAAGTGTACTTCTTTAAGGTATTCATGTGGAACCATGCATAACAAAATGAGTCACAAGTGCAGAAGTAACCACTAACCTTTCACCGCTTTTTGCATTGCAGGTACGGTTTTGTGGAGTTTGAGGATACCCGTGATGCTGACGATGCCGTGTACGAACTGAACGGCAAAGAGCTGTGTGGCGAGCGCGTGGTGGTCGAGCATGCCAGGGGGCCCCGTCGGGACCGGGATGGATACGGTGGGGGTCATTGGGGTTCTGGGCGCAGTAAGTCCAGTCTCATAATGATAATACGATAAAAACTTTTTATTCCCAGGTGTCGCGGAAGGGACAGCGAAACGCAGCCCCTCACTTCCCTCAGTCTCGGTAGTTGTCCAGCTGTTCGAGAATCTTGGAGAGGAATTGCGCTGCTGAAGTTTTCTTACTGGTGCACACAGCAAAACCAGGCCAGAGACGACAGTGGGATGGTTTTAATTTCTAACAATTGGCCTATTTAGTTTAAATGTGTAACTTGTTTAATTGTGCAGCTGGGATTACCTAGGAAAGGATAAGACTTTTTGCAAGTCTTTCGCAAAAAAAAAAAAAAAAAAAATGGCTAGTTTTAAATTAGATTTGGCAATGCAACAATGTTTACATGTCAGCCGACGGTCTCTGGAAAGTCAGATTTTTCATGTGCATCTATTAAATAAAGACGACGCCTCGCTGACATGTAAACAAAGGTTGTAACGTGTGATCATGCTGTGTGTGTGCGTTTGAAATCAACATTAACAAGTCCTTGATGTTTCAATTTGAAAGAGTCCAGTGCGGGCTGAGTCCGAGTCCATTGAGGCTAAGATGACTGCCTGTCCCGTTTGGCCTTGGCTTTCACCTTACAATGTGTGTGTGACCTTTGCCCTTTGACCCTTGGCTGACCTAACCGGAAGCCATGATGACAGCAGCCTTTTGCCAATAGACCAGGGTGATGGTGAGGAAACCCATTGGTTTTTATGTATGACGAAATATTGGAGAGGTTTTTATGGGTAAAAAAAAAAAATGTAGCAGTCATCTAGTCTTAAACAAAAAAAAAGCAGTGGGCTTCCGTTGCTCTGTGCGGTCAATATGAAAGGTAATGCTTGTCCTGGTTATTTTTCATTTTCTTTTTGTCTTTTGGACAGGGTAGTGTCTACAAGAAATTAAAAAAAAAAAACTTATTTGGGACCTAGAACCCAGGAGGAGACCTATGATTATTATTATTATGATGCCCTTCACAATGTCAGTTAATGTAAACATGTCTTAACATTGCTTTAATTATCCTTTCAGTATATAATATAATACAATATATATATATATATATATATATATATATATATATATATATATATATATAAAATCATGCTATCTAAAGTCTTGTTTATTCTTCATACACCCAGGTCTTGTAGGTCACCTCATGGGTTCCACATCAGAGCATCAGTAATATTACTTATTCTCTTAACCTCTGTCAAAACCTTACCCCTTGTTTTGTTTTTCTTTTTAAATGATCCCTTCTGAATATCTGTTGCTGAGGTAAACTGCGTCAAGGCGTATTTGATCCCTCAACGAAATGAAAAGCTCAGACTTCTTGAATTTGAGTTGTTTAGTGAGTGATTTGCCCTAAATTGGCCAGTTGTCAATGTTCTCTCTTTTCTGACTGTGCTCTCATTCGCTTTGTGTCTAAAGGTAGTAGTGGTTACAGCAGCAGGAGCCGCTCTGGCAGAGACAAATACGGACCGCCTGTCCGCACTGAGTACCGGCTCATTGTGGAGAACTTGTCCAGTCGCTGCAGCTGGCAGGACCTGAAGGTAAAACTGCGCACAAAGCTCGAGGAAATGATTTAGTTTTGCACACGTTACACCCATAAGTCAACAGTTGATCTCTATGGAGTCTTTGCTATTTACATAAAGCTAATGACCATATTTACACTTCCTCTCATTCGGCTGTTCAGGACTTCATGCGGCAGGCCGGTGAGGTGACGTACGCCGACGCCCACAAGGAACGGACAAACGAAGGCGTGATCGAGTTCCGCTCCTACTCTGATATGAAGAGAGCCCTGGACAAGCTGGATGGCACCGACATCAACGGGAGGAAAATCCGTCTGGTGGAGGATAAACCCAAACGGCGCCGCTCGTACTCGGGCAGCAGGTCCAGGTGAGTTCAGACGTCTGATAGAGTACAGTGGACTTTAGCATTTCTTTTAAATAAACTTTCCTGATCATGGTGAACGCTCTGGTTATCAGGTCCCGCAGCAGACGCCGCTCTCGCAGCAGAAGCCGTAGGAGCAGGAGCTCACGAAGCCGCTCAAGGTCTCGCTCTCGGTGAGTTTCAATTTATACTAAAATAATAATAATAATACCAGTTTAGTTCTGTGAGGATTCCAGAAGGAGGATGGTATAATGTATGGCACAATGCCAAAACAGTTAAATGACTGTATAGTGGTTGATCAGTAAGCTGACTTTATAAAGTTTGTGTGCCATCCTATTTAATTTTGAGTGATGTAGCAGACCAGGAGTCTCAGATTGCACAGTGCTTCATTGGTAGCTAATTAATTGGATTTCTTTATTTAAAAGGCTCCCAAACTAATTTGTCACTCCAAGGCCGGCCAAGAATAGTCTTTAATGAATAGTTCCTTACTTAAGGAGTGAAATGGAACTGTATTGCTTAATAAAATAAAATGGTATTGTTTAATACATGCATTTATTGTATTGTAAGTATGGATGATGAGAAATGTTTATCTACTGGTGGTAACATCGTTATTACAAAAACAGCTAAAGTCCTTTGTCTGTTAACAGATCCCGATCCCGCAGCAAGCGCCGCTCCCACTCCAGGTCCAAGAGAAAGTCCCACTCCAAGTCTCCAGCTAAATCCCGTTCCAAGAAGTCCCGCTCTCGTTCTCGCTCCCGCAAGTCCCGCAGCCGATCAACGAGCCGCAAGTCTCGCTCCAAGAGCCATTCAAAGCCCCGATCTGAGCGTGGCTCTCGCAGCCGTTCCAAGGAGAAGTCAGTGAGCAAGAAATCACGCAGCCGCTCGGCCTCGCCGATGGAGAACGGAGACAAAAAATCCGCCTCGCGTTCTCCTTCTCCGCATGAGGACCGCCACCGTTCCAAATCGCCCTCAAAGCGGTCGCCGTCTCGCTCTCCTTCTCGGTCCAAATCTCGCTCGCGCTCCAGATCTGCCTCGCAGGACTGAGGCTGGGAGACTGAATGTGTGCCGTTTTGTAGCTCTGAAAGTCAGCACTTGATACAAAGGTGCATCACATTTAGATCAGATCGCATATGTTTGACATTGCATGAGACCTAAAGGGCTGAATTGTAAATATCGAATGGGTACCAGATTTGTAAATGAATCTTCAGTAGCCGCCGCCCCCCCACCCCCCTTTTTTAAATAGCTATTAGCTCTGATTTTTCACATGCATTGCCTGTACTGCAGCTATTCCATCAGCTGTCATACTGACTGGAAAAACCTTTCTTACACCCGAGTGATTGATGAATAAACAAAGGCTTGTGTTGCTTCTTGGCTAAAGTGTAATATTTTGATTTTGATGACACTCAAGCTGATTTACTTGCCTGCCTACATGTTTCTGAGTATTGTGAAATGGTTTAGTCGTAGTGATTTGTGATTTGCTACACATACATTGCTGTACAGAAACTGATCTTTTTTCTTATTGGTGCTTTTGGCTTTTTTTTTTTTTTGCTTCAAATTGTAAGAGTCCCACACTGTGTGTTTTTTCAGTTTTAAACTGGTGTCTTGGGTGTCTTCTGCAATATTTTAGTTAAATAAACTTGATTGATTTTTCTCGTTTGCAAACTGTGATTTATTTTTCACCCTTGAGTGTTACTTGTGGGAATGTAGGGATGTTTCTTTATGATTTAATAGAATCAGTAAAGTTTCACTTATGAGGAATTCACTTCAATTTAAAGCAACACTTTGCAGTTGCTTTAAATTGAAACAAAATGGGGGGAAATGTGTGAAGATAGAGGAAGATACATAATTTAATCAGGTAATAATTAATAGGTCCATAGTTTAAAAGAAATACATCAATATAATTAGGCTTTTGTTTAATGTCAGGGGTTGTATAAGGTGAGTGTGATTAGAAGACACTCTTACTCTGCTAAAGAAAAATAGGGAAAAAAAGGGTTTAGTTGATGTTTCAAGTGATGTTTTATCGTTCTTAGGAAGTGACTGTTGCCGTTATGCTTCATATGGGGTTTTTCTGAAACTGTATGGTGTGTTTCTGAATTTCAGCTCCAGGAAGAACCTCTCAGTCTCCTGAGGATTGCTGTGAAATATTTAGATGACTGTTACATTTCATATGGGAAAGAAAAATATGCACCAAAATGAAAATCTCAGCTTATACCACATTCCATTTCATTCTCTCTGTCCTTATTCACTTTGGTGGGTCAGTGTTTTGTTTTTGTTTCATAAAACATTAAAAACATCAAGCTGAGAGAAGCTACGCCTTAAGTGAACTCTTAGTCTTGCTCATACACTCTCACAAGAGCAGCCATATGTAAAGATGGACAGTATGTATGTAATTATTAGTTGTAGGGGGGCCAATATTTTTGCAACCACCGAAATTATTTAAGAATCTTTCGGATATTGGTTTTTAAATAAAACTATACAGCACCACTGCATGTTTAAGCCCTTATTTTTCCTTAATGCATATATATTCATATTTTTACTGCTGATAATTCAATGCTAATAATGCTGCAGCAGTTGCTATGGAGGACGTCCCTATGGTTACTGTTGTTTACCCATAATGCACCACGGGCAGGCTAACAGCTCTGAGACATGCTAAATCCTGAGGTAAAGTTATCGGTTAAAAAATTCAAAATTGCGACTTTGTGTTTGCTAAATTAAAATTTGTAGTCGTGTAAATATTATCCGAGGATTATATTTAGAGTTTGGGGTTTATATTAATGCTTCGAGAAAGTTTTTGTTTTTTGTTGTTTTTAGCGATGGGGCTAACGGTAGCTAAGCTAGCTAGCTATAATTATACAGTTATAGCGACTTGAGAAGTCTGATTAAAGCCGCTATTTGTGGTTAGAACAGAGTTTTGAGATTGTTTAAACCTTAGATATTTTTCATATATTGCAAGATTGACATCTGTATTATATGTGCTCAGGAATTTTATTTTCTTCTGCCCAGAATTTAATCTCTAGAAGAAACAGCCCTCAGCCACAAGATGGATAAAGAACAGCGGAATATTGTCGTTTTTAATTCGTCTAAAAGAGAGCTGTTTACTGCCAACACCGGCTACAAGAGTCTTCAGAAGAGACTGAGGGCGCAGTGGAAGATTCAGGGGTACCAATACTTTTCACAAAGCCATGCACTCCTGTGATGATGAGCTCCAAACCCCAGTCATGACTCTGTGGCTGCCAGTCATTTCCATTCACACATACTGTTTCTGTGTAAGCTCTAGCTAACTAGTGAAAGCCAGTCTTTCTTTGTGTGTTGTCTCATTAGCATCAAAGAGGAGATCACAGCCGAGAAACTGCACGGTGTGAAGCTGTGGATCACCGCAGGTCCTCGGGAGAAGTTCACTGAAGCAGAGGTGAAATGATCATCGCCTGAGAGATTGTTCTACCTGCACATCGCTTTTGCATTCCTGCTCACTCACTCACTTTCAGTAAGCGCTTACCCGGTGGATCCGGAGCCTATCCCAGGATCTCTCACTGCGTGTGAGCTGGGAATCGACCTCAGATGGGTCAACAGTCTGTTGCAGGGCATCATGCACACACTCATTCACACCTAGGGGCAGTTTAGCATAGCCAATCCACCTACTGGCTTTTTTATTTTTTCTGGAGAACCCAGAGGAAATCCACACAGACACACAGGGCTCAGGATCGAACCTGGGACCCTGGTTACACATAAATTCATGCTTCTTCATCTATTTTAATGCTGGAGAGATTTTTTGAGCAAAGATCACATCATAAGCCTTTAAAATGTGCTGCTTATACAGTAGTTTTATGGTGGAAGTATCTTCTCATAAGGTCACAATAATGAAGAGAAAATAGCACGAAATACTTGCGGTATTAAAAACACCCTCAGGTCAGACAGCTTGATATGGCAGGACAAATTGTTGGAAAAATAAACTCGTTATTTAATATTTTGTCTATTTGTTAAAGCCATAAAGCTTTCCGTTGACAGAACACATTAGGTCCAGTTTGATTTTATTTACGCACCGCTTGTTTTTGAGTTTTTGGGATTCATTATACTCATTCGATTCATGTGAGCAGTCAAACAGACTAATAACTATAAGAACTCAGTAAAAAATTATTATAATAATGGTGGGTTGTGATTTCTACCACTGGAACAAAATTTAAAAAAATTTAAAAAAAATCTCTAAAAAACACTACCAGTGTTTATTAACAGCCGTGAGATTTTATTAAATCAAATGATATTTAGACATCTAGTGATATTAAGGTCAACGATATCCAATGAGATGTTGATATAAGGAGAGAAATTTGATTCATTTTGGTTACAATAATGCAAGCCAATTTTTTACCACATTACATGAAGTGTAGTTTGAGGATTAAGAGATTTTAGTTGCTTTAAAGGTGAAGTTTGTAATTTCTTAAAGCATTTCTTAATCTATAACAGTCATATAATTTTAAAAGTGCCTTGAAAAGCTGTGATGAGCAAAACTTTTTTCACAGTAGAACTTCCTAGTTTCTTTGTTTCATTCTGCTGTTTACATTTTTTCTGGCCCAGAAAGTAAAAATAGCTTCACCCCAGCTAGGAACACTGCTCTGTCTCGTTTCACTCAACAGCAACTCATGAGGCACACTCGGCTAGTTTTTCCCTGTTTTAAATGCAATTGCAGTTTGTCTCATAAGCAGCAGAGGGCTGTAAAAGTTACAAACCGCTCCTTTAATGTGTGATTTTCAGCTGCAAGTCCTGAAGCAGTATCTGGATGGTGGCGGAAATGTTCTCGCGATGCTCGGAGAAGGCGGAGAAGTGAAATACGACACTAATATCAACTTCCTCCTGGAAGAGTTTGGTGTCATGGTGAACAGCGGTGAGCGGCAGCGACCGCACACGCAAACTAACTGCACAATTCAATGATTTCTGTCGAGGTGATGAGATGATTCCTGTTGTTTCACTTTTCCAGATGCTGTAGTGAGAAACGTTTACTACAAATACTTCCATCCTAAAGAAGCGCTCGTGTCCAACGGGGTTCTCAACAGGTCTTTTAGTTTTCATTATTTAAAACGACTCACTGATTGCAGAGAGACGAGGTCAAAGAAATGCTAATGAATGTATCGTTTCTCTCAGAGAGATCAGCCAAGCAGCCGGGAAAGTGGTAACGGGAGTCATCGATGAAGAAAGTCCAGGGAACAATACGCAGTAAGCCCTCGCTTGCTCACGCTCTGCCACAGCGTGTTTACTTTTTCTCAACCTCAATAGTCATATAGATGGTGAAATAAGGAAAATACTGTTTATTCAATGCGTTACAGTTCACTTCTGAATAATGCTGTAAAATAGCAGGATTTTATGCAGACCTTTGCATAATATACTTACAATATTTACTATTGGAGTGAATTGGAAGATTAAATTTCCATGTAATTTTATACTTCTGTAAGCATTAGCAGTAGAGACATTGCTGTTTTTGTATCACATAACATTAAGAAAATCCCAAAGCAAGATCATACTTTTATAATTGACTTTGTATCGCTTATATTTTTCCTATCCTTGTGAAAAAGAAAAATCTCAAACCCGTCTTCATTTTAACCGGCTTCCTATTCATACGTACTGTAGGCGGAACCTATAAAACCCCATTTAATACTGAGGCACAAAAAGCTCCTGATAATGCAGGTTGGAAATGAATTAATTACATCATATTTTAAAGATGCAGTACGTGATTTCTCATTACTCATATAGATAACCTGGAAAATATGTAGAATAAGATTAAAAAAATAAGGATTTAAGTCTCGGCCTCAGCATTAAGTGGCTGAGAAAAAAAAACTTTGGAAAACTGACTTGTGGTCCGGGATGCTTGTTTGTGTTTGTGGGCCTCTTGTCAGTCATTTTATAGATACGCTACTCTACAAGCTCTCGTAAATCAAGTTTCGGGAACATGGGTGGGAAAGTGGGAGCTCAAAGAGTTAAAAAAATAATAATTCAACTGATGAACCCATCTACTTATTATACTTATCATTACAGTCCTAATTTTGGAAGGAAAAAAGACTAATCTTATGTAATGCACCTTTAATTAATCAATGGATTAATTGATTAATCCATTATTTATTAAAACATAAATAATATGTTTTTAATTTTATTTCCATCATATTTAAGAAAAATATATATATGTAATTTATATAGTAAGTTAACATTGTTAAAGTTAAAAAATAAAATAAAATAAATGCTATATCATGAATTACATGCAGTTGTTTAGAGCACTTTAATATATCTTAAACATTTGAAAGTGGATTTTTTTTTAAGATCATATTTTTAATTCAGTTATGTTTTATTATATTATATCTTGTGTTAATTAGTAATAAGGCCACAGTTAGGATGTTCAGGATTTTGTTAATTGTTTATATTTTAGTAGTAAATTGACATACATGGTATTTATGACTTTTGGTTTATTACATCGAGTGACATGTGACACATTTTTATAGACTTACTTTAGGAAAGTAAACGTATACGTTCCCAATAGTAGTAGTAGTAAGTAGGGTTTGTTTTCTTTTTTTTTTTGTATTTTTCAAAATCTGTTATTTTTAATTGATAAAATATATGATTGTGTTTTAAAAGCAGCAACAGAAACATTACAAGGTAGACTGAATAAACACACACACACACACACAAATACACACACCTAGCTACAAGTATATACATTGCTCTCCTTTGCAAAAACTTACTACGGGTCGTTTGTGTTACAATCAGGGCTCTGACGTTCGTGTACCCGTACGGAGCTACGCTGAGTGTTATGAAGCCTGCAGTGGCGGTTCTGTCCACCGGTTCTGTGTGCTTCCCTCTCAACAGACCCGTTCTGGCCTTCTCAAAGGTCGAGGTTAGTGAACATGTTGCGTCTCCTCTCTTCTAGCACTACATTAGCATCAGCATTCGTATTTATTGAATTGATCCATACAAAGTTCATGTATCTGTGTGTTGGTGTAAAAGAAGAATGCAGGCAAGCTGGCAGTACTGGGTTCATGCCACATGTTCAGCGATCAATACCTGGACAAGGAGGAGAACAGTAAAATAATGGTGAGCCTCCAGTGATCTATATGATTTATTGTGTTATTGTTGCTTATATGAATGATAGAAGAGTATTTTACATTATTTTATGTATTTTTTTTGTCCATGGTACAGGATGTTGTGTTCCAGTGGCTGACTACCGACAACATTCACCTGAATCAAATAGATGCCGAAGATCCCGAGGTGAGAGAGATCCTAACAATGTTCCTTTATACCTGATGTCTGTCTCAGGTGATCCATCAAAACTGGATCCACACAGATAGCTGTTTATTCCTTGATTTATTTCATCCGATGCATTTCTACTGACCACTTGTGAGCAGATTTTATGATTACGCCAATAATCCTACCTGTTTACATTTACATTTTTAATTAAATTTTTTTTTAATTGAAAAAAAAATTAAATGTATCAAACAGTAGAAAATTTTAACATCAATTCATCTGGTTCCAGAAATTATTATAAATAAATATCATGATACCTGGGCCAATATGTTCTCCAAAATACATACCACGAATGTATATAAAACAAGTTGGACGCAAAGCATCTGGGTTCGTAGAAAAAAACTACTCTTTGCTCATCCCGGATTAGTTTAACTTCTATCACCCAGAGAAAATAATCCCATCCAGATAAAGCTTTACTTACGTCTTAGGGAATTCAGTCATGTTTAAAGTTATGATGATGATATGGACTCCTTCTTTTTTGCTGATTAAAGATATTTAAATTTAGATGCAATCCGAATGCAGAGTGTAGCACTATTGTTAATTGAAATTGTGTGTGAGGCTCTGTACATTGTAATAATACTTGAGCATTAACCTTCATTAAAATGCTAAATTACTCTTACTTTGGATTACTTCTACTGTTAAATCATTAATTGTTTTAGTAACAGTATTTTTATGCATTAGCACTCAAACTACAACTGTTATTTGGCCACATGTGTCTCTAACCACCGGATTAAAGTGCGTCTCCAATACACGCCTGTACTTAGTCTAGTTGTGATTGGATCACCTGGATGGTGAGACAAAAATACAGTGACCTATAGACTTATCCACAGATCAGTACTGGAAGATGGTGAATAAAAGCTCTGTGTTTTTTGTTTTTTTTGTTGTTTTTTGTTTTTTTTGCATAGATCGCAGACTACACCATGTTACCAGACACAGGATACCTGTCTGAGAGACTCCGAGTGTGTCTACAGGAAGGCGACGAGAACCCACGCGACTTCACCTCCCTTTTCGACATGTCTCTCTTTAAGCTGTCCACAGACTCCCTCCCGAGCGTTATCAGGTCGCTCACTCGCCTGGCTCCATTAAACATTAAACACATTTAAGCAGAGTGTTGACCATGAACTGTGGTGTTGACCTGAATTTTCCCTTCTCAGGGCCTACAAGCAGCTGCATGTCAAACACGAGCCGCTGCAGTTGATTACGCCTCAGTTTGAAACGCCGCTGCCGCCTCTGCAGCCTGCAGTAAGCAGATTTCTGAGATAATGGTCACATTTTGCACAAGTACAAATGCCTTCTGTTTGTTTCAGTTGAGGTTGTAGCTCACAGTACGGAAAACTGAGTGGGAATTTGCCTGCGCAGGTTTTCCAGCCGGCCTTTAGGGACCTGCCCCCACCGATGCTCGACCTTTTTGACCTCGACGAGACATTTTCTTCTGAGAAAGTGCGACTTGCTCAGCTGTCAAACAAATGTAAGTCCCCAGGTGTGATATTTGGTATGAACGTGAGTGGTACAAAGTAAGAAATGTGAGAAAATACTTCAGCGTTTTTCAACCTGGATTGTGTTCTATGTTTATGACTATAAACCATGAGTTCAAAACTACATTTTAAAAGTGTTACTATGAGACAAAAAGGAGAGAAAGTCTTACAAAGCTGTACTTACAGAGCGTTATTCAACTTTCCAACACTGGAGCAACACAGTAAACGTTGTAACAGTCAGAGGTAAAGCTGTAACTTAAAGTTTTGCGACATGGGCAAGTCCTCAGGACAGAAGTTTATGCTTTGTACTTTCTCGGTAACATGACAAGCTGCTTTTTTTTTTTTTTTTTTTTTTTATAAACTTGTTTCATGGATGTTCTACAACATTAGATGTAACTATAAATGGATAAATGTGCAACCTGTCGTTCTTTAATAAATACAAAATCGTAATCATTGAGAAATTGCTGCAGTATAAGAGGAATAAAACACTTGGGAGCGTGCTGTTGTGAGAAAATAATAACTAAATAACTTCAGGGTGGTTAGAGTAACTTAAGCTTCACATCAGGCTATATCACACCACCCCATCGTTGATTATTTTACTGTAACAGCATGCTCCCAAGTGTTTTATTCTTTACTTTTTTCTGAGAGAAGAGTTCATGTTTATAAGAAACGACAACTGCTCTTAGACATCCTTTATTCCTGATGTGGTACATAAGAGATTCATATGAAAAATCCTTTAAATGTGACTCGCTTTGTGTGATTTGCACAGGCACTGATGATGATCTCGAATTTTACGTGCGGAAATGTGGAGACATCTTAGGAGTCACGGGAAAGCTGGATAAAGAAAAGCGAGACGCCAAGCACATCCTCGAACACATCTTCTTTCAGGTGGTGGAGTTTAAAAAGCTGAATCAGGTGCGCTCAATACTCGTCAAACATTTTTACTTAGAATTACGTTATTTTTGTAAAACAAAAATTCATTTGATACGTTGGTGTTTGCATTTTCTTTCTCTAGGAGCATGATATCGACACAGCACAGACGAGGTTTTCTCCATGCTGAAGCAGGAAGTTAGGGGACGACGGAGGGCCGAGGGTTGAACAGCATTATGTGTTTAAATGTCTCAGGGTGAAACAGACAGATTTGGGATCAGTTACTCCATTAACGAAATATTTCAACACTAATTAACAACATTCACAGGTACCAAATGTTAGTTTTGAAAACGATTTCTGCTTTCCTTTTTCGCTTTGTAAAAAAGTAAATTGCATTGTTGTGATTTTTTTTTTTAATCAAACTACTACTGGATTTGTATTTAATCATTTATCATTATTTTGTGCACATGTTTAATAATGAGATGTTCACAGGAGAAAGAAAACTCTAAAGAACGAGTTATATCTGGAAAATGTGTAGACAATCTGGCACACATTATAACAGGCGACGTGACAGTAATATTGATGTAATTCTGGTATCATATTATCCCAGCTAACATAAGTGCTCCTATGACAATAATTCCAGTCACAAGTACATAATTGGTGAAAATAATTTCACTTCCTTTTCCTTGTTCACTTATTAGATGAGTAACACTTCAGGATGTGTGTTTATTGGAAAATAAGCATCATGGGGGCACTAACAGTAACTCTGCCTCATCACACCACACCATTGTTGATTATTTTCCTTTAACAGCATGTTTGGAAGTGTTTTATTCCTCTCATACAACAACAATTACAGTTTCTGTTTATTAAAGAACATTTTGTATGTTTCGTCCATTTATAGTTAATGAAGCAAGTTAGTTATCACATCATAGCAGCTATAAACAATTGCTCCTTCACCAGCCTCTCTTTTTTTCCCCCTCTTCTCTTTCTTGACACCAATAGGCTTATAAGGGGAACAAAAAAAATAAATAAATAAAATATCACATAAAAAATGTCACACAACTGAGCAGGCGATCTGTCATGAAGACTATCCTGTGGTGGAAAACTTAAAGGAATGGATTTACCTCAGCACCGACACTGATTCAGCTCTTCTTTGATAAAAATCTTACACAAAAGCTTTACCAGAGAATCATCTCTATATTTTTTGTTGTTGAATCACTTTAATTGTACAAGCCCCTGTGAACGGGTTGTTGCTATAGTGACAATAACACTAGAATGAATGCATAAATGTAAACCTTGCAGCCGGCACTATTGTCAGAGCTGCTGTTATAGAACATGAATCAATACCTTCTGACCAATCAGATATGAGAATTCAATAGCATGGTGGTATTAGATTAGATTAGATTTCTATAACATGACACTACTCTTTTGCTGGTCCTGCAGATGTGTATTGTGATCGTCTCCAGGTTTGCACCCATCCTTGGAGAACTTTGAGCAGCCTGTCTATGATTTAACTTGCTATATTGCAGTGTTTAGAAAATGTTATTTTGAATAAAGTGTTTTCTACAGTTCCTTTGAATGAGCATGCAGTCATTAACATAAATAACACACTTTATTTCAAGTACAAAAATATACATTGTTACAATAATTCTTCACTTAGGTCACCATACAGATCCTGCATATAGATAGATAGAGTTAGAAAATAAATAGAAACAACTTTTAATATAATTTCAGCATATGATTTTAAGGTCTTACCTAGAACAAGCATCAGTATACACAACTACATGGCCAAGTTTCGGGACAAACTCTTCTGTTGCTCGTCAGTCAGCTCCAACACAGCATGGCGCAGGTTCGAATCCTGAAAGGTGAACTCCCTCCATGACCTCTGACCCTCCAGTGGTGTCCCTGACCAGATCAGTGAGGAAACCTCTGCCGGCTTTGGAGGTGTAGCTTGGTAACTTGGACTCCATATGAACTCCACCTTACTGGAATCCAGGCACAGTTTGGGGCTCTCCATGTTAGGTTTGATGAGCGAGACCTCCCATAAAGGATGTGAGGTGGTCAGGTCAATGGAGGAAAGGTCCAACGAGCTGGCCAGGACTGGCTTCTGGAAGGTCATCCTCTCATAAGGAGTGGAGGACTTACCTTCCAGGAGACTGCTCATGCCAGCAGAACGCATGGTGATACTTGGGGACAGGAGGGACATCTTACTCTGGGGATTGGACGGAGATAAAACACTAGAGGAGTGGTTACAGGAAGCAGGAAGGGTTGAACTGGGTTCTGTATACTCTACCACAATGCTTTTAGGTGCTTTCAGTGTTCCTTCAGTGGACAAAGCAGACAAGCTGCAGTCTGTGAGGAAACCTTGATCCAGCTCTGATAAACAGATGCTCTCATAGTTCTTAGCTGCCTCTAAAACACAGATTGATAAAGACATTTAATCAATAGTTTTCCATCCTACAGCACAAAAAGCATCGCATCAAAGAGCTGAGGCTTGTTTTTACCAGATCTGCTGCAGTCTCCCTCCATCATGCTGCACGTTCATCATGGTAATTACAGCCAGCTTGTATTTATAGACGTGACTGATTTGGTCGTTTTCTATAAATACGAAATAAATTAGTAACATTTTACTTTGCCATAAAAAAATAACCTGCAAATGTGACTGGTTTCCAAACTGACTTTGGAATGAATTGTCAACAAATTGTCTCTTTTTTTTTTCCCCTTAAAATAGAAATCATCAGTGGCCACGCCCCCTTTTTTTTTTTTTGGAAGTAAATACAACATTCATTAAAATGGCAATTTGTTGACAATTCATTCGAAGATAAGTTAAGTACCTTTTGTTTTATTTATTTATTTATTTATTTTGATTGCCATAATGACTTTTTTTTTTTTTTAATGGAGTGCATTAGTGACCACGCCCACTTCAGTTCCGGAAGTGAATTTAACGTTTATTATCTTCTTAGTTGTTTTTTTCCCCAGAAACATTCTTAACAAAGTTATAATATAGCTCAAAGCTTTTTAAAGCGAGATGAACCAGGATATTTTAACAATTGTTATTTATTTATTTTAAAATAAATATTGGTTATTGGTTGCCATAGTTACAGAGAGGCTCTTCTCAGGAGTGTGGGTTAGCAACCTGGTCAATTAAACACGATTAAAAATGGCTTCTACATAAAGCCTTGTTAGGTTTACAGGTTTATATATTATTGATAATAATCCTAATTACTCAGGCAAAAATGAAAGATTGGTTTCTTTCAACTGTATATTTCTATAATATGTACATGGTGAATAACCAGCTGGAGGAGAAAGGTTTGCAAAAATTCCTAGAATTATAGAAAATTCCTGATTTAAATTATTATTATTTTTTAAAGTGATGTAAAAATGTGTTTCCTGTGTTAAGGTCAATTCAATGCATTAGATGTAAAATTAAGGAAAGTATTTTTAAAGTGTATTCAGTACAGATAAATTAGTGTTACAGCTTAGAAACAAGACTATTATATCATACTACTACTACTACTACTAATAATAATAAGTATAATAAGTATAATAAAAATATTATAGGATAATAACATAACTTTCTTATAAAAATCTTGTTTTATACATTTCTTCTGTTATAACTCTTTATAAATTCATAAATTAATTATTCATATTTATAAGTTCAAGAACATCATCATCATCATCATCATCATCATCATCAAGAAGAAGAAGAACAACAACAATAATAGTAATATGATAACTTTAAATTTCTTATTTTATACATTTCTTCTTTATAATTCTTTACAAAGTAATAAATTAGTTCATTGTATTTATAACAATATTTATATTTATATTTATAATTAGCTCGTTATATTTACAACAACAACAACAACAACAGTAATCTAACTTTCTTCTTAAATTTTCTTATTTTATAAATTTCTTTCTTTATAATTATTTTCTTTACATTCATTGAATAATAATAATAATAATAATAATAATAATAATAATAATAATAAAATATTTATTTAAATTTTTTTACGATGACTGTGCAGTGATATTGTAATACTATTATATATATATATATATATATATATATATATATATATATATATATATATATATATATATATATATATATTTAAAATAAATTTATTTGACTTTTTTTAGAGGTAGTCTGTAAGCTGTTTTCAGTTCTGGTCGGTTGCTGCGCGCGCAGACGCTGCTTGATGACGTCACTCCCGGGAAAGGGTGCGAAAAAGAAGCGCGAGATAGAAACGGTGGAGGCGGACAGAGCGAGCTCGCGCCCCTCCGTGTTCCTCTTTTTTTTGTGATTATTATTAGGCGATTTAACGACGAATACATCTTCCATAAACAAATCCATCCCCGTGACTGACAGATGGTTGAGAGTTAGCGCGCGTGCCGCGTCGTGAAACCGAGTTTAACCGGAAAATCGGAGGGAAAAAAAAAAAAAAAAAAGATGTCTTGGTGGGCGCGCGGGTAAGTTTATTTAGATTCTGTCTGTTATGCATGGTTGGTTTCTATATGTTTAACCTGGTAAACACGTGATTTATAAATGTTAATAATTTAATAAAGTGATCCTCTGAGCTGTGCATCAGTTGAGACCTGATCTGAGGATTATTTAGAAAGTTTGGAGGCTTTTCTTTTCAGCGCGCGCCCAATAAATAATGCAGATCCACATTCACATATAAATCATCACACATATGCAGAAGATTAATACAACTTCTCTTTACATGTTTTGCATTTTATTCTTCTATTTTTTTCAGTTTTGTGTGTGTGTGTGTGAAAATAGAAATGATAAACTGTTTTTGTTCCTTTATGCCTGGCTAGCTGTAGCTTTTAGCTAGTAAGCAAGTTGGCATGATGTTCAACAGAAGTATGCTGGAGTTTGTTTATTTATTGATTGATTTCTTTTATTTACTGATTTTAGTGTTTAACACAAATGTCCCAGTGTCACTACTAGTTCTGCATTAGGAGTGATAAGAGCTGTGTCTTTAACATTCACAGCAGTGTGAAGGTAGTCATGTGGTTGCAGCTCAGGCCCAATCAGGAATGCTGTCTGATTTATTCTGCAGATCAAATACATTATTTCTTATAATTCAGACATTTAATAAGTTGATAAATGCTTGATTAGAGTTGTTGCAGTCCCAGTTTACAGTGGTCTTGTCACAGTTTTGCACAGATTTGTTAACACTCAGATGTAAACAACACAAAGCTGAGTGGTGTCAGTAAACTCAGCGCCTTGTTGTTAGCTCCTGATGACTGGACAGACTTGTTTTTTCCTGTTAACAAAGCAGTGTGTGTGTGTGTGTGTGTGTGTGTGTTTGCAGTGAGGACGCGGAGTGTCAGGACACTGACTCGGACGCAGCCGACCCGAAGGACAGCGGGAAAGTCAAAGTGAAATGGACGCAGGAAGAGGTGATCTTTGCATTTGAGTTTTTGTCCGAAAACGGTTACGTTCCATTCATGTAGCTGAGCAGTTTATTGATAAGGGTCTCAGTCAAGGGCCAAACACTGGCTCAACATCTGACAGCCCTGGCTTTTATACTCCAACCCTGGAACAGACCCATTTATTAAAGTATGGAGAAAACTGAAAAGCCACAACATAAACCTGTCTTGTCTTGTTTTTCAGGATGATAATCTGCGAATGCTGATTAACAATCTAGGAACTAATGACTGGAAATACATCGCAAGTTTTCTACCAGTAGGTTTTCTTTAAATGTACAGGAACTGTGTTTTTTTTTTAATGAAATAAAGCTGTTATAATAAAGATGGCGCTATTTTAGACAAAAAAGAAATCACATGTTGTAATAGAATTCTTGTCGTGAGATGAGATCAGCAGGAGATATGTTCCTGAAATTATATTTTAGGAGGATGACGATGTTATGACACTTGCAGGTGATGTGATGGTGTGTAGTCTTGATGGTGATTTGATGAAATGTAAGAGAAAAGAGAAATGAAAAGAGAATCTTCCCCAAACCACGAACAGCTCCAAACCCCTTTTCTTTGACATTTATAACAGTTTCTCTCTAGGGAGAAAACTGAACATTACAGCTATTACAGCACACTGAGGCCTTGTTTCTGTTTATGTGACTCCATTTTCTGCACGAGTCTTCTTTAATCACAGCTCTATCGATAGACGATCTTCATCATATAATCTGACACAAGCTATCACATGGTCTGTTGTAGAATTCAGCCAAGATTTAATTAAGATCTCGTACACTGTGACAAGTAATAATCTTAAAAGACTGCTCAAATCCTACAGTCAAAACCAGGCTTAACTTGGAATCGGGGAATCCTGCTTTGTTAAATACCTTCATGGTAAAATGTCAGTGCACTTTTGCTCTTGTGTGTCTTAACAAAGTGTGCTGTTTGCTAGAACCGCTCGGAACACCAGTGTCAGCACCGCTGGTACAAAGTTTTGGATCCAGTCCTCGTCAAAGGGCCTTGGACTAAAGAAGAAGATGAGAAGGTAAGACTTGTGGATGTAAAGCTTGGGTTTAAAAAGAGCATTAGACCAGAATTCACGTCGTATCAGTCCTGTATGTCGCGTGTTTCTTTGCACAGCTGGAAAATAAACAGAAGAGCAAAAATGAATTCGTAAAACTAGTTTTGAAGAAGAATATTGAGGAAAGCCAGACCCATACAGCTCTACACACAGTACTGAGCAAAAGTCTTAGGCACCCTATTTTTTTTTTTAGTTCAAACTTTGCTATAGATTTTTATTTTCTGACTTCTACATTATTGATTCAGTACAAAAACATTTTAGATTCCAAACATTAGTTTTCCAGCACAAAATTAAATGTTACAGAAAAATGTTTGTATGTCAGTAAAGAAAGCAGCAGATTACATAAGAGACACTTTTCAGATAAAAACAGAATGAAGGCTGCTGGGTTTCGCTGCAGAAATAAGAAGCGAGTCGACAGTCAAAGTCTCCAGAAGAACTGTGGCTGCTTCTGCAAGATGCTCAGTAACACTTACAGCTCATTTCCTTATAAAACTGCACACACTGTACCTGAGACTACTATTTTTTTTTAAAGCGAAGGATCGTCACACCAAATATTGACTTTGTTTCATTTATTACTGTTTACTGCTCTTTATAGTATTTTTTTAAGATGTAGAAACATTTAATTTCATTATTTTTGAAGGCATCTTTGCTCTACAGCATTTCTTTGCATGTGCCTAAGACTTCTGCACAGTACTGTACATGCCGTGACCTTATTTTTACGCTGCCTTCACTTTAGTAAGCAGCAAAGCGAACAGGTTCATTTTCTATGATTTTAAGCAACATGTGAATTAAAATCTTCTCAATTCTATGCAAACTAGGTGTGAGATTATAAAGGGTAGATAAAGTGACAAATCCAAACCATTAACCTGAACGATTCCTGGGATCAGTCCTGTGGTGTTTGTGGTCCGACTTTTCTTCAGTTCCCCACTCAGAGCTTTAATTCCTTCCTGCAATTCGTTCTTATTTACTGCTTGACACTCAAGAAAGGCTTTAATTAAAGGAGATTTAATGAAAAGAGAAACAGGGAAAATGTTTTTTTGGTTTTAATTTCTTCAGTTTCTTCAGAGGCAATGTCATTTCTTCAGTTTAGGATTTTTTTTTTGCACCATGACCACATGAACATCAAAGCATCATTTTGTTTCATAGAAAAAAAATTCCTGAGTCTCTGCGAAAGACACAATTATTTTGTTATTGTGTCTAAGAAGATTATTTCCCTCACCGTTTTTTTTTTTCTTCTTCATGTGCGTAAACCTCGAAACCTCTTCTCACACAAGCTTTCTGATTCACCTGGTCATTCTTCTCTGTGCAGGTGATCCAGCTGGTGAATAAATACGGTAATAAACAGTGGGCCGTGGTGGCCAAACACCTGAAGGGGCGACTGGGGAAGCAGTGCCGCGAGCGCTGGCACAACCACCTCAACCCTGATGTGAAGAAGTCCTCCTGGACCGCAGAGGAGGATCTCATCATCTACAAAGCCCACTGCGTGCTGGGAAACCGCTGGGCAGAGATCGCCAAGCTGCTGCCTGGAAGGTGAGCACTTTAAAACTCCTAACATTCATCCTTATAAAATAATTCCAATAATAATAATAATGAAGGAGAGACACTTCATGCCGTGCTGAAATAGGAACCTAATCAGCGACGGTGTGGTGTGACGAAGCAGAGTTACCGTCCCCACGCTGGAACTGATTATTTTCCAATAACAGCATGTCCTCAAGTGTTTTACATGCTGTGTTTTTATACCACCGCAATTTTACAATGATTATTATGGTTTTTTTATTAAAGTATGACGCATCATCTTGAAGGTAATTAGACAAAAAACCTAACTGGTTGTGTTACCAAGAAACCAGAAAGTGTTAAAAAAGGGGAAAAACCACAGCTTTCACACAAAGCAAATAAAATAGAAATAAATCCTAATAAAAAGATACAAGCAAGTCCCTTTATATAAACTGTTTCTTTTCCACTTGTTTTTCTTTTCCCTCATCCATCCATCCATCCTCCATCCTCCATTTTTTGCTGGTATCAGCTGGATACTCATCCTGGGTGCCATGTCTTTAAAAATAAATAAATAAATAAATAAAAGTATTTATTTAAATGATTTAGAGATGTGAACAGTTGTGAATAAACTCCAGACATAAAACCTCTTGTTTATTATGTATCTAGTTAAATAAAAATCGTTCGTCCTTGCTCAGATATGTGGCTATTGGAAATGTAGAATAAATGTAGACTGTAGTAATAATAATAATAATAATAATAATAATAATAATAATAATAATAAAGTAATAAACACGGGGTCAGGTGAAGGTCTGTGCTTGCTCAGATAAGTGATTGTTCTATATTAATTGTAGACTGTAATTTTAAAAAAGTAATAAACACGGGGTCAGGTGAAGGTCTGTGCTTTTGATAGATTTTCTTGGATTGTTTCTCTGAGTCTATGAGCAAGATGTAATGAATAAAAAAAAAAAGTACAGCGTGTCTTATCGTCAGGACTTGGACTTGGAATTTAGATCTGTGTGAGCTTAAGAGAAAACCTTGAACATAAAGGATTCAAAATGGATTCATAGTGTGTTACCAAGAAACCAGAAAGTGTTAACTCTTCTGTCCTGAATACTTTCTTGTGCTAGACTGTTACAAAACACTGACACTGGAGACTCCTTCCTTACATGTTAAATAAACATCTTACAGAACACAGGAACTTTCACCACATCAGTGATTACACTTTTTTTTTTGTGTGTGTGTGTTTATGTCCACCATATAAGCCCCTGTGGAAATTTTTACTAACGCATTAATATAAACCTGTGAGTTGTCAAAGCTGCTGTTAAACACCTTCTGACCAATCAGAATTGAGAAAATTATGTTTTTTTTCTGTTTCTTTTTTCCCCCCTTCAGAACCGACAATGCTGTGAAGAACCACTGGAACTCCACCATTAAGCGTAAGGTGGAGCTGGGGTACTACACGGGTGTGGACATGAATCTGCAGTTTATTCACCAGCCTGAGGAAGGAGACGTCAGTGCTCAGCAGGACGCTGATCCGCTGGTGTGTTTCAGAAACGCTCTACATCATAAATGTTTCTTACGGCTTCTTATTTTCACTGTCTCGATTTCTTTTTGTATTGTAATATGCGTAATGTTCTGATGTATGATAACCCTCACCCTCACCCTTACAGGAGGATTTCTGCTACGGTGGAGAGCTGGAGGCTGCCGCTGTACCGGTGGTCACACAGGTAAAACACAATCGGTGTGCTTCACGTAACTTCCGGGCAAGTCGTTAATGTGTTTATTTATATTTTTGGCAAGGCTGTTAGTGATGGCCATGAATAAACGACTGATCAAGTACTTTGTGTAACCACCTAAAAGTACTAAAATGCTGATTTTCACACACTCATTTTCTCTGGCCTGATATAACAGAAACCCACGGGCGTATAGCGTATTGTCTGCTGTGTAGTAAATCCTATGTGATGTGTCAGGCTGAACTATTGCTTACGAGATACAGGGAATACATCATAATGACGACAATAGGCCCAAATGATGTCAATCAGAATCAGAATCAGAAACAATTTATTGCCAGGTACAGTAAAGGACACTCTACAGTACTAGGAATTTGTCTTGATGTCAGGTGCAAACACAGAATCAAAGATATAAAGTCAAGGGGGAGATGAAATGAAGAATACAAAAATGCAACACAAAACAAGGGTAAAACAATACTAAAGTGCAGAGACCATGGTGCAAGATGAACATGCTATATATAAATATGAAATATGTAAACAGCAGAAGATAGAATATATTAAATCAAAAATATAAATAGTTATATACAGAAAAAGTGAGTGTACATGGTAGATAGAAAAGTTGCAGCTTCAGAGGGGAG
>CM040473.1:18388880-18408623 GCA_022758105.1 Pangasianodon gigas | reverse complement strand
AATGCAACACAAAACAAGGGTAAAACAATACTAAAGTGCAGAGACCATGGTGCAAGATGAACATGCTATATATAAATATGAAATATGTAAACAGCAGAAGATAGAATATATTAAATCAAAAATATAAATAGTTATATACAGAAAAAGTGAGTGTACATGGTAGATAGAAAAGTTGCAGCTTCAGAGGGGAGAGTGACTGAAGGTCACCAATACTGGTGCCAATACTTCTGTCCTAGTGGAAAGTAAAGAGGAATGTAGAGTGCAAAGATTAAAATGAATTTAAAAACAGAGAAAAAAAATATTACTTTCAATTTTTATATGCTTACAAATGGGTTTGTCACATTGGTGGTGTTGTACTTCATCAGAAATCTGAAGGACTTTAATTAATCCTAAAAATAATTTTCATCCTTCAGGAGTCTGCCGATTCTGTACCTCGGAAATCCTCTCCCGCCAACAAGGTGTCCCCTAAACCGTCTCGAGCTCCAGCGACGCCCCCCAGTGACGCAGAGAGCGTGACGAGCTCGAGCGTCCCTGCCTGGGTGAACGACGGCTCGGGCTTCCTGTCGCCCTCGGCCACGCCCGCGCTGAAGGAGGTGATGGACATGATGGACAGGGTGAGTTCAGGACCACTGTTAAAGATGGGCTTCTGCTCTCAGACATGGCTTTGTGAGCTCAGGTTAAAGATCAGCTGTCTCTGAAAATGTTGGGTTTGGGTTTTATCAGTATCCAGGGCTGGGGGTTTGTAGCATTTTCCTCAGAAAGGAAACACGTGAAGTCCTATAGCATGCACTGACAGTTTAGTTACATTCATAGACATTAAACTTGGTTATTTATTCATTTTTAAATTTATTATTAACATGATTAAGGGCTAAATGTTATTCTGGCTAAAATGAGTGTTTTTATTTCTGCTTGTTTGACAGCCAGATAACGCGGAGCAGAAACATTGCTGTAGAAATGAATCAACCTGAATCTTGCCTTCATTAACAGGAATATTCGCTTGGAATACCGGCTTGGTTTTTGTTTTTGCTTTCCATTCATTTTCTCACTTGTTTAACCCATAAAAATATCTATCATAAATCTACAAAAATCAAATGCATGGTGTAATTTTCTCAGCACAATCTTGACTAAACAAAAATGGATTCACTTTTTGTTAATTATATGAACTGTGTTAATAATATGAGCAAAGATCTGGAGATGGCACCATTCCACGTTTTCTTTTCTGATACTGATTCTAAAACCTTGAGTATCAGCAGATATCAATATTTCAGTCATTCAATATATTTTTTTTTTCTTAAAAAAAAATACTAAGCTTTACAATCTTTTTTTTTTTTTTTTTTTTTAAAAAAAGAAAGAAACACTTAAATACAGAAAAAATCCACAGCTAAAAAAACCACCTTGCATTAAACCACAGCTTTCACACAAAGCAAATAAAATAGAAATAAATCCTAATAAAAAGATACAAGCAAGTCCCTTTATATAAACTGTTTCAGTTCCAAAAAAAAATCTTTTCCAATCTTTTCCACTTGTTTTTCTTTTTCCCCATCCATCCATCCATCCATCCATTCTCCATTTTTTGCTGGTATCAGCTGGATACTCATCCTGGGTGCCATGTCATTAAAATAAATAAATAAACAAATAAATAAAAGTATTTGTTTAAATGATTTAGAGATGTGAACAGTTGTGAATAAACTCCAGACATAAAACCTCTTGTTTATTATGTATCTAGTTAAATAAAAATCGTTCGTCCTTGCTCAGATATGTGGCTATTGGAAATGTAGAATAAATGTAGACTGTAGTAATAATAATAATAATAATAATAATAATAATAATAATAAAGTAATAAACACGGGGTCAGGTGAAGGTCTGTGCTTGCTCAGATAAGTGACTGTTCTATATTAAGTGTAGACTAATTTTAAAAAAGTAATAAACACGGGGTCAGGTGAAGGTCTGTGCTTTTGATAGATTTTCTTGGATTGTTTCTCTGAGTCTATGAGCGAGATGTAATGAATAAAAAAGTACAGCGTGTCTTATTGTCAGGACTTGGACTTGGAATTTACATCTGTTCGAGCTTAAGAGAAAATCTTGAACATAAAGGATTCAAAATGGATTCATAGTGTGTCTGTTGAAGTGAAGCACTGTCCTGAACACCATGTATGGTTTTATGATGCTGTAGAGTAATCCCTTGCTCTGTGTGTGTGTGTGTGTGTGTGTGTGTGTGTAGGATCTGGAGGGTTGGTGTAACCTGGCTGACTTTGAGCTGCCAGAGGAGAGTCAGAGCCCTGATGTGCTGCAGTTCCGGCTGGAGGGCAGCGCTCTACACGAGCTCAGTAAGGGGAGTAAAGGCGAGCTCATCCCCATCTCACCCGGGGGAGCCACGCCACCGTCCATCCTGAGCCGCCGCACACGCCGCCGCATCGCCCTCTCCCCCGACGCCAACGACTCCATGACCCCCAAGAGCACGCCGGTGAAGATCCTGCCCTTCTCCCCATCTCAGGTATGACGATCCCAGGACACCTCACTTTTGGTTTTACTGTAAACTCGGACTGACTTCAGTTAATTAAATTGAATTCAGGAATTCGGTTTAGTTTCCAAATGGCATAATGTTAGATAAAGTGCAGAAAAATTAGTTGAGGAAAGTTTTAATACTAGTTTTCACTCAAAAAAAAAAAGTTACGATAATGATTGATATCAAGACTTATATTGGATGGAAAATTAAACTACGAAATAGAAAAATTTTAAGCCATTTTGTTCGTTATAATTTGTGACAAATAATAGTTTTGAGCACCGAAAATTACAAGCTAAGAGCTAGCATAACATAACATTGGATAACTAGCTAGCAGTGTTCAAGAACCAACATTGTTTCTTTTCAGTTAAAAATTCAGCCACAGGCTTTTCATGAGCTTAAATATAATGGAGATAATCAACCTTAAAAGTGTCGGAAAAATGCTTGAATTTCACTTTGAAAAGCCATGAAGGTGAATTCTAATTGTGTGTGTGAATCTCTTCCCAGTTTCTCAACTTGTGGACCAAACAGGACACGCTTGATTTGGAGAACCCGTCTCTCACGTCCACACCCGTGTGCAGCCAGAAAGCCATCGTCACTACGCCGCTGCACCGGGACAAAACCCCACTCACTCAGAAGGAGAACTCCGTGTACGTCCCGCTTTGCACGTTTCTTTCACTTTAATATCAGGGTGGATTTTATTTAAGGAGTCTGATTTCATTATCGTCATTTTTCCTACTCAGCTTCATCACGCCGAACCACAAGGCCGATCTGGACAGGACGCCTCGCACCCCGACCCCGTTTAAAAACGCCCTGGAGAAGTACGGGCCCATACGGCAGCTGGTGAGGAAACTCGAAATGACAACGAAAACACAAAGCTGCTGAGTGATTATTTGTGAACGTGTACATGATGTGTGATGTTTGCTGCAGCCTCCAACACCCAACCTGGAGGAGGACCTGAAGGAGGTTCTGCGCACTGAAGCGGGGATCGAGCTCATCGTAAAGGACGAGAGTCCGGCAGAACAGAAACCCAAAGTGGTGGTGAGGTTCCTGATTTACGACGGTGCTTTCGTTCAATTTCTGCGTCTTTACGTCATCATTAAAACGTCACTTTAGTATTTTCATGTATTCATATTTTTGAATTTTGTGTATACGAATCAACCGTTATAAACTCCACATTTTAACATCAGAGAACGCTGCTACAAGTTATTGCTCAAAAACATACGCTAAAAGAGCGTCTCCTTTTTCACCCTAATAAAAATGGTAGATGAGCCAATTGAAGAATGAAGCTGGAATGATTGACAGTTGTACAGGTGCTCCAGTATTACCTGTTCCCCTCAGAAGCCCCGCCCCCTTCCCCATCGGCCTTCGTGCATTTGAAATACAAAGTTGGAGGAAAAAATGTCCGCCTCCATGTGCGTCTTTTCTTAGCAACAAGGTAGCCAGCTAACTGTGATGAGTGCTGCATATTTTCTGCCCCAGACGGTGAACTGTATAGTCAGTGTTAGATTTAATCGAAAATGTCTGTATGTTGAATGGTAAAAGGGATTAAATGGGCCTGCATGTCAAATCTGACATTTTACGAATAATTTTAATGGTAATGATGAGTAGAAAGTGACCAGATCAGTGCAGACAAATTTAAAAAGTGCCATCAAGCATGACGGTTGAAACTGGAGTGTGTGTATACACAAGGTTTTACGGTAACCAAAAAGTGCTTGGGGGGAAACGCTTCCGCTCGTCTGTTTTAGACACTAAAAAAGTTTACATGCACACTTTTTTATTAATTCCTCTACAAAACAAGGAAGTAAACACCTCTTCACTAAACTTTTACACACACACGCGTGACTTTTACAATCTTTACATTCCTAAAAGATATGCCAAATATGATGACGCATTTCACAATTTTTTTTTGTCCTAGCATCTTTCAGTCATCACACCTCCTCAAATTTCCCCAGAATAAAACACAACCCACTTTTAGATTAGACTTGACTCTCAGATCTTCGTTTCTCCCAGAATTAGACGTGGAGACAAACATGACGAATGACGGTTCAGCTCAGCTGTCCAGGCCCGGCTCGTATAAACGGGTTAACAGGGTTTTATACCAGACTCCTTCCTCTCTGTTGAAAAATGTTAAAAGAAGCCTCATTTTTGTCATTCACATGATCTTATTTGCTGTAATTTTCATTATAATCTTTGAATGATTGATTATTACCATAATACTGTGAAATCGTGATAATTTTAGACTAGGTTAGCATACATGGGAAAAATGAAAACCGTAACACCAAACCAGAGTATTTTTCTATACAAGTGGTTTCTTTGTCACAGTACTTTCCTCAAGGCTGATTCTACATCCAGACATGTAGCTTTTACTGTACATTGATATTCTTTCATTACTTTGCTCTTCAGCACCGGCCTCCCATGAAGAAAGTGCGTAAATCTCTGGCGTTGGACGTTATAGACTGTAAGGAGCTGCGCCCTGCCCGACGCCAGCACTCCAAGCCTCCTGCAAAACCCAGCAGAAAGGTAAAAACAATGCCTGGACGCTTTAATTTGGTCTCACAGTGAGAGGACGATGTAAAGACGCAGTTGTTTCTTGTCTCTCAGGCGGATCGTTCGCTCTCATCGTCCTTCAACTCGTCGTATACTGTGAAGAAGGAGGAGAACGTCCTCGACCAGGGTTTCATTCTCGGGCCCAACGAAAGCGGTCCTACGGTGAAACGAGCACAGCAGAACCCCAAAACTGTTCCACCTGCTCCTGTAAGTCATCCAGGAACTCGGAGTTTACACTGGATTGATCTATTTAAAGACTTTCTAGTGGTAGAAAACTTACAGTGATAACATATTAGAACGAGCCAGGACTACTGTCAACACTTTCTGACCAATCAGAAGTGATAATTCAGTACAGTAGTTACAGTATGTTATAGTTATAAGGTGACTGTACTTGAAGCATAATCCTAAAGTTTGTCCCGTCAGCATCATTACCAGTTTCACCTCCAATTTTTTAAAAAATCTCCCTCTAGATGTCTCCAGCGTGGGAAGCGGTGGTTTGTGGTCGCACTACGGATCAGCTGATCATGACGGAGAAGGCCAGGCGTTATCTTCGCTCTCTGAAGTCGAACGCACACAGCCGAGCCCTCATCCTGTCCTGAGCCTGCACTTCTACAATCCCTGATTATTGCATTCTACAATATTAAAACATATGGCATTTTCTCCTGTTGTGAATTAAGATGTAAAAATATTTTGTTAATAATGTAATTGTGAAAAAAAAAAAGATTTGGGGGTAATGAAAACTGCATCTTAGCAGTCATGATGAAACTCTAAAGGTGCTTTTTAGTCTCTTGTCTCAGGTTATCTCAAGAGTTTAACATATATAAGGCATTCTGTTTCAGTTTGTGTGTACTTCAAGTCTTTTTTTTTTTTTTTTTTTCCTGAAATGCTGTCAGAATATCAGAATGTCAGAGGAAAGCATCTGTGCTTTTAACTGGTACTGTTACTTTCTGTGAAAATCAGTTCATTACAGTTCAGGGTTTATTTCTCGTTTACATTTTTTCACAATGGCAATATTGAAATGGTTTTGTCTGCCACAATCAGTGCATTGAAGGAACATCCTGAAAACAGCTAGATTTTTTTTTTTTCATAACATGTCTAGAATTTTGAAATAACACATTGTCATACATAATGATTAAACTTGCTCATATCCACTGTGGGATAATTCATGATCTGCTTCATTTGTGTACATGCTGTAATTGTGAAATTAAAATAAATAATTATTGCCCTGTCATGTAAAGTAACAAAAATAAATAAAAAGCATTAAGTTGAACATTTTACAGAATTTTCTTTGGAATAAAAAATAATACAATTTTGTAGGACTGACTAAACAGAATATAAATTTGGTCTTAAAGGTGAATAATTTTAAAGATTTGTGCATTATATTTTATTTTCTAATGTATTATTATTTGCAACATTAAACAATAAGACCTGATAGAGCTACAATATTCCTCTTGCCAACATACTGATGTGTGGAGTGACGTCATACCTCTTACCTCTCCTCTGATTGGACAGCGCGCTGCAACAGCATGACCAATAGGAAACGGACACAATGCCAAATCAACGCCCTTTAATAAAAATACATAACACGATTTGAAATAACAACACAACATATTTTAATTAGTAATTAATTGCAAAAATATTGAATTTAATAAATAAACGGTTTATATCTGCAGCTACGAGAAACATAATATTTTTCCGTATTATTCAAGCGCGGCGGTTGGGTTATACCATTTTCGTTTCACAGGGGTGGAGGTTTTCCTATTACTTAAACATTTGACGCTTCGTTCAAGTTTGTGATATGAATTATTTATTAGTGGGATATTATCCAGTAAATCTGTTACAGTGTTGAATTTTCAATTGAAATCGATCGCTTTTAGGCAACGGCACAAAAACGCTCCCCCTATTACTTTAGTCGAAATAGGTTTCGTCTGACTGTCCCGGAAGTCTCGCGAGCGCTTTTGGTGACGCTGCATACGGCGACATGGCGCTACTCCGTAAGTCATTTAATTGAGATTATAGGCAATTTTCAAAAATATTGTCTGTGTAATTTTATCTTATGAACAACAAAGCGCTCTTTTGTCCTGCGCTGTTTGCATGAAATGTCTGTTTTTTTTTCTCGCGGATCCTTAAATCCTCTTCTATCAATTCTATCAATGGCATTTTGCATAATGCTAACATGCTAGTTGACTAGCTAGCCAGTTTGCTAACTAAAATGTGTCTGTTTATCTATAAATTGAGAACTTTAGAAACCTTAATTAGCTCCAAACTGCAATTTTGTTCTATATTTTTCTCCTTATTTCTCTGTCAGCACGGTATATAATAAAGTAGCTAAAGTGGATACAGCTGCTGCATTCCAAATGACTTCCTATTTAACATATAGTGCACTAATTACTGTTTAAAAGTCGCCATTTTATGCAATATGTAGTGCACTTATGTACGGGGTAGTGAGGTATTTGGGACAGAGCTCTGCGTTAAATCCTTCCTAGTACCCTGAGACAGTAACTTCTGATAAGGTGTCATTTATTTCATCAGTAATGAATACATCTGCAAGTCAAAAAGAAATGCATGTTTAGTTCCTGTGTTTATTTTGTGCAGTATAAGTCTCTGGCTTTGTATCGATTTTCCAAAGAATGAGAGCATGTACAGTATGTTTACTGATGTTACTGTGTATGTGCATGTGTGTTGAAAGGTTTGGTCAGCATTGTGGTCTCCATCCTGGCTCTCGGAGCCTGGGCGCTCAACCCAACCCACCACCTGGCCGCTTCGGATGTGGACAGACTTCAGGCTGTTCTGGAGCAGCCGTTCACAGACCTGAAGTCAGCGTACCTCTCTATCGTCGGCCTGAGCAAGCTGGGAGTGTCCGTGCCTGACTCAGATGTGAGCTTGAGTAAATATCACAGGGATATCATACAAACATGCTTATTTATTGCATGTCTGTTCACGGTTTGTACTTTTTATATCTTCAGGAGGCTTGCAGTTTCATTACGTCCAACCTGGATTCTTCCAGCATCGAGTCTCTGTTTTATGCAGCTGAGGCCAGTGAAGTGCTTTCCTCTTGTGAGGTATGAATATAAATTTTTTGTTTTAAATCATTTCTTGTGTAAACAGTTGATTGAAACATGGATCACTCTTTTGTGTGTGATTTCTCATTTTTGTTTTTGAATTTGATCTTTGACAGATCCACGTATCGAACGAGACTCGGGATTTGCTCCTCGCCGCTGTAAGTGAGGACTCCACCATCTCGCAGATCCACCAGGCTGTGAGCGCGCTCAGCTCTCTGGGACTCCCTATGGCATCACAGGAGGTGGTCAGTGCCCTGAAAGCACGCATCGCAAAGGAGGACAATGTCGTGGCGTGAGTAAATGCTCGTCTCATTCTCAGGGATTAATATTGAGTATATGCAGACATAGCAAAGTATTCAGAGGACCAATTCCCATAAACACATGTGGAAAAAAACTGGCCATAGTACAACGACTCTAGTTTTCTAAACATGAACCAGTGAGGCTTCTGTAGCAGATCCTGTGTCTCAGTTTATCCAAACACACACTTTTTTAACTTTATTTATTTATAAAGCACAGTTAAACACAACAACCGTTGACCAATGTGCTGTACAAAGATAAAAAATTTTATATATATATATACAATCATGAAGTTGAAATATCCAACATGCCAACTGTCATTTATGTCAGTTATTTTGCTGAAGGTAGCTCATCACACCAGAGACTAGCTATAGGGCTAAGTCATAAAGGTAAGAGTTTTCACAGATGTTCATAGATTTTACATTTTACTGACCCTCTCTGGTCTGATTAGCGAACTAACAACATGGCTTTGTTTAAAAAAAAAAATCCTTGACAATTAGAATGTTTAAAGGCAAACAGACAGAAGTTTGCATTTATTCTTCCCGTGGCAGGTTCTGACTCTAGTCAGAAGTGGCAACCTGAAGCACAACTACGAAACAAAACATAACCACTTCGAATTGTCTTGCTAAACCATTGGTTATTAGTTTACATTAAACGGTAACTGTTGTCACAATTCAGTCGTTCGTCACTTATCCAGACCTTTATATGCAAGGAATTTTATATAACTGGGTGTAGAACCCTGGCTTTTGATACAGCTCTGTGCTTGCGTTTATTTTTCACCGCGCTTTTCGGCCATCTTTTAAAAGCACCAACAAACCAGCTGAAAAGGGTCTGTCACTAGCTCGCGGCTTTCGCCCTGTTCAACTTCAGAGTTCAAGTTCACGCTCCGCATGTGTGTATGTGTGTGTGTCGCAGGCTCTGCCAGCTATGCCACTCTCTCTCTTTGGTCACGGCAGTTACTGAAACACATAAACACACATGAGTAGACTGGAGGTAATAAGACACAGGTGAGAATCATCACGCGTCACCTGCCGGTTCAACCCGCCTCCTCTCTGTCCTCACCTGATGCTCGAAAACGCCCCCGCTGCTATTGTTTTTGACTCTGAATTCAACACATCCAGTAAATTAATAATAATAATTAATGTAGCTAATATTCTTGTGTTTTTGTGTGTACACAGCATCATTCAGGCTCTGCAGGCGGCCTCCCGTCTCTCTCAGCAGGCTGAACTCGGAGATATCCTGGAGGAAATCGAGGTGAGATGATTCAAGTCAGGCTTTAGGTGGCGCTGTAACGCAGCTTTAGAAATTTGACTTCCATTCATATTTTCACCAGCGCACTAACACTGAATGCTTTCTTTCATTTCTATTGCCAGAATACTTATTTGATTTTCTGGGTTTTATTTTCTGACCGTGTTGTGTGTCACATGCAGGATCTGGCTGCTCGGCTGGATGACCTGGGGGGCGTGTATCTACAGTTCGAGGAAGGTCTGGAGGTCACTGCCCTGTTCGTGTCTTCAGCATACGCACTGTCCGATTACATGGACGTGGAGCCTCCACTGAAAGAGGTGAGACTCCTCACTGCATGTGTGTAGGATTTAAATAAGGAATAAAACACTTCAGAGTGTGCTGTTAGGGAAATAATCAACAACTACGTGGTGTGATGAAGCAGAGTTTCTGATACAGTCTTGAAGTTGATTATTTTTCTATAACAGCCATCCTGAAGGACTTTATTCCTCTTATACCACAGCAGTTTACAAATGATTACAATTTGTTATTTATCCATGAATTACACAGCATAACATTTATGGAAAGTCTGTGAAAGGAGTTAGTTCCACTTACATTATAGCAGCTATAAACATTTCCTCACAGAATATTTCACCATGTCAACAATTATAGATGTTTTTTAACCTGTTTATGTGGAGTGTCCACTAAACACGTGTCTTTGAATGAGTTGTTACTATAGAAACGATAACATATTACAACAAGGGCATTAATATAAATATGTGTTTTGCAGCTTCACTACTAGAAAATGAGTCACCTTCTGACCAGTCAGTTTTGAGAATTCAGCAGCACTGTGGTATACTAGTTTGTAATCATCTGAATGTGTGCTGTTTTCTCAGGACCAGGTGATCCAGCTGGTGAACTCGATCTTCAGTAAGAAGTCGTGGGACTCTCTGTCTGAGGCGTTCAGCGTAGCCAGCGCCGCCGCTGCGCTCTCCAACAACCGCTTCCACAAGCCGGTCATCGTTAACGCTCTGGGCTCTGCGGCTGTCTCGCACAGCCAGCCTCTGCTGCAGGTACACACACCGTTAACACGCTGGAAGCAGACATCTTGAGCTTCCATTTACATTTTGAGGATTTTCAGTTAGGCATAAGAAAAGCAAGATTGCCAGAAAATGCAAAAAGTCTGAAATTTAAAGACACTTAGTTTGGAAACCCAGAAAATGTGTTTTGGATTGTGTTCTAGTTCCTTTTCATGATTCACTTAACAATGTTTAGAAATTAGCACAAAAAACAAATGCAGAAAATCTGAAACATGTTGAAAAGTTCTGAAATGAGAAAAGGGCAAGAACCGTGGAGTAGTATTTCAGAACCCCCAAAATGGGAGAAAAGGAATATACCTAGAAAATCTTTACTTATTTGTGTGCCTCTGATGGTTTTACAGAGCTCTACTGATCGATTGGTAATTTCTCAAAATTCAAAAGATCTAGTCCACCAGGCAAGTGAAAGCTCCAGTGTGCTAAAAGGCTAAAAACAGCCACTAGCATAATTAAACTCAGATTTATGACAAGTTAATTATGTGCTTTTATAGAGACTGTGGAAATAAGTGCCTACTCGAGTCCCTGGGAGGGGCGACTTTATGTAGCTGCAGTCTTGTGTTATTGTCTCTGCTGATGAAGTGTCATGTTCATGCGCTAAACAAAAAGGCAGACAGTCTTTGGTCAACATTTTGGATATGCACTGTGATGTTCTCTTGCCTGTGTGTGGTGCAGCAAGTGATGGGATATGGAAAAGAGTAGCGCACTCCACAGCATCGAGGTGCTTTGCACCAACGAAAAATGTAGAACCAGTTAAATGTGCATGAAATTTTTCTTTCTCTGGGTGTTGGATGAGTGAACATAAAAAAAAAACCAAAAAGAAAAACAAAAAAAACCTCACTTGTGACCATTATATCAACATCCTACTGAACCGCCTGTGAATGAGCAACTGGCCGAAAGTATGTGGACGGCTGACCATCACACCCATATGTGGTTCTTCTCCAAACTGTTGCCACAAAGTTGGAAGCTCAGAATTGCTGTAGTATTATAGTTTCTCTTCACTGGAACTAAGAGGCCCAAACCTGCTCCAGCATGACAATGCCCCTGTGCACAAAGTGAGCTCCATGAAGGCATGGTTTGCCAGTGTTGGAGTGGAAGAACTCGAGTGTCCTGCACAGAGCCCTGATGTCGGGGATTAACTGGAACGCTCCACAGCCACGCTCCAAAATCTAGTGGAAATCCTTCTCAGAAGAGTGGAGGAGTAAAAGGGGGATTAAATCTGGAATGGGATGTTCAACAAGCACATATGGATGTGGGCATATAGTGTAGCTTGGATGCATGATCTCTCTGTCTTAAGTCCAGTGGGTTTGTTTATCAAGAGCCTTTTCCTTTAACACCTGTCCACCGCATTATTACTGTCAGTGTCGTGGCAGATTGATTTTAAATAACTAAGAAAATCAACTAATGAATGCGATTATTTTGTCCATCCGTAGTTGATGGAGTGTATCATGATTCACATTTTAAAATGCACCTCTATTTTGTAAAATGTTAAATGTAACAACACACTTTTTTAAAAAGTTCTATACTTCGTTAGTAAAGATTACACTGTTCATTTTTTTTTTTACTGTGACCAATTCTGTGTGTGTGTGTGTGTGTGTTACAGCTCCAGGTGACTGATGTTCTGTGCCAGCCTCTGAGCTCTGCCAACGTGCTGGTGGAATCAGCCACCTCTGTATCCTCCAAGGCTGTAGTCCTGAGTCAGACCCCCTTCACCCTACACGAGTATGTTCCTGACATACGCCTTCTGTCTGAAGTGTTACAATCGTAGATCCTGTACTAGGGATGTAGAAATGAACTGATTTATTTGACATTTCATTATTTGCTGCTGGTTGCCATGGCAACATTCAGAGCGCTGTAGTTTTGCTTCTGAAAAACACTGGTCTATTTTTTTTCCAGTTAATTTTTTAATTTTTTTGTTCTTTTGTTTTAGTGACATTTTTGAGCTGAACTTCATGGCCAGCCAGCCTGCGAGCGGTTATTACCAGTTCTCCGTGGCCGTCACCGGAGACAGCCGTCTGGTGGCCAACCAAATTGACGTACGTGGACTGTTTGATAATATATGACGATAAACTTAATTGCATTGTAACCACGCAACACAAGCATCTGTTTTTAAAAAGAAAAAGAGGTTAAAATTTTTTCCCTGAAGCTTTGACTCTTAATTGTCTAAATGGCTAGTGATTCATTCTTCAATGAGGCTTTTAAAAAGCAACTATTTAGTCCATGTTCCATCAAATTGTAAGGTCAAAGCAGATGGTCAGAGGTCAAAGTCTTGTCTTTTGTAGGCATCTGAACCCTGAACAATATGCTGTCAAGTCATTCAGTTCACCACACAAAGCCCCTTCACTTTAACCATGTTGTATTTTTCTGGTTTCTCAAATTAAATGTTGTTTTCCCCACTTAATTGTTTCCCCCCTCCGTTAGCTCAAGGTAAAAGTCTCCACCAAGGTAGCCATCAACAACATGGACCTGTCTGTGGTCGACAAGGACCAGAGCATCGGTGCCAAAACCACTCGGTGAGATCCTCCTCCATCACAAGCCTCTAATATAATGCTAATCTTTTCACTTATTTAGATATATTAACTTTTTTTTTTTCTTAGAGTGGAATATCCAAACAAAGCCAAGACCTCCTTCTTGGCTGACAGCCACCAGAACTTCGCTATGTCCTTCCAGCTGGTGGACGAAGCCACCGGAGTGGAGCTCACGCCTCACCAGGTACGGCTTTGAAACTTACTTCCTGACGTTCACACATTTAACGCTGGTGGTATTCAAAAAATATCTGCTCAGAGGAGGAACTGTGGTCTCTGGAGTATCCAGTGTTTTGTAACCTGGAGGGAAGAAACTAACATGGACCACAATCATGTAACCAATCACAATGAGGAAGCGGCTCTGCTTAAAAATCAGCATTTCTGCTTTAACACGCGCGCACACACACTCACACACACACACGTGGTGCAGGCACGCACTGTAGGGTCCACTCACTCGCCCACTGACTCATGCTCTACTCAGACTCTCCTCAGTCTTTTTCTGTGTTTTTTCTTACTCTTTTTCCTTCTTTCTTTTTATCACTGCCAACATTTACACATTTTGTGTAGAATATTATATGCTGCTGAGTTATCACTCAAACATGCAGAAAATGGACAGTCTTCTTTTTCCCTCCAGTAAGAATGGGAGATAAGCCAATCAACATGTGAATCTAGAATGACTGACAATTGTGCAGGTGTTTTGAACTCATGGATATTAACACCCTGGAAGCCCCGCCCCCTTTTCTTTTTGTCTTTCTTTCTTTCTTGTGTATTTCCTTCAAGAAATGGTCTATAGAAGAAGAAGAGGGGGCTATAAATTTCCTGCATTACTCTGCATTAATTAACTGTATGTTTGTTATTTTGTATTTAGAGTAGTTTGATTTTGATGATCATGAGTACGCTTGGCTAACCAACTTCACTGACGTTCACACTCATGGTCATTTTCTCAAGGAAGGGAAATTTTAGAGTGTACGAATTTCCCAGTCAAACAGTCAAATCGCTTAAAAAATTGCTTTACATAAATAAGCTCGTACAGGCTTTAATCTCTGCTTTCTGATTGCCGCCTGTTCTCAGACTTTCGTCAGGCTGCATAACCAGAAGACGGGGCAGGAGGTGGTGTTTGTGGCCGAGCCGGACAGCAAGAACCTGTACAAGTTTGAGCTGGACACAGCTGAGAGAAAGACCGAGTTCGACTCCATCTCAGGCACCTACGCGCTCTACCTGATGGTGGGAGACGCCACGCTGGAGAACCCAGTCTTATGGAACGTGGTACGGAAACAGTGTAAACTAATGGAGAGGAGCTGAGTGGCTTTATCAGCGTATCTGACAGTTGTCCAGTGTCGTCTAACTCTTTTTTTATTTCTTCAAAGGCGGACGTTGTTCTCAAGTTCCTCGATGAAGAGACTCCTTCTACAGTTCAGTCAAAGAACCTGTATGTTCCCAAACCAGAGATTCAGGTTGGTAAAAGACTCGTTATTACATCATTATAACAATGTTACAAGAGCAAAGAATATGAAAATGGTTTGTCGTGACATCAAGTGAAGGACATTACTTTGGCCGCTGTTCTAGTGCTGAGTTGATGACTGATTACTAAATACTGAATGTTATTACTCTCTCTTTCTGTATGTTTAGCATATGTTCCGTGAGCCAGAGAAAAGACCTCCTACTGTCCTGTCCAATGCCTTCACCGCACTCGTCCTCTCTCCCTTCCTGCTGCTGCTCATCCTGGTATTGATATTTCTCTGTTAATAATGAAATATTGCTTGTGTGCATGTGTGATTACCACAGACAAGAATTTTAACACGGCTTGAGAAAATGACAGAAACCCTGTTCACTTATTTATAATGAAAGGGTGGTTTTGAATTCTTGCAATAACTAATCATTTTAACTTTAACAATAGGTGCTAGGTGTTGGGATGAAACGAAGTTGTGAGAAAGTCTGATTAAACTCCTTAAGAACAGTTTTAGCCAACTTCCCAATGCAGTTATGTAATGGACATAAAAAAGGAAACATCAGCATAACCACAGATTCTTCCTTCTAGAAATGTTTCTGAAAGCACAAATTCTACACGTATAAAGCTTCATTTACAAATACTGAAGAGTACGCTAATGTGTTTTACAAAAGTACATTTTCAGTTGTTTCAAAATAATGAAAATGGAAAAAAAATTCAAAATAAACGGTCGACAGATTTCAACATCAGTCCTTCAACGTCTGCCTCCTAGACTTCCATTTTAAGTGAGTTTGGAATAAACAGGTTTGAAAGTGTTTGTGATAATCATACGAGAGAGAGAGAGAAAGATAGAGAGGTGGAGATTAGACGGAGTAACTAGATGGAATACTGTCATTATTCCTTTAATGTCGATAGGCAGTTTGTAAATTTTCTTTCAGTGTTTGGGTGTTTTATCAGCGTCTCTTTCTGTGCAGTGGTTCAAGTTGGGTGCCAACATTTCCAACATGAGTCTGTCCCCCAGCTGTGTGCTCTTCCACATTGGCCATGCTGGTGAGTGCACGAACGTGGGCATTGGGTCTGATTTTAGTAAATAAAAGGAGCTAAAGGAGATCATGCGAAGAATAATTTGGTCATTTCTGATATTACAATTTAGGCAACAAAAGACATTTTTCCATCAAATACAATTTTTATGTCGACTTTTTCATGATCTTAAAGATTCTTTGTGCCCCAAGATTTATTTTTACCTTAACGCAGGCAAAAATCTAGCCTCATATACGTGAAGATATTTTCTTCACGTTAATTTATGCACTTCTCTCCCCAACCTGACAAGAGACAGCCTGCCTATTCAAACTGATCTCTTAAGCAGCATCTTGGTATTTCTTCCAGATATTCATATATTCTTCTTGTTTCTCTGTGCTTTGCAATACAGCCATGCTGGGCCTGATGTACGTGTACTGGACTCAGCTGAACATGTTCCAGACTCTTAAATACCTGGCCATCATCGGAAGCCTCACGTTCCTGGCCGGGAACCGCATGCTGGCCCAGAAAGCAGTTAAAAGGTACAGAGTGATTCCTTTTCTTTATCTTTTCTATTCAATCTGTTAATGAGACACACCTTCACCTCTACACCTTTTTCTGTGTAGAGAAGACATTACGAATTAATTACATTAATGATATTTTCCTGTCAGTTACCGTAGCTGTGCCACGTCAAGCTGTTTCCGTTACACATTTGTAGCTGCATTGTTTTATGTCCTGCTCCCTGGTAGATGGTCTCCTTCCTCAAAATTACAACTAATTTTGTAGGCAAGTGCTCCAATACAGTATTTAAACAGTTTTAAACTATATTTTGTACATAAAATTAGTGCTACACTTTCTAAAAAGATTTTGAAGGCAGAACTAGGCAGCTGATTGAATAAATGAAGTAGCCAAGCAAGTGTACGGGATTACGAGTAATCTAAAAATTCAAAAGAGAACGCTGCTTTATACGTTTGTACCTTAGAAATGGTAAACCATGGAGTGTGAAAATTGTTGCTTTGGCAAAAATATAAATGTCCCTTTTATTTATTTACTCACATGATTTTACATTTCTTCCCTGTGATCCATGAAAAATCCTCCATCGAGTAAAACACAGTGATGCTGTGAATCTTATCTAGTGCACTACATAACTGATAGGAAAAAAAAATCACCACTCCTTGACTTAAAATGCCCTCAACATTCTTCTCAAAGATTAAAGTATTGGCACCCTTGGTTTGATAATGCATCATTCCTTTTACAGCACCAATATTATAAAATAAGCTATGTTCCTGCGTTTTTTTTTTTGTTTTTTTTTTTAATAATAATTGACTTGACTTGAAAAAAATAAGAGCCAGTGAAAGAATATTAAAAAGAAATGTATGGAAGCTGGGATTTCTGCTGGATAAGGTGCAAAAACATGCAAATTTTGCAAACCATTTTCAGCATTTTTTTCATAAACTGTTTTATCCTTTTCACTGTGCTAATAATTTGCGCCATGCAGAACCAAGGGTGCACAAACTTTTGCATACAGCTGTATACCTAACCCTATCCCTGCTGTAACGTTTCTTCTTTTTCTCCCTGTCTGTTCTTTAGTTAGTGCTCTTTAGTGCTTTAACTGTCCTGTTTGCTGCTTTTCTTCTTTCTTTCCCCGTCCTCGTCCTCCAGGATCGCCGCTGAGCAGAGTAGTAGGTTGGCTAAGTATAGGAGTCTGCGGTGAAAAGCTGGTTTATTTAAACAAAGCCCAGTCTCCCAGGCTGAAGTAAGGCTCTGCATCCAGAGGACAGCATGGTGTCCTGTTCACCACTGTAGTGCAAAGTGCATGGCTGTGTGATTGCTCCGCTGCGTCATTCGTGAACATGTTTTTACATCAGCTTCAGTGTGTTCCTCATCAACGATGGTGTCTTCGACAGGCGTGCACTAATAAATCATTTTCAGACACTGGCAGCTTGTAGTAGTAAGGAAGCTCCTTTTTTGCTACTAAAACCAGTTTGCCAGGTCATAATAATGAGAAACGCTTAAAATGTGCTTAATGTCTTGTTTTTTTTTTTTTAAATGATAACATATTACAGCGGTAAAGTTGGTTTTATAATCAAAATTCGCTGCACATTTTTATTTACAAATACCTTATGAACAAAACATGCTCATGTCTGCATTCTTTAATTTGACGTTTATGTTAGGTTTAAGTTTTTCAATACACCGGACCGTCTTTAATTAGGCATCAAAGTGTGCTTCATTAATTTCACTTTAATCAATGGCTTATGTAAGGAATAAATCTCTCCGTGTTGTGCTGTTATAGAAAAATAATAAACAGTGGGGTGGTGTGATGAAGCAGAGTCAGTTACCACCCTGATTATTTTCCTGAAACAGCAAAGGGTTTTATTCCTCTTACATAACAGCATTTTGTCAGCGTTTACAATTTATTTATTAAAGAACGACATCCAGGAATATCCAGGGAAAAAAAAGGTAGTTTCTGTTCTCACTTATGTTATAGCAGCTATAAACAGTTGTTCTGTCACAATCCTTTCTCTTTTCTTTCTCTTTTTGTTGAAAAAAATGCAGCTCAGAGAAACCACAAATCACAAACTACTCTGTCCCGAAGACTTTATGTTGTAAGACATAAAGGTGCATTAGCTAAGATTTGTGAAAAATAGCTGTCTAACAGTTAAATAGTTGAGTAAGATTTGAATGATTTCTTTTTTTTTTTTTAACTCGTTGAGCCTGCTCACATTTCCACTGATGTACGCAAAGCTTCGCCCCCAAAACATACGGTGGTTCAACTAGAGTTAGCACGCTAACTAGAACTACCATTAGAGGCAAGGACTGTCATGACATCAGCTTCAAGTGCACTCGGACATTCAGCTGCTTGAAAGCCGAGTTACAACTCTGTAAACATGCAGAATTCCCCTCATAATGATTTAAGAGGATGTGAAGGAGGCGTTCAGGGCGTGTCTATAAAACATTTCAGACCGGAAGGTTTTTTTTTTTTCTTTTCAGCCGAGTAATACCCTTGTTCTGAGACAGTGGCTTAAACTGTTATTGTTTATCATTTTGTACATAATTGTCCATATTATTTATACTAGTAACAAATGAAAAATATTGACTATTGCACCTTCACCCCAAAGAACAGCTTTACCCCAGAGCGCTGACACTGACTGCAGTCTTTCATAAATGTTAAACGTTTGCTTACAGAAATAAATCACATTTTAATTAAAAAATCTATTGTTAGGTTTAAATGAATGAGTTAAATTACATATTAGAAGAGTGCATTAAAATAAATGTCAGAGCAGCTGCTGTTACCAGAAAATGAATCAACGGCTTCTGACCAATCAGAATGGAGAATTCAGCAGCACTGTGTGTAATGTTCAGTACTGACCTACAGTAACCTGCCAAAGAGCAGTGAATCACAGAATAAGCAAAAGTGTGAGTAAGCTTAATTTGTCTGATTAAAGACAATGAGACATTTTTTGGAAAAACTGTTCACAATATGAATGTGAAATGAAGCGTAGGAAAAGCCAGATTGTGAGTTTGAATCCCGATGATGCCACAGCCATCCACGGCCTTGAGCCAAGAGGGCAAAACTGGTTGTGCTTTCTGGTGGGAGGGGCATACTCTCTCTATCCTGTCAATCACAGAGACTCTAACCAATCTGTGAGCTCATGTATTCGGAAGAGGGCGGATCAAGCTTTCTTCTGAGTGTAGAGATGAGTGTTTTCTAGTGAAGACCATTTCACAGCCTGGTTAAATGCTGCTGGTGTCGGAAGCGCAAATGCTTAGTAAATATAGAATATAAAACCAACTTGTTTTTGTGTTGTAATCCAAAATTTGAAGTTTCTTATTATGACTTTGTGTTTTGTGTTTGAAGTGGTAGAAAACGGGCTTCCACATTTTAAGAGATTTGTAATTCCATTCATCATCGTGTCTGTGGTCTGCAAGTGCATGAGTGTTAAAAAAGCTGCTTTAAAACATTTATGCAGTTTAATTCACAATTTTGAACAAATTCTCTTTCCTCTTTCAGACACGAAGGTAA
>CM040473.1:18378656-18388780 GCA_022758105.1 Pangasianodon gigas | reverse complement strand
AAAAAAAAAAAAAAAAAAAGGACGAAATCTAAATCAAATCTGAAAAGCAGAATGCAGTTTGATGTTTTCATTACTTTTCTTTTGAAAAAAAACAAACAAAAAACACACACACAACTGAATGCACTGTAAGTGATCTATGGGGTTTTGACATGATTGTTGCTGGTTCTGTTCAGGTGGTTTTTCTCACAGCAAGCTGTAAAGATTCTTCCTTTGTGGTCATAATTTGTTTCCCAAATTCTCTTTCACAGGAGGTTTGGATTTTTGCTGATCAGTTTTATTTTTTATGTCTGTACGGACAGCACGTGTGCCGATTTTTACAGCTCATACCACACTGAACACTCATCTCACCAAACCGTGGTTTTGTAAAGAAAACTTAAAAAAATTAAAAGAAAAAACACAAACTCCAGCATGTTGTGTGTTCTTTTCCCCTCTTTTTCCTCAGCTTTTAAATGACTCAATCGTTATAAATAATAGTTTTGCACACCACTGCTATATATTAAAAGTATGATATGTATTATTTAGTATTTATTTGATTGACATAAATCACTAAAAAACAGTTTAGCACAGCAGTTCTGATTTATTCAGAGAGATCATCTTTTTGCATAATCCATTTTACTGGCAAACCACAAGAAAGCAACACACTGATTATTTTCTGCGTCAAGTCTCTGGACACTTCCTGTTCATCGCCACTCCACAAGCACAGCCACTGCACTGAAGACTGAAAGAACAATGAGGGGAAAACAGAGAAATAAGTTAAACAGCAGTGTGAAGAATAAAGAGAAAGACTGCACTCCATTCTGAAGTGATCAATACTATGTCCTAATCCCTCTGAAGGTCACGTAGTCCATGTCCATATAAGAAACATTATATTTAGTAATATTAAATAGCACCTAAAATAAGTAAGTCAGTACATAGTCAGTGTATTAGAGAAGGTGATTATCAGTATACGTGAAAATGAATCTTCATAATTACTTAAACACAGATACAGCAGCACAATAACATTAATTCTTACTGTACACTTGCAATACCTTGCTGCTTTAACAATGATGTGAATAGATTTTTTAAAATCCGATGCAAAGTAATGTTAGAGGTAAGGTAGCGTTAGATTTCAAGGAACAATTTCAGCCATAATTTAGCAAAGCAGAACAATCACTCATCAAAATATCACAAACTTTGTCTAGTTTGGCAAAGAGTCATTTAGGAGCTGAAAGAGTCGACTCCTATGAGTGAGCTGAGCCAAATGAACCGACTCACTGAAAGGCTAGAAATGTTTTTCAGCACTTTAGTTTGGGTCGAACCTAAAACCGCTGCTGTGGGCGTGTCACTTCAGAAGTTTAGGTTTAAAAAAAGTTACCTAAAGCCTCGACGTCCTCTCTGCTGCTTCCTGTAGCTGTGTTCCCTCTCAATGGACATCAGGGCCTGCTTGTACGTGTCCTCAAAAATTCCCTGCATCATAAGATATAAGAGCCAATCACAGTTAAATATGCAAATAAAGGGGGTGGGGCCTATAGGTTTGTGGGCAATCTTGATTTACATATTGATAGATTCTTAATTTTTTTATGATGTCTAATAGCATTTTTTGTGGAACCACCATACCAAACATTACTCAGTATAAAATATATGTATACTCACCAACCATTTTATTAGGAACACTTGTACAAATGCTTATTCATGCAATTAATGTATCTAATCAGCCAATCATGTGGCAGCAATGCAAAGCATACAGTCATGCAGATACAGGAAAAGAGCCTCAGTTAATATTCATGACTTTGGCTGTTGGTGCCAGTTTGAGTATTTCTGAAACTCCTGGGATTTTCACACACAACTCTAGAGTCTCTAGAGTTTACCCAGAATGGTGTGAGAAACAAAAAACATCCAATGAGCAGCAGTTCTGCGAGCAGAAACGCCTTGTTGATGAGAGAGGTCAGAGGAGAACGGACAGACTGGTTCGAGCTGACAGGAAGGCTATGATAACTCAATTAACCACTATTTATATCTGTGGTGAGCAGAAAAGCATCTCAGAACATACAGCATACTTTGAGGCTATTAGACTATAACAGCAGAAGCGTTCTACTCCTGTTAGTCAAGAATAGGAGTCTTTTTTCCTCATTCTGGTGTTTGATGTGAACTTTAACAGAACCTGTATCTGCACGATTTTACGCATTGCTCTGCTGCCACATGATTGGCTGATTGCAAAACTGCTTGAGCAGGTGTTCCTAATAAAATGATGAATGAGTATGTACCATCCCCAGTCTCACTTGTAAGTAACTTTATTTAAATTCATCTGCTAAAAGAGTAATAAATATACTGTAAATATCACTTTACCCAGTTCCTTTTCCTGTAATAGTCTGGAGGAATTTTCTAGCAGATATTTGACCAAGAACCTTGCGGTAGCTGTTGGTGAAGATGGCGTCCGCATGTCTCCCAGACCTCAACATGCAAATAAACAACATGAACCATTATGGACGGATATATTGAATTCCACATTTTATCCCAGGATTCATATAAACCAGACCTCCAGCTAAACAGCAATAAACACGTTTCCACTGGCAGCTTTCACAGAGAACTATTTCATGATGGTTAAAAATAAGAATGGTGTAAATTTGCGGGTTAATGAGCAGGAGGACGCGTGCAGACTGACCTGAACTCGACGTGCTGACTCCGGGTGGATCTGTAGTCTGTTGGCGGCTGCAGGGGGTCTTCCAGCGAGGAGCTCATCAGTAACGCAGTGGGTCTCTGACCAAACCTGGGAAATGTTTCACATGTTCACACATCATTATCTGTAGCTAAAAATCATTTCGTGTGCGATCATTTGATCCAAGCAATGGATTATATTCAGATATCTGTCGGGTAACTGCAACTCAGTGTTTAAGATTCAGTTAAATCCAGCTAAATGCACGGACTCAGATGTTATTCTGCCTCATACATACGTCACTTTGGATAAAAGCTGTTTCTAATCTGCAGAGTGGAGAATGCTGCTGCTGCTGCTAGAGTCCTTACATGTACTAAAATAACATCAGTGTAAGAAAAGCATCACTTCACCAGTCTTTACTCCTCTTTAAATATCTTCCTGTTCTGTGAAAATGACTGTTTTGAATTAGCCTGCTTTTAATTACTATGACCATGAGTGCTGGAACTCTCTACCTGACACAGACTGAACCTTTTAATACTTTTTAAAATTAAAATAAATGCACAATTATCCATTAATGCATTAAAATTAATATTAAAATATCAATTTATTTTTATTACACCATCTAATAAGATATTATTCATTTACTTTATACTTTCTTTTGTTTTGTTTTTTCATTATTTTTTATGTTTTTTTTTGTTTTTTTTTTACATTATTTTACTTTACTTTTACATACTTACTTTATTTGATCCTTGTTTCCTTTCTGTATTTAAATGCTTTATCCACTTAAAGAAGAAGAATAACTGTACATTTTGGAGAAATATTTTAGCCCTGAAAAAAGTTTCCATCTCTTGTTTTTATCTCTTATAAAATAATTTTTTTTCCCTTTTAGTTTCACCTTCATTTTTTGATGTTTTATTTTTTGCATGTTGTAAAGCACATTTACTTTTGGAGGGATAATAATTGTTCTAAAGGGGTTCTGCTTGAAATCTTTTCTGAAATATCTTCTCTACTGTACCTTTAGTGTTCTCCAAATAAGCCAAATAATACTTTTTTTTCCCCTAAGAGTATATAAAAATAAAATAAAATAAATAAATGAAATCAATAATTTATAATTAATAAATAATTTTATATATTGAATAATGTATGTATAATCTATAAATAAAAATAAAAAAAGTTAAACAAGCAAACAAATAAATAAATAAAGGTGAAAGATGAAAAGGTTGCAATATTCAATTTGTATTCTTCCCTTACTTTTATTGTTTTCAAAATTTGATATTGGTCAAGGAAGAGTTAAATACATTAAATAACGATTCTTGAAAATTCTCAGCACCTGCCTATAAAAAGCCACCACTGTTCCTTCACACAATCACATCATGAAGATTCAATGTGTTCACTCTGGCCTTCAGAAAAAAAACCCTCCCGTTTCCAGCATACACATACACACACACACACACACACACACACACACTCTCACACAGAAGAAAAACGGACAAAAATTGTAATACATTTAAAAAGTAATCAAACTGGCCAGCGCTCGTTAACACAGCTGCTCGAGTGGAGTGACCTGTGTGAGCTGCTGGTCAGTAATAATCAGCGCTCGGCCTCTGCAGCTTCTCTCCAGTGTGTGTGAGAGGGACAAAGCTTTTGTCTGCTTTTTCTGCCTCATTCACACTTGTCTGTGTGAGAGGAGTGTAAGAGCATAACAATTTGGGTGTGTAAATTGAGTCAGAGAATGCAGTAATTAGACTTCAGGTACAAACTCCTAAATTTGGAGTAGAGCACAATGTCGAGTGTGTGAGGGTTCAGCTGCAGTGAAAACCCTGAGCAGGAGAGATGGGTGAGGTTCATCTCGTTCAGATGAGAACTGCAGCCATTACGAGTTACAGATTATTAATAATAATAATAATAATAATAATAATAATAATAATAATAGTAAGAAGAAGAAGAAGAAATGGCATGATGCTACTTTTCTGTTCCTGTAACTATACTGATGACTGAAACCCTGAATATCAGCTGATATCAATACATAATTTCTTTAAATTTTGAACTCTTTCACTTACATGGCAAATATAATACATATAATAATGTATTGAGTATAAACATAATAAAAATCAATCCTAACAAGAAATAAAATAAATAAACATTTCTAGTTAAAAAAAAACTTTCCAAATCTAATTTCAATCTTTTACATTTGTTACAGGATTGGAATGATTTTTTTTTTTTTTTCGACGATATCTGATCCACCAGTTTCTGCTGATACTGGCCTGATACTGATCCTGGGTATCAGATCAGTGCCATCTCTAATAATAATAGGGTGACTGTTTAATCTGTCAGTAAAGTTCATCTGTACAATACTGTGCTACTTTATAAACAACTTTTTTTTTAATTAAATCACACACATTACACACGTGATCAGAAGTTTTTCACCTGAGAGCTTGCAGCCTCTTTACATTCATATCATGTAAATATGATATGAAATATGAGTCGTGTACAGAATCACATGCGAAAATAAATGAGTCATGTGTACAGAATCACTTGTACATAAATGAATCATGTGAAAAAGTTCGCATGTCAAAATAAATGAGTCATGTGTCTAAAATCACTTGTAGGTAAATGAATCATGTGCAAAGAATCACTTGTACATAAATGAATTGTGTATAGAATCACATGTAAAAATGAAGTCATTTATACAGAATTTCATGTGGAAATAAATGAAGCATATGCAATAAATGACGTGAAAATAAATGAAACGTTTGTAGAATCACACGTGATGATAAATGTATCATGGGTAAAGAATCATATGTTAAAATAAATGAATCATCTGTAAAGAATCAAATGTGAAAAATAAAAACATGTAAAAAAAAACCATAAATAAATGAACTGTGGAATCATTCTCATATGAAAATAAATGACCTGCATAAAAATTCACATGTTAAAAATAAAAAAAAGAATCATGTGTAAAAAAAAAATTATATGAGAGAAATAAAACACGTACTATATGTGAAAAATGTGTGAAACATAACATGTCTAAAAAACCATGTGTGTAAATTTCATTTATGAATCATGGGGTTATTCACACAAAGTTTTGTGTGACTTTTTGCTAAGGGTAATGTGTTAAAATAAAATTAATATACTTTCCCTGTACATTTACAATTCATCTAAAAACAAACAATAATAAAAATTTCCCATAAATGTGGATTTTTCCTGCAAAAAGATGACAATCCAGTGGGGGTCTTTCTCATAGATGGGGGTAGAGGGGTGCCAATACATTAGGCAGAGTAACAGGTGTACAGGTGAGTAACTGTACATCGATTAAAAAGTGACCTGTTCTTAGATTTAAAAGCAAAAAAATGACCCAGACTCACACTAACAGCACACGCAGGACAAACAGGAAATCATTTGCATATGGACGTACCGTAGTGAGGGATAGAGCGGCGTGCAGAGTCCGAGCATCACCATCCAGCACAGCACCAACACGACAGCTCGCTCCATCATCCTGACTGAGAGGGAAAACCCTGTATGAAGAAAAGTGCATTTCATTTCAGAAAATGCTGACACTGTTTAATCCTCCACCTTTTCAAAATTCACTGCAGTGAACACTGAACAATCAGTTGGCACTGTAACAGCAAGCTGGTGCTTAAAAAATAATTAACACAATCATTTATTCTTTGCATTTGTTTGTCTTGTAATATTTTCCAAATTAAATTTTAAATTGAATTATAATAAAATTGAAAATCCATGCAATGTGATCCAAGCAAATTAGGCACACTGATGATGCATGTAAAATAATTAAGATAAATTAAAAAAAAACAAGCAGCATGAGAAAAAGGTGTAGTGATAGAGTCAGGTGTAATGAGAAGTTCACCTGGAGGATAAGTGAAAGAGTGGATCCTGGGTGCTCAGTCCTGCAGGTTTGGATGTGAATGAAGGTGCAGAGAGGTGGCTGGGTTACTTGTGATCACGGCGGCGTGTCATCCTCGGCACTGCCTTCTCTTCTCTCCGCTGATGTTAAGAGCAGTGGATGAGTGCAGGAGAATCACCAGCAACAGGCTCCAGGGGCTCCACTGTGTGATGGCTTTTCCAGAAAAACCTACTGCGCTGTGAGGCCACTTGATTGCTGAGTTTAATTTACTCTCTCTCTCTCTCTCTCTCTCTCTCTCTCTCTCTCTCTCTCTCTCTCTCTCTCGTCCAGATTAGACTGCTAACTGCTTTCACCTCAGCGTCAGACGCTCGTGAAAGGACTTCCATCTGACGTGTTCTCTTACACGAGTTTGTGTGCTACAGCTGAATTTTTTCCAACCGGTCTACAGTCATGTCCAGAATTATCGGCACCCTTGAAGACTTCACCAAATATGAATTTTATTCATTAATTTAATTTCTTATTTATTAGTGTGATTATTAATTGTAATTTGATTAATATTAATATACATTTGAAACCAGTGTTTTTTTTGTTTTTTTTACAGGGAAAAAAAATGCTACTTAAGAAAACCTTTATGTTTTGAAATAAAACTTTATAGTGTCCTCTTATATTTACACTCCGGCTATCAGTCACTGCATGTGTGATTCATTTCTGCTCATTTTCATAAAGGGTGCCAATAATTATGGAGTTTACCCAAGATATTTATTTTCAGCTTCCTCTTACAGCTCTGTAAGCTCTTGCACTGTTTAAAAAAAGATTTCCATCTGAGGCATTCTAATTTTTTCCATCTATCCATCTATCCATCTGCCTGTCTGTCAATAGTTGAGTGCAAAAGTTTGCATTCCCCATTAGTTATAGATAGATAGATAGATAGATATACAAAGGCAGATACACTCACTGTCCACTTTATTAGAAACACCTGTCCACCTGCTCATTTATGCAGTTATCTAATCAGCCAATCATATGGAAGCAGCACAATACAAAAAATCATGCAGATACAGGTCAAGAGCTTCAGTTAATGTTCACATCAAACATCTGAATGAATGAATCATTCAGATGTTTGATGTGAACATTAAGTGAAGCTCTTGACCTGTATCTGCATGATTTTATGCATTGTGCTGCTGCCACATGATAGGATGATTAGATAACTGCGTAAATCAGCAGCTGTTCCTATTAAATTGGATGGTGAGTGTGTATATATACTGTAGATAGATAGACAGATAGATAAGCAATTAGTTTGTTTTGATTGTTTCACTACGTATTACTTTTCATAATGTAGGAACATTGGTGGTAAATAAATGTCTTTGTCTTGTTCATTTTGTCCTAAGGGGTATACAAACTTTTGCACTTGATTATATCTATGTTTGAACAATCTGTCTTACAGAATACCTACACAATATTTTCTAATTTATAGATTCATAAAAACAGATTTGTCTAATTTAGGTATTAGCCTTGGATATAATTATTTAAAAAAAAGACTAAGAAGACAGATAGACAGACAGATAGACAGATAGATAGATAGATAGATAGATAGATAGATAGATAGATACCACATAAAAAAGAAATGCAAACTTTTGAACTCATCATATTGATTGTTTCACAATTAATATTTTATAATATTTGTATTAATTTTTAGAAGGAAGAAACATCTGTGATGTAGAATAAATGTCTTTGTCTTGTCCATTTTATCCTAAAGGGTGTACATACATTTGCACCCAATTACCTCTATCTGTATTACTGAACAACTACACTACAATATTTTCTAATTTGTCGAGTGATAAAAATGAATTTGTTATGAAACTGGAAAAGCAAAAAGTGCAAAAATTTGCATCCCCACTGAATATACAGATAGATCTCTCTTTCATTGAGTATAAGCCTTAATTTGTTAATTAGTTTGTTAATTTGTTAATACGTAATTATATATACATTACCAAGAATTGAATCAGGGGAATAATTAATTAAAAATGAGATCAAATTAAAATAAATTAAAATAATTATAATAATTAAACAAACAAACAAACAAACAAAGAAAAGAGTATTTAGTGGTCAGACCAACCCAGCGTGTGGTTCACTCCAAAATGGCTGCCTTCTTATCTACAAGTGCACTACATTTGTACAATAGCTTCCACACCTTAGCCACCCTAGATAGTGCACTTTAAGTCATTCTGGAATTGTCCTTCACAGTAATTCTTAATGGTAATTCTTGCCTGCAAAATAAAAGTCTCTGACGCTTTGTGTTAATAACGTGGATTAGCTAGGTAACAAAAATATTTTTCTTACTTGCTCAAAAAATAATTTAGAGTAATATTTAATTTTGGTTATAAAGTTATATTTTATACAGTTTTAAAAGTAAATAAAAAAGTAGCTTTTATCCGTGTCAGTCCATGAATCGTGTTATTGACTTTTATTTTGAAAAACAGACCTTTGTAGGCATGCTGGTAAAGTTCCTATAGCAAGGTTACATGTGATTTTTTTTAAATATATATTTTCCATAAGTTATTCTTTAATAGCTCAGCTAGAAAATATGAGTGCAACTAATCTGACCGGAATTTCATAACGGTTTTAAAATGTTTACCTCAGGAATACTCTAGAATCTTGTTAGCATCTTTGCTAGGCGTTTAACCTTAGCTAGTCACCACTGGGTTATTAACTTCCGGTCCAGGACTGCGTTATTAAAATAAAATTAATAAAAAATTAAAATATTTAATTCAGAGATGAAAGCTGCAGGGAGTCTCAGACTCTTTATGTTTAGCGTTCATAAAAGTTTATCTCGACGCGCGCGCGACTACCACCGACGTTATTGTTCCGCGCGTGCGCCTCCGGCCGGTACCGGTACCGTTACCGAGGAGACCAGACTGAGGGAGTTTAAAAGCAAACTGCGGTCCGGTCCGAGTTTTACCGACTTTATTAAACATTCTCCTTCAAACAAGACAAAAGTTGCTGAAGTTTATGAATATGAAGAGCCGTATCTTGCAGAAAACCGCGCTGAGGCAAATCAGCGCAAAGGTGAGAGAAGATGCTAAAGACGCTCCATAACATGGGTTATGTCCTAAACCACACATCCACACTAGCCTACTAAGTAGTATGGAAGAATAGTACGCAACCATTCGTTACTGTATAAACTGGTGTACTATGTAGAACGCTAGTATGCGGTTTAGGACTTAGGTATTGACTCAACACATTTAAAGCTGCAATATGTAACTTTTTGTTTACACTTTTTTTTTTTGATGTCAGAATGTTTTTGTTCCCCCAGCCACAGAAACTGAAGTGACTTCTTTTTTGCTTACTTAGACCCCTGATTAATACTGATATATATATATATATATATATATATATATATATATATATATATATATATATATATATATATATGTATATGTGTGTGTGTGTGTTTGTGTGTGTGTATATATATATATATATTATTAGGTACATGCAAAGAAATGCTGTAGAGCAAAGATGCCTTCAAAAATAAAGAAATTAAATGTTTCTACATAAAAAAAATACTATAAAGAGCAGTAAACAGTAATAAATGAAACAAAGTCAATATTTGGTGTGACGATCCTTCGCTTTTAA
>CM040473.1:18336378-18378556 GCA_022758105.1 Pangasianodon gigas | reverse complement strand
TGCAGTGTGTGCAGTTTTATAAGGAAATGAGCTGTAAGTGTTACTGAGCATCTTGCAGAAGCAGCCACAGTTCTTCTGGAGACTTTGACTGTCGACTCGCTTCTTATTTCTGCAGCGAAACCCAGCAGCCTTCATTCTGTTTTTATCTGAAAAGTGTCTCTTATGGAATCTGCTGCTTTCTTTACTGACATACAAACATCTTTCTGTAACATTTAATTTTGTGCTGGAAAACTAATGTTTGGAATCTAAAATGTTTTTGTACTGAATCAATAATGTAGAATCATAAAATAAAAATCTATAACAAAGTTTGTACTAAAAAAAATAGGGCGCCTAAGACTTTTGCTCAGTACTGTATATATATCATTTTGGTGTACTTTTTAAATTGTTAATATGCTGTTTGAGACATAACTATTGACTCAAAACACTTAAAGCTGTGGTATGTAACTTTTTGTGTACACAATCTGTCAAATTATGTGTTTAAATTAATATTACTATCTACAACAAATTAAGAGATTCTTCTGTCTTGTAACTTTAGTGCTCATGTCAATTCAAATTATTACTACTGTGACCAAAGTCTGTGGTGAAAAAATGATGTCGAACTCTTCATGTGAGAGATTAAAAAAAAAAAATCTTTTTCTTATTGTTTACTTTTTCAGTTTGAGGAGTGCGGGGTTATATTGGGAATAGGTTATATTGTTTATAAGGGTATTGATTTTCCTCTCACAGCCCTCATTAATTAATCTTCTGATGTTACAAAATGTTTTTTTCTGCAAGTTGCTTGCAATAGCATATTTTTACCAGATCCCAACATGCTTAAAAGTTACATACTGCAGCTTTAAATGTACTTTTGTATTTTCAGTAGTGCTTCTAAACATTGTCTTTCTTTTTCACTTTTCTCGTAGTGTATTTTGAAACATACGGCTGTCAAATGAACGTGAATGACACAGAAATCGCGTGGTCCATTCTCCAGAAAGCAGGCTACCAAAGGACGGCTGAGCTCTCAGAGGTACCTTCAGCCCTTTTAACTATTTTCACAAAAGTATGCATCGGTTTAATTCTTATCTCTGTTTAAATTCTCTCACAGGCGGACGTGGTGCTGCTCGTCACCTGCTCCGTAAGGTAGGAATTCTGCTGCGATAAAAATCACGTACACGAAATATACACATTTTTGTCTGTAGTGTTTTGGATCGAAAAGCGCTGATCCCAGATCACTACAATTATAATCATTCTGAAATATGAAAAAAAAAGGACCTTTTGACCTCTAAAATATTCATATCTGCTAATACAAATACTAAAATTCTAAGATTATATAAATATTCTTGTGTAATTTTTGTGTGATGTCACATATTTTTATTTATTTATTTATTTAAAAAAAGATAAATTTAATGGAAGTTGGAAGCAGATGATTTGACATTCATTTTTTTTACATTTTCCATTTTGGAATCCTTTTTACAGATTTCTTTTATTTTTCCTTCTTTTACATGTTAAAATCTTTCGTAAATATTAAATAAAAGTATTATCAAGTTCAGTTTTAATGCAGTGCTACTGTTTTGCTGGCAGTTTCTTAGAAAACGTATATATCATGATACATATTGTGTATCGTAGAAATTTCTCTGTATTGTGAAACGTAGAGATGGCAGAGGTGCGTGCAGATGCAGCGGCTCGACTCTTTCCACTCATACTTTACATATTTATTTTTATTTTTAAAATTATTTTGCTGCTCACTCCTGTGTATATAATGTACGTTTTTTCGTGTTGATATGTTGAATCACCCCAAATCTACGCAATTATAATGTAAATGTACGCAATGTATAATGGCAATAAAGATTTCTTATCCTAGCTTATCTTATATACCAAGCACTCTAAACAGCTCAGGACCCAAATGAATTTTCTGTGGGTGTTTAAATAAATCATTGTATTCGCACAGTTCAAAAAGAATTATTTCCAGCCAGTCTTAATCCATGACACATCAGAGGTGCACCATTTTGTTTTAATATATTGCAGTATCATGATCGAAATGTATAACTATATACAGGCAGGTCCATAAGTATTTGGACAGTGAAACAAATTTTCACTTATATTCTGAATACTTATACTTTAATTGCAGTAGCCTTTTTTGCATTTCTTTCTAGTTCAGTGTTGTCGAAACACTATGCTTCAAATGAATTGAAAATGGTTTCGAATCACTATTTTGAGTCTCAAATCACCACTACACTGCAACAAATAACATCTTAGCAGTTTAATATATCTTGAATATAGTCAAAACATCTAGTATTTCTTATTGTAAGATTACAATAAACCTAATTATTATTCTAGACTAATTCTAGACAACTTCAAGCTTGAAATAGTCTTGTTCTATTGGCAGATAATTTTAAGCATTTATTTCTAGAAAGAACAAAATAATCTGCTAATACAATAAGAAAATTTAAAGCTTGAAATGAGTAAAATGCCTAGAAATAGATTTAATAATCTTATATTTTGTTTATTGTAATCTAATAATAGGAAATAATAAATGTATTTGACTCTAGCCAAGATATTTAAACTTGCTGAGATGTTTTCTGCAGTGTGTTAACTGTTTATATGTTTATCATGGATGTGTGATGGCTCAGCAGCTTTGGATTTAGTCCTGTTTCTGTTTTGCAAAGGGAAAAAGCAGAGCAGACCATCTGGAACAGACTCAAACAGCTTGGAGTCCTCAAAAAGAAGCGGCCTAAGGCTGATGTCCCGTTGAAAATAGGAGTATTGGGTAAGGCTTTTCTATAAGTTTATTTCTCAACTCGTGTGTTTTTGTGTTTGTGGAAGAAGAGTTTGGAATTTTTTTGAACTGACTCAGTGTGTGTGTGTGTCTGTGTGTGCGTGCGTGTTCCACTCATCCAGGTTGCATGGCAGAGCGTCTGAAGACCGAGCTGTTAGAAAGAGAGAAGGTGGTGGATGTCATAGCAGGACCCGACGCTTACAGAGACCTACCACGACTCCTGTCTCTAGCTCATGGAGGACAGAGAGCCAGCAACGTCCTGCTTTCTCTGGAGGAGACCTACGCTGATGTCATGCCAGTCCATCATGCAGGATACAGCGCTTTTGTGTGAGCAGCGCACGTTCCTATGCTTTAGTTTTGCGAATCTCTCCTGTATTAAACCTGGCTTTCACTGTACGAGTCACCAAAATAGAAACAACCAAAACAAATGTCTATATATTACAAATGGTTACACTATATTGCGAAACTTTTGCACAGCACATGGCTGAGGTGAAAAAAGTCAGCACATTGAAAGAGAAAACAAAACATAAAGATGGAGTTTGATGGTGTAGGAAGTGTAGGTTGTGTTCAGCTGGAGCTCTTGATTACGTCCTCTTCAGAATTTTAGAAAAACAGTGAAGAAACAGGCATGAATTCACAGTTTCACATTTGATTGGAGAATGATCCAGATTTTTGATTTGGAGAATGATCCAGAATGTTACGTTTAATTCACCGTCCATGTTCGGACCTAACGTGACGCCTAAAAAATTGCACCACTCTTCAATTGTATATGGATTCTGAAGCTCTCTGATTTACTTCCCTTCTTTCAAGAGCTGTCATTTTCCTCTCTCTACCAAGAGGACATCACAAACACTTCCTTCTTTATTGAAGTTAAAAGGGTTATGAACCTTGGAAAGCACTGGCTGTTCATTCCCTGTGTTTTTTTCTCACACTGTTAGAAGTCATAATGTCTCCTCCGTTGTGGTTGTCTTGTCATCTTGCGCTCTGTTTTGTCCCTCAGGTCCATTATGCGTGGCTGTGACAACATGTGCAGCTACTGTATTGTGCCCTTCACTCGTGGAAGAGAGCGGAGCAGACCCGTGTCCTCCATACTGGAAGAAGTGCGCAGGCTCTCCGACCAGGTGACTTCTTTCACTTTACTCTAGTTATTATTCATGTTATTTTATAAAACTTGTACTACATATTTGTTTGTATTATTCTGGTGGCTGTAGGGTGTGAAGGAGGTGACTCTGTTAGGGCAGAACGTGAACAGCTACAGGGATGTATCGGAGACGCAGATCAGCACCTCAGGGGTTGTTTCAGGTCTCAGTCGGGGTTTCAGCACAGTGTATCGCAAGAAGCAGGGAGGCCTACGTTTCGCTGATCTTCTGGACCAAGTCTCCATGATTGATCCTGACATGAGGATACGCTTCACCTCTCCACATCCCAAAGACTTTCCAGATGAGGTAGCCGAGTTACTGATGTTGTAGGTCCTTATAGGATTATAGTTCCTTATAATCCGTATCTATGGTACTCACATATAGGAGCAAACTAATATTGAGTTTTCATGACAAGTGTCTAATCATAGAATACAATAATATCTTGATATTGTGTTTAAGAATATATCACAGCTCTGTTAAATTCTCCATTCTGATTGGTCAGCTCTGACAGTAGTTCCAGCTGCAAGGCAAATCACGGATTTAAATAATAATGCGCTGGTTCTAATACGTTATCGTTTCCATAGTAACAGTGTACAAAGAAAACAAGAAGTTTCCTGTAGGAAGATGTTTCTTCAACATTTATGGAAGGAGTCTCCAGTGTCAGCATTTAACTGTCAGGTATAGCGGGAAAGTCTTCAGAGCAGAGGAGTTTCATACGCTTTCCAGTTCCTCTGTAACATGACGAGCTGCATTTTTTTCTTATTAACATCAAGAGAGAAAGAAAAATGTGGCTGGTGAGGGAATGACAGTTTATAGCTGCTATAATGTAAGTGAGAAGAGGAACTAACTTGTTTTGTGGATGTACCAGAACATTAAATGTAACTATAAAGGGATAAAAGTATTATGTCATTCTTTAATTAAAAATAATGTAATCATTTGCAAATCTCCATGGTATAAGAGGAGTAAAGCATTTTGGAATGAGCTGTCATTGGAAAATAATCAACTTTGGAGTGGTAACAGTAACTCCGCTTCGTCACACCACCTTGTCGTTGATTATTTTCCCATAAAAGACCCCCCCAAAGAAAAATATGTTTACGTTCTTAATACATTATCACAGTGCCACGATATTTAGTATCGACTTGGATTATGTCTCTGATTGTCTTTTTAAACGGTAAAAACGCGACAGTTTAATTTTGACTTAGTCTTATAACTCTTTTAGTTTTGCATTTACATTATGTGTAACATTTTTCTATGGATTCTAGTATTGCAGTGCTTGTACAGCGTTCTCTGTTCCCTGTCTACGTGTTATGTTTATATCCTAATCCCCCGTGTTAGAAAACTGTGTATGTTATTTCTTTATGATGTTGATTGAATTTATAAAGCAACTTTGAGCTTGGGAAATTTTATTATTGCATTTATTAATATCTTTTAATAATAATGAACTAAGCAGGCCACCTACTGTGATTGTAAATAAAGAAAATAAACGAAATGACAACACGTCAACTCAACTAATTTGATTACTCCAAAATAATAATTACTACTCGATTGAAAGACTCAGCTATTCAAAATATTTTGAAGAAAAACATGGACCCATGCATGATGTGTATGGGGGTTAAAATGGTGTGTGTGTGTGTGTGTGTGTGTTTGTGTGTGTGTTTTCTGTAGGTATTACAGTTGATCCAGGAGAGGAATAACATCTGTAAGCAGATCCACCTCCCAGCTCAGAGTGGCAGCAGCCAGGTTTTACAATCCATGAGACGCGGGTAAGACAACGATAATAACTCACACTATTCACAGAACCAGGAGAGTATGTTTCGGATGCCTTGAGCCTTACATTAAGCCACCTCCCTCTGTATTTTTAACAGCTACACCAGGGAAGCCTACCTCGAGTTGGTGGAGAACATTCGAAAGATAATACCAGGTCTTTCACCATCATTAACCAGTCAGCATGTAATCCAGTAATCCACTGCAATTTTATAAATGCTATAAATACACACTGTTTCTACACTCAGGGGTCAGTCTGAGCAGCGACTTCATCACCGGTTTCTGTGGCGAGACGGAGGAGGACCACCAGCAGACGCTGTCTCTGCTCAGGGAGGTGGGCTACAGTGTAGGCTTCCTGTTCGCCTACAGCATGAGGAAGGTGAGCAGTCTCAGCACTCTTACTGAACTGAACTTTGCTTGTAGTAAGCGGTAAAACCCGATTTCTTTCGTTTCCCTACAGAAAACGCACGCGTACCACCGCCTCCAAGACGACGTCCCTGCCGAGGTGAAGCAGAGGCGTCTGGAGGAGCTCGTATCTGTGTTCCGAGAGGAAGCCACTAAACTGAACACAGCACTTATCGGGAGCACGCAGCTCGTCCTAGTGGAGGGGGTGAGTACTGCAGTGAGGAATTCTAAAATCCCTTTTTTTTTTTTGACTTGCGTGCTTTCGAGGTAGTGGCAAACAAACATGGACTCCTCCAAGAAAGCTCTGTCCGAGAACCAAAAGCTCATGAACTAGCAACAAGCTAGCCAGCTAACGTAGTGATATGAGTCAGAACTGTAACATTCAGAATGTATTTACTTGCTCAAAACAGCAAACAGTATGGTTTGTGTTTTTATGGTTAGTTAGTAAATTTACCAACAAAATATACAAAGTTTAACCAACTACTCTGTCTGGATGTTGATTGATCTCAGGTAAATACTACTATAATCTCACTTATTTACCAGTGAAAGCAGCCATGTTGTTATGATGTTTGTATGCTGATTAGTAACCCTTTGTATCAGGGTTGAAGCCGCTCTGTCAACTTGTGGGCTCATTTTCTTTGGTTTTTCTTCAGTGGAAGTTGCAAATTTTTATTCAAATGCAGCATAAAAGTAAATGAAAGATCATAAGTTGCAGTTAACCTGATCTCTTTGCATAATGCTAATTAGAACCCATAAGCTTTCAGATCATAATTCTGGAGGAAACAGTGTGTTTGCTGAATTTTTCGTTTTTTGTGTGTGTCTTATTGTCTTTATATGTTGCAGGAGAGTAAACGGTCACCTGAGGACCTTTGCGGTCGGAATGATGGCAACGTTAAAGTGATTTTTCCCAGAAAGGATTTGCCCTCTGACCCCACAGGCACTAATCCTGCCCCTGTTAAAGTGGGAGACTATGTACTGGTGAAGGTGAGTTCTAACATTGGGGTCTTAAGTTTGCTTTTGCGTCTCTGTTCGGTTCGAGGTTACAGTAGGATGCACACTGGCATTGGTGAAACTACTGCTTTATGGCTGTTTAATTTACTGTATGTTGCTGTAATGCTGTGGTTATCGTTGCTGGATCTTTCTGATTTCCCTTTATAGATTACTTCAGCCAACTCCCAGAGCCTGCGAGGCCACGCCTTCAGCCACACCTCCCTGATTGACAACAGGAAGTGAACTTGTGAGCAGCATCGTAATGAACAGTATGTTAATAAGGGCTTCGCGGCCCCATATGGGGTCATTTGATTTACAAATGGGGTTGCGAGAGGAATTCACAATCTCCTGTTTTGTTTTGTTAATTTATTTGACAAATTATTATTAAAAATATTGCTGTAACTATGAAGACAGATTTTGTGTGCTACTATTTTGAAACCTTCATGGAAGTCACATTCAACCAAGCAACATATAAATAAAGAGAGCACAAGCTAATTTAAACTTTTTTTTTTTTTGCACTAGCTTCAGCAAAATGGGCAAATTTCCCCTTCCATCTACGTCCGCTAAACAAACTAGCGTTGTATCTCAAACCAAATACTTATATACTATTCTAGAGCATTATCGAGTACTAACACTTACTGGTTTTTCGGTTTACAGTTTGTGTTTAAAAGCTCTCATGTAACCTCCAAACCTACCAGCATGTCTGTTTTATGTACCAGTCTTCTGGATTTTCTAGATTAGTAAGTATTTTTGAATTTAAGGACAGAATTATCGATTTGAGACACAGCTCATGATATTACTGACGGTAGTGGAACGTTTTAAAGGGAATCAGCTTTTTTGTCTGTTTAACTGTGCATGAAAGCACAACATTTTACATTTTGACTTGGAAAGGGATGCTTTGGCTCTGACGTGCCATCTATTGAATGTCGTGTTGCTGCTGCTTCTGCACACACATGCAAAGTTACACATGAAGTACAAACCAGGTCCCTCTGCATCACTTCCAGCCATATCCTTATTCCTTATGTAAGCTGGATGTGACAGTGACAGTAAAGGGATGTGCCCTTTCAAACACACTTCCTGACTAGCTGACTGTTTGAAAAGGTGTGTCAAGAAGTGCAAGTCCATACTTCACTTTAGACCAGGAATATTCCTTTGGTTTATAATCACTTACGTTATACATATGTTACATAATAAAATCTTCAAATGTTAGATTAGTCTTAAACTGTAAATCTTGTATTCAAAAAAATGTAGGATGGTCGACGCTTGGGGTGGCAAGCCTTTGGATCGTTTGCCCCAAAATTTTGGGGCCCCCTGATGTTAATACTGTACAGTAGGTTCTCCAGGCCTTCTAGTGTTTGTGTGCTGGATGGACTCATAAAAATCAGGTGTAAAAAACAGATATAGAGATGCCACTAGTTTATTTATCATGAACTCATTATTTATCATGAAGAGCGTTTCATATCAGGAAATTAGTTTGTAAAAAGAATCCACTGTTAGAGGACGTCAGGTAAATCCAAGCCCATGAACTGCACATCTGTCCCGATCAACACGTAATCCTGCAATACCATTAGAAATCGAGGATTAGATACAGTTAAAAAGGCATCCATTATAAAGTTGACCAAACTGAATTCTCATACCTTCAGGATTTGAAGCTGAGTGTTGAGCAGATTCATTTTTCCGATGGCAGGTAGAGGATAACCTTGCTGTAGGCGAGCTGCCGAGAGCATTTTAGAGATTTAAAAAAAGTTTCAAATAATAAAATAAATCACAATTGATCAGATCATGTACTCACCATTAACCTTGGGTATCACAGCAGCAGTCAAGATAGTCTTAAAAACATTGTTAAGTGATTCCACCTGTTGAAAATATTCATTTAGATTTGTGCTTATTTTCTTCAGCAGACGTATCAAATTGGTCTGTTTGTCCTCGTACCTGAAATGGTCCCACGTAGCTCGTCCCTAATGTCATGTCAATTCTATAGAAATGATAAATATATTGAGAGCAAATATCCACAGATTAAATATTTTATTACATTTTATTTTTATTATTTATTAATAAAAAAAATTATAAATAATAATATTAATAAAATATAAAAAATATATAAATATAAATAATTTATTATTATTATTATTATTTTAATTAAATGTAATAATATGTTTATTGCATTCTGTGACTTACTTGTTAAGAGTCAAATTTCCAGCCACTCTGAGGCCACTGACATAAATCAAAGCGCTCACACTGGCATTCTGCAACACAAAACATATGTCATTGACATATCAGCAAATATTTAAACCCTCCCACAGAATCACATCACGTCTGCGTTACTCACCACGTTGAGGACGAAGAGAGGAGTCAGCGTGGCGTTGGGCTGAATAGCGTAGGCTGTAACTGTGCTGATTGCCTGCATAGTCATGTTGTTGGGCTCAAATGAGATGTTCGGCTCCTTCACAGCCTTCACCAGGAGCTTCATCATCAGGCCAGGATACTGCTTAGCTATCTGGAGTCGCACATTAAAGAGTTCCTTCACGCAAATATGCTAATGATAAATTCAGACCTTAGAAATATAAGATCCTGATAAGATCTTTAAAGAGATACTTCCCCCCAAACATCCCCAAGTTAAAACATTTTTACACCCAAATATGCTACAGCTAATCATTGCTCATTTAAGGGATAATTAACCCAAATATGCTACAGGTATACCTCAGTCTATGGAAATGTCACATAATCTCAAACCAAACATGCCCCTGGTAATGGTTTCATATTAATATAGGTAATATAAAAGTAAATATTTTACCTAAGCATGCCCATGTTGTTAACACTAGCCACTAGGTGGCCACTTACATTATGCTAACTCATTTTTAGCAGCCATCTTGAAGCTATAATTTATTCTTAATAAATAACTCATTCTTACTCTATTAAGATGTACAGTATAACCTTCTGTCTTTGAAAGACACTCTTTTGACTGGGATTTCTCCGTGTATATGAATGTAAAAAAAGAAATAGGTCATTTTTCATACTTGTGGAATTAACTTCCCAAATGTCTTCGTGTCCAGTCGAAAGGGAAAACTGGAAGGGATCTGGAATGAGAACATTTTAAGTCATAAACAGTTAAATTTTAACAGTTGAATTTTACAGATGCATACACAAAGTAAAGGTGTTGTTTATTATACAGAATATACAGTCAACTCCAGAATTAGTAGCACCCTTCATGAAAAGAACAACAGCAACCAAAAAGACCTGCTTAAAGACACTTGTAGAAGATCTTGGACCCTTCTCTAAGCTCCATTTGCTCTTCCTCATCCTCTTCAATTCAAACCATTTCTGTGTTGATTTGACGTTTGGAGTCATTACCTTGTAAAACTCCCTACAGCCAAGGCGTAATCTCTTTGTCAAGGAAACCAGGTCTTGAGCTCAAATTAGAGGGTGCCTATATTTCTGGAGTTATCTGTATAGTAGTACTGTTTTTTAATAAGTGACAGCCTGCAGTGGTTGTAAGTCACCATGTCATCTGTTACGTAGAGTTTGAGCACTCCGGCGTTGTTGTACACAAAGCCGGCTGAGTTCAGGGTGAAGGCCGATAATGCGATATACATCATTTTGCTGCCCTGAGCGGGGAGGGAGATGGGTGTCGGGGAGAACGGAGGCTCCTTATGCTGCCCGATGTTGTAGAACTCCCCCTGCAGAGAAAGAGAGAGCCATGAAAAGATAAATAAACCGTATCAAGCTTTTCAGAGAGAATTCAGCTTCAGCTCACCTTTAAACTGAGATCAATGCCAGAATTAGAAACAAACGGTGACCCCAACATGGAGTACTCGATTTCAGCGTACTTGTCAACTGGTGCAGAAACTAAAATGGATTAAAGCATTTAAATATCAGACTTTTTTAGGATATTAATTGTGTTTCTGTAGAAGTGTAAGAGATATATTTTAACATACAAGTACCACGTGTGTGTGTGTGTGTATTGATTGTACCATTTAGAGTTTTCAGATGTCGATTCAAGCTATTTATTTCTTTGGTCACCAGAGAACAGAGCTGAAACAACAAGGATTTTTAACGAAATGAAAAGCACCTGATATCCTTCCTTTTAATTTACATGGGGTGTTGTAGGTACCTGTGGCCGTAAGGCATCAAGCAGAGCTGAATTGATGTAGCCGTCAAACAGCTGATACAGCCAGCTGAGTGGGCAAGGGAAAGGAATTAAATATTATTACTGTGCATATCAGTTTGTCTGTGCAGATTAATACACACATAATATAACATCACAAACTGTGCCAGAGTCAGTGAGTGTATCAGATTTGACTTGGTTGAAGAAGTATTCAGTGTTTATTTACTATTTCGTATTTATAGTAGAAAGTACTGTGTGTGTGTATATAGTTGTCAACTGTAGCCTAACAGTTTAGCCTGCTTACTCAGTCACATACAGTAGATAGGAAATAGAACTTTCCAGAAAATTCTACACAATGGAGTTGAATAAAGTTACATTCTGCAAATTGCTATTTGTTCTAATTTGTGAATGAGCGTGACTGTTCTTCAGCAGCCTTGTGTTTTCTGGTGTTTCTAGGGCATAATTCTACGGTTAACATAAAACAAAAAAAAAGACTTCTGGTATAGACCATGTCTACTTCTGGTATAAATATGAATATGAAAACATATACGGAGATTTTAACAGTCTACAAATACAGATACTGGCATTGGGGTACACCCTTAATGAGCTGATCGACTATACTTGGGGTAAATTTTTACATTCATAATTTGATACTTTCTGATGATGTTGTAGTGTTATATAACATGTCTTATTTTTAATCAGAAGTTGTAGTGATTCATCAAAAACATGTAAACTCATATTTATAAGGATAATTGCTGCCTAGCTTGGTGTGTAGCAGGAACAGTGGATTACCTCAAACCTCCATGAAGCGTGATATCGACTTGGCCAATAGAAGATGTACAGTAAGCAGTGCTGACCATCGGATGACCTGAACCATCGTTATTTACAGCGATGGTGGCGGTGATGCTGAGTCCTCTAATGGCCAAATCGAACCAGCCGTCGTCATCTCTAGACAATTTACACAGTGTTTAGTACTAGTATGTACCAGTGCACAGAATATAGATAATCATTGGACTTTTGCTTACATGAAGAGATATTCGACATGCCATTTGCCTCTCACGCTAATGTAGGCATTGGTGATGGACAGACTCACCCCGGTGCCAGGTACCAAGCTCACAGCTGACGTGGGTAACTCGACGTCTTGGATCTGCATGCTGTCAGGAACCAAAATGATGGAATGTAATCAGTCCACAAGCGGTGTGTTTAATCCAGTCATATTTTGTATTATATCACGAATTGATATAATATTGATATCATGAATTCTTCAATCTGATTGCTCAGAAGGTGTTGATTAGTTTTCTATAACAGCAGCTCGGACAGTAGTGCAGCTGCAAATCACAGGTTTATATCAATGTGCTTGTTCTAATCTGCTATCATTTTTATAGTAACAGTTTACGCAGGAACAGAAGGGGGATTACACAGGGTATGAAGGATACTCTGTTTTCTGTGATTTTTCTGTTTAGCATTTCTGGAAGAATTCTCGTATCAGTGCTACGTAACAGTCAAAGGTAAAGATGTCATTCTTCAGAACGGTGTGCCTTGCAGTTTCTGGGTAACAAGAAAAGCTTTTTTGCCTTATTAACTTCAAGAGAGTGAAAAAACAGAGGCTGATGAGGTAACAAAATGCATTAAAAAATGTGTTCTGTAATAAATAGGCTAGAACACCACTTAGCATCATTTAGCCACTGAAGGAACGAAACCATAATGATCTTACAGATTTACAGCATTTGAAACTGTTAGTTTAGAAGAACAGCACTCGCTGTCTTTGAGTTTTATTCCAGAATAATAAGCGGATAATCTGGACAAAAATTGGATTATCTAATGGCAATCCAACTAGACGAATCACATCTTTTTCCAAACAGGATGTGTGTACATATTAGTACTCAAAACCGGGAAATATCACTACAGAGCACACTGCGTCATTACTGTACGACACGAGTACACATGTTTACAACATATATCTATAGTTGCGTTTTTTTATTTTGGCCAGAGTGTCCCTTTTGAACATAATTCTAACATGACAGTTTTTATGACTTGTAACATTTCTCATACATGCTAACAGAACTTTTCCAGAAGTATTGTGACTCTTTATCAAAATTAAGTAAAACACACATGAACAACACATGCAATGAGTGATATTTTGAGTTTTTTAGTATGCAGTGTGCAGTATTTTCCTCAGAACACATGATTCAAAATGATTGGTACCCCTACCACTTTCCCCTAAAGAAAATAACAGCACAGGCAGATATTATCAAGGGCCTCAGAGACATTTTGGCTTGACAAGCCACCCCTGTTATGAGACATCACACACACACACTTCATTTTACTTTGTTTGTGTAAAGCTGCTTTGAGACAATGACGTTTGTAAAAAAGCGCTATACAAATAAAAATGAATTGAATTGAATTGAATTATGGCATCAACCCATATATACAATCATCGGTAGAACAGAAAAAGTGTAGATTTGCTGTCTCACTCTGTCACTCTGTAGTCGACGTCCATAAATAAAACTTCTGCTGTGCCATGCATGTCTGAGATGTAGATGGTTTTGAGCTCCTCCTGTAGGGGGGTGATGCTAATCTGACGTTCTGCAGGTGAAAAAAAACTCAGAAATATGAATCAGTACAAGGTTGGAGGAGAAATTGGGGAAAAAAATGCCGTTACTTTAAATATTTGTCTTAGTTATTGCAGCCTATGTTAGGTCAGTCTAGGATTTCTTTGGAATCAATAGTAGAGATTTCTCAGCTTGTTGTTTTACCTTGATTTCTCTTTTTTATATGTGTTCCTATATTTTCCGATTTCTTTCTTAGCTGTTTAGATGTTTGTGGCATACAATACACACAGTACAGTACTCACCATACTCAAGCCCATTTTGAGTGACTCTCACTATAACTCCAGGGTTAGATTCTGAAGCCTCCAGAGAGAGGAAGCTGAGCAGAGCCAACACACACCACAGAGACACTCTGACCTGAGAAACACATGTGGGCATCAGGTATGCAGAAGCATTATGTGTGTAATCTCTTCCTCCATAAGCCCTCTGTGCTATATTGGAAAGCTGACACTTTTACAAACGGCCCTGTTGCTTCTTACCATGTTATCACATTTACACATATTTCAGTCAGCCATTCCTCAGGCCTTTGCTGAAATTAACAATTTCTTTTGATAACCAATTAATCAGTTATATTTATGATTATCAAATAGTGGGAATATTTAAAAAAAATACTAAATACCAAAAACATTTCCAAAATATATACTTGCAGAATTTTAATTAACAAATACTACTAAAGAATTCTTAACTAGGCTTAATACAATAAAATGTCACTAGCTGCAATATGACATTACTGACATTTATCAGATATGCTGTCACAGTGTAAGAAAATTATGAATTATACTTTATCAGTCAACTGAGACAACCAAGGTTACAGCATTCTACATGTTTTTTACTGGAACATTTTTTTTTACAGCAGCAAATAAATCCAAAATAGAGAGAGAAAAAAAAAAAACTACAAGTACACTGTTTAGAATTTGTTAATCACATTTAGCAAGACCTTTAATTGTGCTTAACAGACTTACCGTGTCCATTTCAGCATGTGACAAATGCAACTTCCTCCTGCAATAGTATATATACCTACCAAGTAAAACCACTCACGTGATGTTAGCTATCACTTTCAATTTCTAGTATTACTGCCCCTAATGGCACATTACAATCACATACAGTTTAAAGAAAAGTGTTTTTCGCTTCCTATTCTGCATAGAAACTTCAACTTTTTTCCACCACAGGAACTGAAAACTCCGTTATGCTATAAGATGGTACAATCAAATGGCAGCACAAACACAAACAAAATGGATTTTAATTTAATTAAATGGATATGAATTTGACTTAATTCTGAGATTTTGAGAGGTGTAATTCCTATAAAACTTGACTAGATTATACAGATTTTCAATCAAATGTGCTACTCATTAGAATGTAAAATATTAAAGAGTAGGAAAAGTTAACAAATTCCAATGAGTTAATATCATCATCAAACCTGCTCACCCAGCTCACCTCTTTTCCAATACACTTCCTTCAAGGGTGCTCACACAAAGGTCTTTCACTGCTGCACATGGTCCTTCACTGCTGTGCATGGTGTAACTGAAAGATTTTCAATAAAACTGTGTACAGTAGCTGATGTTAATGTATGCTTGATGTGGTCTGTGATGAAGGACTCTCATTAGGGCTTCACTGAGGAGAGCAAATCTGTTTGACAGGTGAACTGGAGAGAAGTGCTGCTCCCATGGGTGAGCCTTAGTGTTAGCTTTGTGTCTATGCCAACAAGTTGTCACCATTTAAGGTGAAGTTCTGTATGATTGTATTACCCTTGAAGGAAGTATCAAGTTTTGTAGGAATTAAGCATCTCAAAATCTCATAATTCAGTAAAATTAATATCCAAAATCCATTTTGTTTCTGTTTGTGCTGTCATTTGATTGTGCCATCTTGAGGCATAAGTGGATTTTCAGTTCCTGCTGAGGAACGTGTGAAGTGTCTATGCATAATAGGAAGTGAAAAAATATATATAATAATGTATAGAAATATATACTATGTGTGTGTGTATGTGTGTAAATAAATGTATGTACTGTATAAGTAAATAAATAAACCATTGTAACTGTTCGGAACATTATTAAGAAGAAAGCGAGAACTGGTGAGCTTAGTAACCATAAAGTAACCGGGAGGTCAAGGAAGACCTCCACAGCTGATGACAAGATAAAAAAAATGTATTATTTCTCTTATTTTTTTGAATAAGATATTGATGATATGAATGATATTAAAAGATGGATGGCGGTGAACTTCCTTCCAATGAATCAAAATCTGAAGTGGTAGTATTTAGCCAAACAATTAATTAAACACCTTGGTCCTCTATCCACTAATTTAAATACTTATGTGAGGAATCTTGCTGTAAACTTTGATTCAGATTTAAAAATTGACAAGCAGATTAATGCTGTGGTAAAAAGTAGCTTTTTTCAACTCAGGGCCATTGCTAAAATGAAAAATGTTCTGTCTTTTAAGGATATGGAAATTGTTATTCATGCTTTTATTTCGTCTAGACTGGATTATTGTAATTCTTTATATTTGGGGCTGTCAAACAATTTATTATCACGTCTACAGTTAATGCAAAATGCAGCAGCTAGTCTCCTGACTGGCACTAGGAAGTACGCTAGCATTTCTTCTGTGATTACTTCCCTGCACTGGCTCCCAGTTAAATGCAGGGTCCCATATAAAGTACTTTTTATTGGGTTTTAAGGGTTTACATGGATTTGCACCAGAATATATTACTAGACTTTTAAGATCCACACAGAGTTTTCTTTTAAGGGTCCCAAAGTCACGCTTGAAATCTAATGGAGATCGTGCGTTCTCTGTTGCAGCTCCCTGTCTCTGGAACAGTCTCCCTGTCCACATTAGATCTTGTGAAGAAATTGAATCTTTTAAATCGCTGTAGAAGACTCATCTTTACTCTGCTGCATATAAGTGTCTTTAAATTTATTGTAATTTGTTGTTCATGTTTTAAATGTGCTTGTATTGTAACTTTGGGAGTGTAAAGCACTTTAGTCAACTTGTGTTGCTTTTAAATGTGCTATATAAATAAATTGTGATTGCGATTTTATTTATTCCAGTAGCAGCTGGAATAAACTGAATGAGGTGCACAAGATCAACTCCATAAAATCATGCTACCTGTTTATCTTGTGCATAATTTAGTCCTTAGCAAAATTATGCAATAGTGTCTCTTTTGAAACTGGTAGCTAATCAGTGGTTTTACTTTTGCAAAAACTGGAAAAATTGAGTGGTTTTACTTTTGCAAGAGTTTTGCAATTAGTCACATGCTGAAATGGAGATATATATATATATATATATATATATATATATATATATATATATATATATATATATATATTCAACTTTAACATTTAAATCAATTAAATCAAATTTAATCAACTAAAACTGCTACAGAACCTACAGAACTGAAAATAATTCAATAACATGTAAAATACAACAATACTAGCTGCAATACAAAGTTACTGACATTTATAAGATAATCTGTCAAAGCATGAGAATATTATGAAGTGCTTATGTCAATCAAATGATACAACCAAACGAACACAACGGGACAGTATTATACGCCTTTTTTTTTTTTTTTACTGGTTTCTGTATATTTCTTTTCTGTATTCCAGGAGTTGACTCTTAGTTTTCAATGCCTTGGATCATTAAAAATGATTGACTTTTTTGGGAGTGACTTCAGTATGAACCAAAAAACATGATGGCAATGAAAAAAAAAAAAAAAATTATATATATATATATATATATATATATATATATATATGTATGCTAAGAAAAGTAAACAATGTAGTGTTTATCAGTGTTACTGGGTGGAAAAAACAGTTTAACTTTATACAAGCTACATTACATGCCCAAAGGTTTGTAGACGCCTAAGCATTACACCCATATGTGGTCCTTCCCCAAACTGTTGCCACAAAGTTGGAAGCACACAATAGTGTAGAATGTCTTTGTATATGCTGTAGCATTACAATTTCCCTTCACTGGAACGAAGAGGCCCAAACCTGTTCCAGCATGACAAAGTGAGAGACATGGTTTCCCAAGGTTGGTGTAGAAGTACTCAAGTGGCCTGCACAAAGCCCCGACCTCAACCCCAATGAACACTTTTTTTTTAACCAAACAGTAGGTTTGGGATTAATGGAAGTAATAAATGTGGTAAATGTGATAAATGTGAATGGGAAAACAAGCCGTTTACTCAGTTTTAGAGAGTAAAGGAGCGGGATGTTGTGAACCTTCCTGATAGCCGAAATCTTACAGGAGGTAATACCATGATGGTCAGTGAAACTGGCATCCTAAATAATGAAGAAAGGCCATTGATTGAACAGTTCTATTAAATTTTATGATTCTGGATCAAATTACAGAGCAGCTGGTTCAGATGGAGCCTCGAGAGGTGCACGCATAGAAGATAAGGCTTCTTGGTTGCTGCTGGGGATGTTACTCTGCTTGTGAGAAATGTATAAGACACAGGTCAAGTTTAGCACTTGAAAATCAGGTATGTGAGAGAAGATGTAAAACTCATACTAAATTCATACAAATTCGTAGCACCACAGTTTGAAAGGGTCTCAGAAAAAAAAGGACCTAATAAGCTTTATGTTAAAATACTGTATACCTTGGTGATAAAAGATGTTGGCATACAGCATTGAAATTACCTGGAGCTATCAATGTATCACCATTGTGTAAATCAGACTCAGAAAGTGTGCATAAAACACACTTAAGCATATGTTACACATGTTGTAAATTGGGGTGTTGTGGAACCTTGTTTCTCAGGATGGTTCTTCTTTTAATAGGAGACCAATTTAAAAAATTCAGACTCTCTGCATAGCTGTTGAGGGGATATATGCACACAGTGGTGTTTGATGAGATGAGTGAACAAACTGTGAATCAGAATCCTACCTTACCTTCAGAGAATAAATGGAAGATGGAAAAAAAGTCAACGCACACTGAATATTGAAGAGCAACACCAGATTCAGTATAGCTCTGTCAGCCCTGCCCACAATTCACATGTTACGGAAGACTGAAAGCACTCTTGATTACACAAGAGAGAAAAAACACCTCAAAGCACACTGGTTAGAATTTATTTATAATAAATTATATATAATATATTTTTACAGAAAATCCTAATCCTTTGTGTGAACAAGGTTATGGTGTAAGGTTGGTTGTGTGTGCAATAAGTGTCATATAATACAATATGTGCATTAATGATGAATGCATGTATGCTTTATTTTTTTTATTTTTTATTTTTGTAATTTTATACTTCTAGCACCATCGGGTACTGCACCTTAAATTTCGTTGTACTGATCTACAATAACAATAAACGCATCCTATTCTATTCTATTCTATTCATAAAATTCAACATTAATTCAATTCAATTTTATTTGTATAGCACTTTTAACAATGGGCTTTCAAAATAAATTGTACATTTATGAAAAAACTCCCTGAGACGATATGAGGAAGAACCTTTGAGAGGAACCAGACTCAAAAGGGAACCCATTCTCATCTACATCCACATTAATCCCAGATTTAGCAAGATCTTTTTAATTGCATTTGATAGACCTACCATATCCATTTCAGCATGTGACTGATAAGAAATTCCTGAATTTCCTCTTACAATGGTTTGCACCTTCCCAGAATATTTCAGCCAAACCCAATGACTCTATATAAAGGTGGACATCATGACAGGGATTCAAAAGTGCGATGAAAATGTCTCTGAGGCCATCTAGCGGCTGGCTACAGTACAATTTTTAACCCTATCCATTCCCATGTCAGTGAAGGTGAAAAGACCCTGCATTACACTTTAAGTTACATCTCCACAATTTATTTTCAGGAATTCTGATTTATTTTGATTTTAAGTTCACAGAACATGCACACACTTCCCAACATGGACCTGAAGCTCATACTGAGATTACAACCCAACAAACTTCATTTAACATCTTTAAAGCTTTGTAGATTTACAGTGTAGACAGCTTTGGCAGTTCTCTAGCAAAGCCATGTTTTGTTTTTCAGCTAGATTTGGTAAAAGACCCTCATTGTTGGGTTCTTTGCATTTTTTCTGCTATGAGGCTCATTTTGATGTCTAAGCTAGCTCAGTGTACAGATATTTTAACTAGCAAACCAACAGTGAGTGAACAAAGTGATGGCATGAAACCAAGGCAGCTAACACTAGCTAAATTTCATAACAATTTACTATTGACTTTACGACCTTAGCAAACACTGGAAGTAACTTGATATGGTTAGCTAGTCACTCCTTTTTACATGAACTGCACTGACAGAATGGGCGGTAGAGCCATAAGAGATTACTTCTCCTATCAGATATCTAACTTACTGCATCGGTTAGAGCTAGATAAGAGCAGTGATTTTTTTTTTCCTGAAACTTAGGCTGAGTTGTGTATAAATGTTTACTGCAGTTTACCAGTATATTTTCACTTGATGTCAGCTAGCTAGTAAATGGTAGCTCAGTCAGCCAATCAAAGCCCTAAACTCTTTTTCTGACAATGATATACCTATCAATATACTTTTTCATTATACAAATACAAATTAGCATTTTACATATTAATCAATCAATAATGTTGTACTTGCCACTTCGGGTTACCAATGCGCCATCTTGCAAGCACTCCAGACAGACATGAAATAGAGTGTCCATCATCAATATGGGCGGCCGAGTAGTAAATACTACTATAATCTCATTTATTTACCAGTGAAAGCAGCCATGTTGATATGATGTTCATGTGCTATACTAAGGGTTGAGGACACACTCTCAGCTTGAGTTGGAATTTGCAAATTTTTATTCAAATGCAGCGTAAAAGTGGATGAAAGATCGTTGCAGTTAACCTGATCTCTTTGCATAATGCTAATTAGAACCCATAAGCTTTCAGTTCATAATTCTGGAGGAAATAGTGTGTTTGCTGTGTTTTGCATTTTTTTGTTGTATTGTATGTGTCTTTATATGTTGCAGGAGAGTAAACCATCACCTGAGAATCTTAGTGGTTGGAATCATGGCAACCTCAGAGTGATTTTTCCCAGAAAAGATTTGCCCTCTGACCCCACAGGCACCAATCCTGCCCCTGTTAATGTGGTAGACTATGTACTGGTGAAGGTGAGTTCTAACATCGGGGTCTTAAGTTTGCTTTTGCACCTCTGTTCAGTTCAAGGTTACAATCAGAATGCACATTGCAGACGGTGAAACTGTCCATAATCAGTGTTATATGGGTCTTGGTCATGGCCAGCGAGGCCATGCTCTGAGCCACACCTCCTTGACTAACAACAGGAAATGGAATGTGAGCAGCATCCTAATGATCAGGCTGCTGTATGTTAATAAGATCCTCAGGCCTTGGATGGAGTTGGTGTAAAAAAAAAAAAAACAGACAGAAATATCATTTTTATTTATTTATATATGAACTCGTACAAAGGTCATGGATTGTTAGAAAGAAAGGAAGCAAACAGAATTGTTTGTAAAAGGAATCTCCTGTTAGTAGACATCAGGGAAGGCCCATCCAGTGAACTGGACATCTGTCCCGATCAACACATAATCCTGGAAAAATCAAGGATTAGATACAGTTTAAAAAAAAGGCATCTATTATAACGCTGACAGAATTTAATTCATACCTTCAGGATTTGAAGCTGCGTGTTAAGCAGATTCATTTTTCCGATGGCAGGTAGAGGATAACCTTGCTTTAAGTAAGCTGTCAAGAGCATTTCAGAGATTTAAAAAAGTTTCTCAAACAATAAAATAAATCACAATGCATCAGATCATGTACTCACCGTTAACCTTGGGTATCACGACAACTTTCAAGATCATCGAGAGAACACTGTCGAGTGATTTCACCTGTTGCAAATGAAAATGATCATTTAGATTTGTGCTTCAGCAGATGTCATAAAATTGGTCTGTTAGTCCTTGTACCTGAAATGGTCCCACATAGCTTGTCACTAATGTCATGTCCATTCTATAGAAATATATTAATAAATATATTAAAATCAAATATGTTCAGACAGAATATTTACAGTTTATTACATTCTGTAACTTACTCATTGAGACTCAAATCTCCAGCCACTTTGAGGCCACTGACGTAAATCTGAGCACTCACGCTGGCATTCTGCAACATAAAACATGCATATCATGCGTCAACAAATATTTAACCCCTCCCACAAAGTCACATCACGTCTGCGTTACTCACCACGTTGAGGACGAAGAGAGGAGTCAGCGTGGCGTTGGGCTGAATAGCGTAGGCTGTAACTGTGCTGCTTGCCTGCATAGTCATTTTGTTGGGCTCAAATGAGATGTTTGGCTCCTTCACAGCCTTCACCAGGAGCTTCATCATCAGGCCAGGATACTGCTTAGCTATCTGGAGTCGCACATTAAAGAGTTCCTTCATGCAAATATGCTAATGATAAATTGAGAGCTTGGAATTTTACGATAATAATCTGAGAATTTAGTGATTTTTAAGATATTGATTTTCTATGATTGTAAGTATGATTTTCAAGTAGAATCTCATAATTCCAAGGTTGCCCTATTAAATTAGGATACCATAGGATTTTGCCAACCAAATATTTTCACTCTCCAACCAAAAATGGCCATATTAAATGTTTCCAATTAAGGAAATATTTTACCCAAACATGCTAATAATGGCCAGTAATCATGCTAATTCATTTTAGCCACCATCTTGAAGGTGAAATTTATTCTTAACCATTATTCTATTAATATGTATAGCTTTTTGTCTTTGAAAACCGCTTTGTAAGCACAAGATGAGCTGGATGTCTCTGTGTTTGTAAGAAGAAAAAAAGAAAATGGCAAGTTTTCTTACTTGTGGAATGAAGGTCCCAAATGTCCTCGTGTTCAGTCGAATAGGAAAACTGGAAGGGATCTGGAAGCAGAAATGTTTAACAGTCACAAACAGTTTACAGTCAGTTAATCTATGAATGTGATTTAGTGCACTACAAAGTCCACAGGAAAAAAAATTGAAAGGTCTTTTTCATTATATAGAATCAAAAGTTAACTTAAGAATTAGTGGCACCCATTATGAAAAGAACAAAAAAAAAATCCTGCTTAAAGACACTTGTAGAAGATCCTGGACCGTCCTTCATGCAAAACATTTCAAGCACCTTTTTGTTTTCAGGTTCGTGAATGCAGATGACCTCTTCAATTCAGAGGAGGAAGATTCAGACAAATCAGGTTCCCCAATGGCTCAACAGAAAAGCGTTCGCCCTATTGACCAGGGATCACGTGTTTGAATCCCGATGATTCCACAGTCACCCACAGCCGGGTGTCCAAAAGAGCAAAAAATTGGCTGTGCTCTCTGGATGGGAGGGATCGCATACTCTCTCTCCCCTGTTAATCACAGTGACACTAGCCAATCGTGGGCATCTGTGAGCTCATGTATGTGGAAGAGGGCAGATAACACTTTCCTCTGTGTGTGTTTTTCTGCCCTGGAATGCTGCATAAGTTCAAAAAGATGCGGTTGGCTGGCTTCATGTGTCTCTGAGGAAGCACATGTCAGCCTTAGTTAGTACATGTCACATGATGGGGAGAGTTGGCTGGTGGGCTGGAACTGGCTAAAATGAAATTAGATAAAAAATGAGGGGAAAAAATCCAGCAACTGTTACAAAATGTTAATTTTGTGTTGACATGGTGTATGTTTGGGGTCTTAACCTCCTGGCAGAGAAGCAGGTTTTGAGCTCAAAGTTGAGGGTGCCAATATTTCTAGAGTTATAGTATTAATGATATAGTATTAATTTTCCATAAGAAACAGCCTGCAGTGGTTGTAAGTCACCATGTCATCTGTTACGTAGAGGCTGAGCACTCCGGCGTTGTTGTACACAAAGCCGGCTGAGTTCAGGGTGAAGGCTGATAATCCAATGTACAGCATGTTGCTGTCCTGAGCCGGGAGGGAGAAGGGTGTCGGGGAGAACGGAGGCTCCTTATGCTGCCCGATGTTGTAGAACTCCCCCTGCAGAGAAAGAGAGACAGAGAGCTCAGAGATGAAAAGATAAATATTACATATCCCATACTTTTTTTTCAGGGAGAATTCCACTTCAGCTCACCTTTAAACTGAGATCAATGCTGGAATCTGAAATGAGTGGCGACTCCACCATGGAGTACTCGATTTCAGCGTACTTGTCAACTTGCGCAAGAACTAAAATGGATTAAGGCATGTAAAATCAGTCTCCTGGGATATTAGTCATGTTTGTGTCAAAGAGTAAGAGATATATTTTAATATTAGTGTGTATTGTGTGCATATCGATCATACCATTTAAAGTTTTCAGATGGGGATTCATCTCGTCTATGGCTTCACCCACCAGCGAACAGATCTGAAAAAACAAGCATTTTTAAGGAAATGAAAAGCACCTGATATCCTTCCTTTTTATTTACTTGGTGTGTTGATACCTGCTTCTGTAGTGCGCTGCGCAGAGCCTTATCGATGTAGTGCTTAAACAGATTATACAGCCAGCTGAGTGCATAAGGAAAGGGAATAAAATATTGTTACTGTAAATATTAAATATTGTTAAATATCAATTTCTCTGTGCACGTTAATATAATCATAATACAAACAATGTCAGAGGTAGTGACTGTTGAAGGAATTAATTTGTTCTCATGCATCTAACAGCAACTGAAATAGAGCATTTCTGTTGTGGGCAAAACACATTACAACATGTGGAGAAACAGTAAACAGTAAAGGAATACTTTTCCTTGTTAAGAAATTGTCGTGAAGTATTCAGTATTCAGTGAATATTTATCTTCCCAGTCACTTATTTTACTTCCACTATATATATAGTAACACTATAGTGAGTAAATAAGTAACAGAGGTTGAAACTAGCCAATTGAATTGAAAAAAAAAAAGACCAGACAAAGTTTTTCCAATCTTCAGCTGTCCAGTTTGAAGGAATCTGTGCCAGCTTTATCCTCAGATCTTGTTCTTGGCTGAGAAAGTTTTGGAGTGTTGTGCATTCTGAGATGCCTTTCTGCTCACCACGGTTGTAAAGAGTGATTATTTGAGTTACTGTAGCCTTCCTGTCAACTCAAGCCAATCTGGCTGTTCACCTCTGACCTCTCTCTCGTCAACAAGGCATTTCCACCCGCAGAACTGCAGCTCACTGGATGTTTTTGTTTTTTGCACCAATCGGTATAAACTATAGGGAAATACCCAAACCAGCCTTTCTGACATCAGATGTAGCTAGCAAGTAATTGATGCTTATAGCTCCCAAGCTAGCAGTGAAATGGGAACTTCATGTCTGAATTATCATATTCAGGATCTCACACAGACTTGTTGAATTGATTTCTAATACTGTAGGACACTATTTATTTATTTATTTATTTATTTATTTATTTAAAAAAGTGCTATTTTGTTTCTTCCTCAGCACATAGCCTGGCATCACTCCACACCAACATCAGGAGACATGGCCCAAAGTTTTCAGTGTTTCAGATGATTATATAGTTCTACATTTGATTTTTATACTGACTTATTCTGCAGCTAAACTGCTAAACTGCTAGCTGCTTATTAGCTACTTAGTACATTATCCTCGTAGCACAAGTGCAAAATCAAAGAAGCAAACCTCAAACATGTTTTGTAAATTGTTAAATTTGTAATTTGATACTTTCTCTGATGATCTTTTTAAAAATTGGACGTTATAGTGATACGAAACTGTGAACTCTTATTTATAGAGATATTTGCTGCCTAGCTTGGTGTGTAGCAGATGTGATCGATTACCTGGCACCTCCATGAAACTTGACATTGACTTTGCCAACAGAGGCTGCACAGTTAACACTGCTGACCATCGGACGGCCCGTGTCATCGCCTTTCACACCGATGGTGGCGCTGATGCTGAGTCCGCTAACAGACAAGTCGAACGAGCCCTTGTCCTTTCTACACAATGTACACCATGTTCAGTACAAATATCTTACAATACACAGAAAATAGATAATCATGAGAAATTTGCGTACATGATTTTGTGGTATTTGACTCTCCAGTTGCCGTGGAGGTTAATGTAGGCGTCGCCGATGGACAGACTCACCCCGGTGCCCGGTGCCAACCCCACGGCCGACTTGGGCAACCCGAGATTTAGGATCTGTATGCTGTCAGGAACAGAAATGATGAAATATAATGAGGATTATCAGGCTCAGTCCACAAGTAATGTGTCATAATTTTTCAGCAGTTCCATGTTTTTTTCCCCCATTATTCACAGAATGTTGGTTTCATAATTATTGGCACCCCTACTATCCTGCCCTGTAGAGAGTAACAGCACAGGCAGTTATTTTCAATCAGTAACCTTGATATGGTATGTAAAAACTAATAGATAGGTAATTCATATAAACATTTTCATATTTTTACCTTCATTAACTCTCCACACTATCTATTTTTTTTCAATTATTATCTCTACGTTATATATTGTTAGGTAACTAGCTGAAAATTTAGCACTGAAATGATGCAAAATATGCACATATACAAAAAAATCAGTTCCGTGAAAGTCTGACCATTAGGTGTGTTCACTAATAAAATAAAACACACGTAAAACTTTTAATGAAATCCAGCAGGTTAAAAAAATGTTTTTTGTGATGTGCACATTTTTAAATATTTATTTATCTGTTGCTTCATTTTTATGCGGTTTCATTCAGATATGAGTAAAGATTTTTAAAAAATCTATTCGAATAAGAAACCTGGTCAGATTTTGTCCATTTTAAGGTAGAAATAGAAAAAGCGTAGATTTGCCGTCTCACTTTGTCAGACTGTACGAGACTTTGCCGATGGGAGACACTTTCACTGAGCCGCTCATGTCTGGGATTTTGATGGTTTTGAACTTCTTCTGTAGGGCGATGAGGCCAATCTGACGGCCTGCAGGAGAAACAAAAAAAATTAAATATTTAATGGTACAGAGAAATGGAAAATAAAATGGATTTCCTTTGAATATCAGGCCTGTTTTTTATAATAATGCAGCTGTACTAGGACAGTGTAGGATTTCAGAATGGCAGTAGACTGAGATTTCTCAGGTCTTAATTTCTCTCTCGTAAAGGGTATATATTACTGTATTTTTGTTTGCTATTTGAACTATTCAGACTTCTCTCTAGTGCAGTACTCACCATACTCGAGCCCCTTTTCAGTGAGTCTCACTTTAACTCCCGGGTTAGTTCCTGAAGCCTCCGGAGAGAGAAAGCTGAGCAGAGCCAACACACACCACAGAGACACCATGTCCACTCTGACCTGAGACACACACAAACACACACACAAGTGGGCACCAGGCCAGATCAGCAGCATGTGTGTGTAATCTGTTCCTCTGTAAACCCTTTGTGCTATTTTGGAAAGCTGACACTTTTCGCAAGCGTTCCTGTTGTCTCTTGCTAAGTCAACACTTTTAATCACACTAGATAACACACACACACACACACACACACAAACACACACATTTCAGTGAGGCATTCTTGTGGCCTGCGCTGATAAAAAACTGACTGAAATTGTCTTTAAGAAGCACTATACGGCAATCCAGGGCCATATTCAGAGTTGATTATGATTATATAATATAATATATAACTTGTAATAATTTGAAAATTAACAATGGGTGTGTTTTCTTTAATGTTTTTTTCCTCAGCTGTGCATGCATAGTGAAATACAGTGAATTATAGTGCATGCATAGTGAAATACAGTGAAATATTGAAAGTCAAAAACAAAAGAGTTTATGGTTGCAAATGTTATTGCATTTTATTTTACAGAAAAGCAACACTTTTATCTGTTCAGTGACTGACAGTGTAAACTTTGTGCCATATAAACAATGACATGAATTAACAAAGTTAAAAAAAGGTTACTTAAAATTCATTCGACATTTATCACAGATTTAGCAAGACTTTTAACTGTATTTTATTGACTTACCTTATCCATTTCGGCATGTGACTAATAGGAAATTCGTGAACTTCCTCATGCAATGGAATGTAACTTCCGAGAATCCTTCAATTAAACTGCTCACCTGATGCAACTTCTCAATTTCAAAACACACACCACAATTGAACTCAGTGCTAAAGTTTCCTTCTGCCTATTATTGTACAGATTGTGGAAGTGTACATTTTTGCTAAAGACTATCTATAAGAGAAACAGGCGGCATGATTTATGGAGCTGATCTTGAGCAGATCATTCAGGCTGTCCCAGCTGCTACTGTACCCAAACACACATCATGTGACATTTAATACACTCTTTCTTTAGTGACGTTTGAGGCAAGCTGTCTCGGTTTATTGTGAAGCTCTGAAAGAGCTGTGTGTCTGTTGAGAGGCCACATGACCGCGGTCAACCCCTGATTTGAATTAAGCCTGGGATTAATTAAACAAATCTGTGAATGAGGCATCGGCATGACCTGTGATATGTTTGCATTTTTGTCGAGATAACTGCTAGATCATTGATCATAAAGATGTCAGATTTCCTCTTCAAAGGATCACTAGAAAAGTACAAACTATTTATATAGATATTTATCACATAAAAAGCCATTTTAAAAACCAGAGACAAGAAATAAGAAGTTTCTTTCATGCTTAGCATATGCTCATGAATAATAGCACAATTGTTACATTCCAGTGTAGCTGCAAGCAAAATTCATTTATAGTACATGTTTTTTTAAACAAACATTTCCTTTTAATATAAAAGAATAGTCAAAATGTTTTCTGTAACGTAAGCTTTTTTTAATAATATTATACTAAAAAGATTTGCATGCAGATTTACCTTGAAATGTCGCAGTAATGCCTTCGTTCTCTGTCTCTGCTTCTCTGTTTGTCAGGAAAGGAGCAGCTCCTGAGCTGGAGTGAAAGAGGGAAGTGAAACTTGGGGCAGATTCTTCACCAGCAAGAGACTGTTTCCAAATTGACTTATAGCCCTCGTGCTCCTAACAAGTAACCAGTTGCAGAATGTATTGAATGTCTTGCTCATGTTTTTTTCCCCCACTGAAACACTCAGGTAAAGTCCAAATCCTGGTATTAGACACACATGCAATCATACACCGCAAGCACACAGAAGGTGTAGGGTAAGAAAAGAAAAGCTGCATTCCAACAGTCAAAGGTGCAAAAGTGGGTGTGGCAGAGATGGAAAAGTTATCAGTTCTTATATCACATGACTACAAGTGACAAATTCTTTAGTTATGACAGACGATCTCAAATTTTTTTACTTCCTCTATAAAAACTGACCCACTTCTGATTGCAACACCCTTCTGATTGCTTAATTTTATGACCACAACCCTATATTCAAACTTCACATCAAATAGAAACCATGCATATTTATGTATTCGAGTCAGAACCCACAGAGCCCAATCCAGGTGTGTGTTACGACTCAAAATCCTGACAGAAGCCAAAAATTAAAATTCAACCCCCTTGAGCTTTTCTACATTTTGTAGTGTTATAACCTGGAAATGAAATGGACTGGGATTTGATGTCATGAACCTGCACAAAACAGCCCATGATATTGAAGTAGGGTTAAAAATCAATGTAAAAGTTGATATGGCATGAGTACTCACCTCAACCAAGAGGCCAGCAGTAAGTGCTCAACATGATACTACCACCACCATGCTTCACTGTAGTGATGGCGTGATGAGCAGAGTTTGGATTCCACCAAACATAGCATCCCATGGGATACAGAATGTCTAATTTCTTTTGTGCACTTTTCTGGCCCCAATCTTCAGGATCTTTAAAGGCTATAATCAGATCTCCTCTCCACACTTGTATACACAGTGTATACACAGTAAAAGGTTTTCAGAGTAAAAAAAAAGTAAAAAAAAAACCCTCAAAGGTTATTGTAGCTAGATCTCATGAAAGGAATTAAACTATTGATAATAGACGTCTAACAATCCAACTTATGATTATTTAAAAAAAAATTCATAATGAATAATCCAAAGACCATGCCAGTTTTACAAGCATGGTGATTTTTGATTTTTTTTTTTAACTTGGAAGAAGACATGTCTCTGTATCGAGCCCTGCTTATTATTTATTATTTCACTTTGATCTAACAGGCAAGCTGTAGCAGCAGCTGTCGCACCTCACCATACCCAGGTGACCTTTGAGATAAAAGCATTACCTCGCCACCAGATGGCAGTAGAGACATTTCACGCAATCCGGCTCCACGTGGCTCGTTATAAAGCCATTACCCGACGCAGAAATTGACTTCTTTAGTGCTCCAGGTGCCACTAAACAACAGCAGAATATTAAACGGTTAGATAGCCCAAGTCACTTTTTGTTCTACATCCTCACTAACTGCCTGGAACACACTCAATGTTCAGCCTGTGCACTACATAATCAATGCTCCTGGTGATTCTCGTCTATTGATTGCTATTTGTGCCTTTTTAAATTGCAGCATTATAGAGAAGAGCACAATGGAGTCTCTGTCATGATGGAGTCTCCGTCATGGCTTTATCTCTCTGTGGGGCTTAATAGACAGCACTGCAGAGGAACAGCAGCCATACTGATGGATGACACAGGGCCATTACAGTAGTGGAATGTCACAGTGTGCAGGGATGCTGGGACGGTATGGTGATGGCATTGTTTATCAAGTCGCAACACTACTGTAAACAGCATTGCATCATAAGCAGTTTTAGAAGACATGGTGTCAGCTCTGCTGTGTAATTAAACAGTCATAAACATGTTGTGCATTAAATTTCATCCCCACCGATATTTCAAACATTGAATAAAAAACACTACAATGCAACTCAAATAATGTAAATGAAATACTTATAACTTGATAATAAATAGTAAAGTATGTAAACAATAAAACTCCTAGGGAGTGTTGACCCTTTTCCAATAACAGCACACCAAGAAGTGTTTTATTCCTCTTATACCACCACAGAAATTTGCCAGAGATTACAATTTTGAATTTATCAATAAACGACATATCATAATTTTATCCATTTATAATTATATTTACTGTTGTGGAACATCCGTGAAACAAGTTCCTTTTATCGCTTATATTATAGCAGCTGTAAACAGTCGTTCCCTCACCAGCCTGTCTTTTTTTCTGTCTCTTGAAGTTATAAGATCAAAAATACAACTAGCAACAAATCGGAAATCGATTCCTACATCTGGTGTTACAAATCCGATTGCTACAAATTGCTGACACTGGAGACTCCTTCCATAAATGGTAAATAACCATCTCTTTACCTCTTTATCACAAACTTTACCATATCAACAATTATATGTTTTCTTTATTAAATAACAACATGCTTTTTTACCTATTTATTATTAGCCTTAGATTATGTGGAGCACCTTCTTTACAAGTCTATACAAATAATAATACATTAGAACAAGCATTAATATAAACCTGTGATCTGAATTATAGCTAGCACTACTGTCAGAGCTGCTGGTGTACAAAAATAATCAGCACGTTCTGACCAATCAGATTCGAGAATTCAATTCGAGAATGGTATTATAAATACATAGATAAAGTGAATCTCATGTGAGCACTTTGTTTTGTTCAGCGAAATGGAAATTAAGCGATAGAGGAAGAGGAAGAAGAGGCGCAGGACAATGTATCTACTACGTCCTCATTCGTGACGTGAAAGACAATGAGAGAAACAGGACAAAGAACACGGCCAAACCCGAGCGGCTTCAATAAGCAGGATGTAAGGAGAAGACTCTATGCAGAAGTATGTCTTTTGTTTGTTCTTGTGTATTGGTGTATTAATGTCACTGCTCTGACTGCAGGGAACAGCAAATATTTGAATAATTTTAAAAGCCAAACATTTACATTTATTCATTTGGTTGATGCTTTTATACAAATGACTTACAAATGACAGGATGCAATAAGCTGGCAAAACCTTCATGAACTAGTTAGATAGGTAGCTAACTAGCTAGCGTACTAATTTACCATAACGCTGTCAGTTTGACACGAATAACTCGCTACACATACAGGGCAGCTTACTAGGAGAGGTATAAACCTCAGGCTTCCACACAATATGATAGGATTTTGATTCTTAAGGCATTGATTCGATATTTTATGATGCCACTAAATCTGCTATAAGATTTTATGTAATTTAGTAACTTCTAATCGATATGTGGTTTAAAATCTGGAGTACCGTTAATTCACAATTTACAGGCAAATCACCTCACTAGACTATTAAATTATTTACACATCAGTTTAAAAAAAATATGAATTGTTTTCTTCTTGCCCTTTTTCAATACCAAACGATTTATAATCAATTATCATCAATAATAATCAATAAGGACTAATAATGACTGTTGCCTTGATTCATTTCAAGCTTTGCCTTTTAAATCAATGTATCAATCCAAATCGTTAGATTGCTACCCCTAGTGTAAATGTGAAATATGAATTTTAATTAATTTAATTAAGAGAATTAAATTAAAAGATTGATTAATGGTTTTTATGATTAGTTTTAGCCGTCCTCTCGCATCCCTCGCTCAAATCAACCTCTGGTTCACTGTAGTCTTACACGGATGGGATTAGTTTCACTAGGTTACGTCTGTAGTGACTTTTACACGTCTCCTCCGTGATAAAACTCTCACATCTGGACAGCAAATAAATTAACACACGAGGGGTTTTTCTGTCTACAGACTTGAATATTTGCATCACACATGATATGTCATATGATCATGTTTATTTATTCTGCAGCATCAGATGGTGAAAGATTAAGGAACTTACAGTGATGCACCTTCATTTATTTCTTCATTTATTTCCATAAAATGAAACATTGCATCATATTGTTGTATATGAGAATATAACATGGGTTTATATACTGTATGTAGCTATTATAATAGCTCATTTAAACAGCCTTCAGGATCACACTCTTCTGATTGGTTTTATTTTCATTCTCATGCTCTCAGTGTAGGCAGTATGGACAGGAAATTATACAACCCATACCAAGTAAGCTGAGACATCTCCGAAGCATTCGTGACGTGTATGTTTAATATGGATATGTGTGCTTAAATATGCATAAATATGGTGCAGTATCTGATGTGTCAATGTGGAAGAGATTAAAATGATCACACGAATGCAAAGTTGCTCAAAAAACAGTACGTAATTTGGTGTAATTTTATAAGGGGAGGAGCAAAAAGAACACTGGATGGAAATAAAATCATAAAAATCACCTGGAAATGGTGGAATTACGCCATGTGAAATGAATCCCATCCAAATAGGGCTTATCATCCACCAGAATGTTAGCATTATTATTTGTTAGCAAATGGAGTGTACTATTGATGACTCTTCCAGGATAAATTTGTGCATATGAGAGCTTTGTGGAAAAACAATAGGAAAAAGTAGACTGCAAAAGCAAAAAGAAAAAGAAAATATAGATATCACAAGCAGAGTCCATTAAACCCTACTCTGACAAAGCAAAACAAACGCTCGTGATTTGTTATTCCAGAGGATCCTTTTACAGCCATTCATTTTCTCTGATCTCCAAATCTTTTGCCTCGCCAGTGTTTCTCAACCAAAAATCACTCTGTGCAACGTTGGCTAAGCTCTGTAATCTGATCTCTGAATATTAAATATGACTCTATTTATTCGCAGTCGTGTTTTTTTTAAACAACATAGTGGCGGCAAGATGCACTGAATTGTGCAGCGATGCCACGTGGCGCCGTGATCAATGCCTCAGTGTGCTGAGGATAAAGAGAGCAATGTGTGTGTTGGTGAAGGCTTTTCTGTGCCCGTGTCCTGCAGTTGGCCGAGGCTTCTCGCTCTCTGCTACATCCAAAATGGAGATGAGATGAGATGGTGCGGGCCAAAATGGAGGAGCAGCACTATCAGGAAAATCGAGGTAGCTGGAAAGGGAGATGGAGAGGGCACAGGGTTGTGAGAGTGTGTATGTGCGTGTGTGTGTGTGTGACAGAGAGGGAGAGAGAGAGAGAGAAACACACCCCGCTGGGATTTCAGGTTCCTAGTGAATGCACAAGGCCACCTGTCACCAGTTAAAGGGGAGGTGAGAGACTCGTGTGAAGAATGCAATGAATTCACACTGTGCTACACACACACACTCACACACACTCACAAACCCTGCATTCAACTCCAATAGAAATATTGGCACCCTTTCAAACAATTGGTATGCATTATTAAAATGCATTATAGTATATATATATATATATATATATATATATATATATATATATATATATATATATATATATATATCCTTTACAGTATAATAAAAATAAATTATTGGCACCCTTTCAAAAGAATTTTTTTTAATTGTGTAAAATTATGCACAATGATTTCCATTTTCTGCTCAGACAATTGAAGCAACTACTCACCTTTCACCTTTTCTCTACCATAAAGCACTCTCATGGGAACTCTTATACATCACAGGATAAAAAACAAGTCCAGTCATTTTATTCTCTCCCAGGGAGGAAGACTTCACCGAATATTTTATTTAATTTATTTTTTTACAACTGCCAACACATTTTTCTGAAATGATATCCTGTTTGTTTCATAACCAATTCATTTTTTTCTTAAACGCTGCTCCTTTTCTTCCTCTTCCTTAACCACATCCTCTCTTCCTTCCTCTTCTACTTCCTCTTTCTGTCCCTGTGGCCTTTTTCTCAGTCGTTTTCCATTTCAACAAGCAAACCACAGTGCTTCCCTGAGTATTTATTTTTAAATCTTTGTATTTATTTATTTAAAATCAGGTATTAACAGTTAACCTTGATAACGCTTAATTCATGACAACCGTGTGCTAAGTAAGGAATATAACACTTGGGGGTGTGCTGTTATAGAAAAATAATCAATGTTGGAGTTAATATTATCACCCAAAAGTTTATAACGTTTACAGCATCTGGCAGACGCCCTTATCCAGAGCGACATCTCATTTTTTTATTCAACTGATCAGTTGAGGGTTAAGGGCCTTGCTCAAGGGCCCAGCAGTGGCAGCTTGGTAGTGCTGGGATTTGAACTCATAACCTTCCGATCAGAAGTCTTATCAGAACATCTGAATGTCTTATCTACTGAGCTGCATATATACACAAAACGTATAATATGTTGCACAACCAAATTAACCTAAGCAGCAAACTCAACAAGAGCGACCGGTTCTTGAGGAAGAGATCTGATTAATTATTCTTACAAGTGCAGAGGATGCCAGAGAGGATTATTAACACAGCATCATTCCATACTTCAGTAGCGAGCTCAAAGAGCTTTGTGGTTCTCAGATGAGAAGGAACTGGAGAGAGGGTAAGATTTAAAGACACACAGCACATCTGAGAGGCGACGCCCTGGTAGATTAATTACAAACTCTGAGTCTCACTGCATCTCTTTTTCTGCATTTGCAATCCACATTGAGAAAGCTACAGCTCTGAGAGAACACACTCATAAACACGGACGCCTTCTGTCCTGTTTTAGTACTCCAAAAATGATAATCAGTAATGTTTATTCCTGTGCAAGAGGAATTAAATTAAATTCTTCTTTAACAGTCAACTCTAGAATTATTGGCACCCTTTTGGCAAAGGCACCCTTTTGGGAATTTATATAAATATATATATATATATATATATATATATATATATATATATATATATATATATATATATATATATATATATATATATATATATATATATATATATATATACATACACACACACACACACATCGACATGTTCTGAGATGCTTTTCTTCTCAATTTGAGCTTTCAATACCCTCAAAAAAATGAAGGAATGCCATTTGAGTCCAATATTAAATACATAAAGTAAGCATCACACTATTAATGAATGAATTAATTAATAATATCATCCTTCAAAGTGCCTGGAAAAGTTTTTTTTGCATGACATCAAAGGAGACAGCATCTTATCTGAGACATTGCTTATCGCTAAGAACAAATTTTTTATTAGTACAATAGCAGAGGAGTAGCAGATGAGTGCTCGGTCAGCTTATCCTTCAAACTATGGGCACAATTTCTTTAAAGGAGAGCGCATTGAACTGAACAAAAACTTTCGTGAAGTGAATTTAAACTGTGAAGGATAGCCTACATCACGCACACACGTTACGATTTCATGACCTAGATTTAGTATAACATGGCTACATGGCTAATTTGTATGCACAGTTAACTTTCCTGTGTAAATATTTATGTAATTTTTTAACTTAAGTCGCCAGCTCAGAATTCAGCTATTAGTTGCTAGACTAAACATTTTGGGAAGCAGAAAAAGTTCCATGCCATGTTAATTTGTTTTAGCCCATCTTGTTTGTTTTCTAGTTTCGCAATGTTTAATGTCCAATCCTAGCAGTGTTCATATTTCTGGTTTGGCTGAACAATGTCCTATTTTTATTCCTCTTCAGTATTCCTAACCCGTGTAATGGCTCCAGACTGGGCGTGTAATGTGAGCTGATGTGAGAAGACCGAGCTCAGGATGATCGAGCTCACTTCCTGTTCAGCTGTGAGGGCACAAGGGCCATCGTGCGGAAACATGGCCGCCGCAGGGTCACACACGGCCAATGGTGCATGACAGGGTGTGTCCCTGTACACTGCTGCACTATCTGGAGTGTGGTACACACCCGTGGTCCTAACATAACCTCGATCTGGGAGGTGTCATGGTTTTCTTAAAAGTGCAGTTCTGTCCTATTGGGAATTTGATTTTGTGGCGATACAACAGTAGAATTTATTTCAAAATATGTAATGCATCTGATCATTATAACACTTTATAACACTCTGAAGTTGATTATTTTCCTATAACAGCAGGGCCTGGAGTGTTTTATTCCTCTTATACCACAGCAACTCATCAAAAATGATAATTTTTTAACTGTATTAATGAACAACTGATCATACTTTTTATCCATTTATAGTTACATTTATTGTTGTGAAACAACCGTGAAACAAGGGAGTTCCTGTTCTCGCTTACATTATAGAAGCAATAAACCCATCACCAGCCTCTGTTTTACTCATAAGACAAAAAAAAACACAGCTTCTCGTGATACAGAGAAACTGCAAAGTGCAAAGCAAACAGTCCACTGTTTGGAGAACTGAAAAATAGAGATACCCAGGTAGAGAACAGAGGAGTGGAGACATCACAACACTTATTTCCAGGTCAGGAGGCAGAGGAGAGCAGGAGAGCAGACAGAGAGGATGCGGCAGGCTGCTTTTGAGTCTTTTGAAAACAGTACAAATGAGCAGACCCAGCTGTCCTTATCGGCGGCTGCCAGGTTCCTGAAAAATTCCCAAACGCAGCGGCGGCAGTGGATTAGAGCCAAGAGATGCACGTCAGCTGATGGTAGGGACAGCGCAATGTCATCCGGCTGGGCTCTGTTGCCAGGGTAATTTCTGATCTAAAAGATTTTGAAATAATATTCTAATCTCCAAGGTTTTTTTTTGTTTTAAAACTAATCCCAATTTCAAAAGAAAGCTGAAAAGCCAGAACTTGTACAGGCTTTTCAGATTATTCCTCAGTCTTTATTATACCACAGTGCTGCTGAATGAAGGTGTTGATTAATTTATTATAACAGCAGCTCTGACAGTAGTGCATCACAGGTTTATATTAATGCACTCGCTCTAATACGTTATCATTTCTATAGTAACAACTCCTTCACAGGGACTTGTATGATGAACCCTCCACATAAATGATTTTAAAAATGCGTGTAATTGTTTATTTAGCATTTATGGAAGAAGTCTTCTGTGTCAGTGCTTTGTAACAGTGAGCAGTAAAGCTGTAACGTGACTCTGGAAAGTCTTGAGGACTGAGGAGTTCGTGCTTTCTGGTTTCGCAGCAACATGATTATCGATTTTTTTTTTTAAAAACCATATTAACTTCAAGACAGAGAAAAAAGAGAGGGTGGTGAGTGAACAACTGTTTGCTATAATGTAAGTGATAACAGGAGCTAACTTAACTTATGTATCTATAATCAGATAAAAAGTACTTTAATCAAATTTTTAAAAATTGTTAGCATCGGCAAATTCCTGTGGTAGAAAAGGACTTTGGGACGTGCTGTTATTGGAAAGTAATCAACTTTGGGGTGGTAACAGTAACCTCACTTTGTGACGGACCACATCACACCACCCTGTCATTTATTATTTTCCTATAACAGCACACCCCAAAGTGCTTTTCTTATTTAGCAATTTCAGTCAAACTAGTAGGACATGTGTGACAGTGAGAAATGTAAATCTGGACTCAGTGATGGTTCCGTTAAAGCGTTAAAGGTCTTTCTAAAGAATCTTGCATTACCACTCTTACATATTTTTGGGATCTGAAATAACAACCATCTACTGATTATCAAAATTTCTGTTTGGATAAACCTACATTTGTATGCAAGATTAATGGCTTCCAGGGAAATCTGATAAATATACATGCTCTGATTTAATGTGAAACCTTTAATATTATAGATGGCTTTTGCTCCTGTTAATTGAACACAGCATGGTAGAAAAATAAAATATTAAAGGATCAGCTGCGTATCTATCTTGCTTGAATGCCCCAATCAATTTTGCTTTGCTGAATAACATGGAAGGATATTAAACATTGGCAGGCTGCTCAATCTTGTAGAGAATGTAGAGTTGTAGAGTTCCCTTTGACCTAGTGAAAGAAAAGTATTGACAATGACTAGCCTTTTTTAATAAGAAAGATAAAGCAGAATAGTAAAGCTAATAATTGCATAATTGTGACCAGTTATTACCACACATTCAGCAGCTATATAAAAAAAAAAACATCAGTGTATCATCACTGATTAATTAACTCTGACCAGGATGCCCGATTAATATTCAAGCGAGAGTGAATGATCATTTTAATTAAGCCAAATTAGTGTAATAACCATTTCTTTTTAACAGCAGGACAACAGGAGGACTTGTTCTCGCAGGCCGAAAAACCTTTTCTTTCTTCGCAGCCTGACAGTAAACAGCACGTGAATTGTTTTCAAAGCCCACTGAAGGGTACAGCATCGATTGATTATTCATCTACGCTTGCAATTGAGAGTCATCAGGCTCGAGTGAAAAGGCTTGGCTGGAGAAATATTAAAGGTGTGAGCGGTGTGGGGCTGGAGAGAGAGAGAGAGAGCGAGAGAGAGAGAGAGTGAGAGAGAGAAACTTGCATTTAATCAGCATTCGCCTTGCTTCAGCACTTCTCCATGCTGCACTGCACCCAACCATGCCAAAAAAAAATAAAACGAGAGAAGCTGTCCGTTTACGCTGATCCATCACCTGCCTACCATTTCACTCATTATAGACAAGGTGAAGGTTCAAGTCCAAGCGGCTGAAGTTAGATCAGTGTAAAATGGTAGTAGTGAGTTCAACCTCAGTGTCTCAATGCTACAGTGCTTAAATAATATTGAGTCAGGAGAGAAAAAAAAAAAGCTTCTAAAACATGAAGTTCCTGAGCTGCTGAGTCACCTGACAATCCAATTCACAGTCAGAGCTGCTGAGCTTGAACTGGCAGGAATTTTCCAACATATGTGTATGTCGTACACAAGCTCGGAAAATATCATCACACCTGAAAGTAGTACAGCCAAAACTTCGTCCTCAGATTTCTGGTACAGCTTCACACAAAGCTGATGGACTATAATAGAGAAGACTTTTCCCATCAACAAGGGCTTGTTTTTTTGCTAGCTAGCTAAAAGTCCAGCTAATGGTATCTAGGTAGCGACACCTACCAAAAGAGGGGGTGGTGAAGGCTAACATGTGCTTTCTCTAAGACTTGTGAAGCCAGCCAGCAGCATCATTTCGAACTGCTGTCATGCTGCATCACAAGGTGGTGTAACACACTTGGAGGAAAGTGCTATCTACCCCCTTCCTAATACATGAGCTCACAGATTCTGTTGATTGGCTAGAGTTGCTGTGATTGACAGAGCAGAGTGTGCCCCTCCCACCCATGGAGCACTGCCAATTTCACTCCCTTGGCTCCCAGCTACAGTTTCGATCGGGATTTGAACTCACGATCTCCAGATGGTAAAGTGAATGCTTTTCTGTTTATTTTGATTATGCAATGTGACCTTTTTTTTTGCTAAGTATATTTTGTATCAATAATTTCACTAAATAACTCTGTTTCCATAATCGGCATGGTTAAATCAGACACAGCATGACTCACGCTGTGAAATGTAGTCTGCAATAGGATTTTTCGACCCGAGAGGGCGAAATCTTACATCCAGCAGCTTTCACTTTGTTCTAGACAGCAGCAATGACATGACTGTGATTCTCGGTGAAATGCTGAAGATCTTCCTCTGTGATCTGATGAGCATCGATTTGTGTGCAGCTCAAGCTGTGTCTGTTTTCTGCTCTTCTAAAACCTGACCTCTGTGACCTCTCCTGGGGTTTGGATTAGAGAATTGAACCTGGTTAGTATGTCCTGAAGGGCAACAGGAATCAAACACCGCTGACAGGACGAGTTAGTGCTGAAAAAGTTTAGTGGTCTGTTCCAGTCGGGTAATATTTATCCATTTATCTCTAGCGCTGCTCTGTGTGTGTGTGTGTGTGTGTGTGAGAGAGAGAGAGAGAGAGAGACAGAGATATATTTGGTCAGCACTTTCCCACATTAAAGAAAGCACACATTAGTACCTGGGGCTTAGATAATGAGATGTTGAGTGTGTATCAGGCGCTCCTTTGGGAAAAGAGACAGCTACTGTACCTCTCTGTCTGGCTGTGTGTGTGTGCGTGTGTGTGTGTGCGCATATTAAAGTGCAGTTACAAAGCCTAAAAATCACTGATATTTAAAGGCAGTTTAAGGCAGGACAGTAACTCTGACCTTCTGGAGTCACATAATTTTAATTGCACCTCTTACTGACATTTTGGCTCAAATCCCTCATTACTTTATCCCCCCTCCCCCCACCTTTTTTTTTTTTTTTTTTAAAGTTTTTTTACTTTTTAAGTTTTCACTCTATTAATGTTTTGTCTTTACATAGATATCATAGGTAGTGAAATATCTTGAATATAGACAAAATTTACTGAAAATGTCTCATTAAAAGGTTCCTATAGAACAAATCTAAGGCCTATTATTATTATTATTATTATTATTATTATTATTATTATTATTATTATTATACCTATTTCAGAACAGAATTTTTATTTTGTTATTTCAAGCACTTATTCCTAGAAAGAAGCAAACATTTCAAACAACATGAAATTAGTAATTTTTATAACGTATAATTGTATATGATGTATAACTGTTGGTATGGTGAAGTTTTCTCTAAGGTGAAGTTTTCCGACATGCAATAGTGTTTCTGGTTTCTCAGTAACATGACAAGTTTTCTTATTAACATCAAGAAAGGGAAACAAAGAGAGGGTGGTGAGGGAACGTATGTTTCACATCACATGTAACTATAAACAGATTAAAAATATGCTGGCGTAACATTGTCAAAAATTTATTATGTTACAGAGAAACTGGACAGCACCAAACTGTCTGTCCTTAAGACTTTCCCAGGGCGGAAAACTTATTGTTACAAAGCACTGAAACTGGAGACTCCTTCCATAAATCTCCTTACAGAAAGCTTCACTTTGAAGGATCAGCGATTATACTTTTTTTTTTGTTAAATAACAGCACTTTTTAATCTTTACTTTTAGACTAAGGTAATGTAAATCATACACTACAGAAGTTCCTGTGAATTAGCTGTTACTATAGAAACGATATGGTATAACAAAGAGCGCATTAATATAAACCTGTGTTTTACAGCTGTGCTACTGTGGGATAAGATGTCAAATAATATATAATAACATATGATCTAAACATTAGAATGTGTTACACTGACATGATTAGGGTGGATAATTCACTTCCCTAATATTTAGGAGAACATTTCCTGCCAAACCTACACTTTAGATTATTATAAGCTGTTAAAGTTTGTCCATATGGGGGCATTTCAATACTCATGGATCTACAAGTAAACAGTGCTCTCCTACCATACACACCAACCATAAGCAAATGAGCATCTGTTTAGACTACAAATAGAAATTTAGTTTATCAGAACGCTCGCAGGACACAACCTGTTTCTCTTTTAAAGAAAGAATTTCCGTCCGTACTTCTGTGTCTTGGCTGGACTCTCTCGATGCTGTACTTTTCCACTGAAGGCCCATCTGTAGGTAAACACGCAGTGACGCATGGAGCCTAAACTGCTGGACACAGGCACTTGATACTGTTTGCACGAAGGACAAGCTGTTGTCACAGGCCGAGTTCAGGTCTGAGAGATGGAAAAATCGATCAGACGTGAATCAGGGATGCACTTTATGACATGATGAACAGTCAAAATGACCCTTTTTTTTTTGTTGAAAATGTTAAGACCCAACAAGGAGGATCTCTAAGTGTGTGAAGGAGTTTTGTGTGTGTTTGCATGTACAGAATGTCATCCATATTGCGAATAATTAAGCTGAAAACATGTTAGATCGGTAAGGCCTACATTCAACTCTGAAATTATTGGCACCCTTTATTAAAGTGAGCATAAATGATTATATTTAAAATGAACAACACATGCAATGAGTAATAGCTTGAGCTGAAATCTGTTATAAGAATGCTGTATGGTTTGATGCCAACACAATATTTATTTTTTGAAAGTACAATCCTTTCTGGCACCCCCCCCCCCCCCCCCCCCCCCCA
>CM040473.1:18316125-18334001 GCA_022758105.1 Pangasianodon gigas | reverse complement strand
AAAAAAAAAAAAAAAAAAAAAAAAAAGCACGGAAAATCGATCAGGCGCAGAGGCACGCGGAGAGAAAACGCCTCATCCGTTCTACAGTAGATCCTCCCTCCTCCTCCTCCCTCTCTCTCTCCCTCTCTCTCTCTCTCTCTGTGTGCTCTGCTCCTCCTCCGGTGCTCGCGGGCTCGGTAAGCAGGCAAGCGCGCGCGTTCTTTGCCACCGCAGCGTCTCGCGCGCAACACTTATCTGGTCGGTTGTGTTGACGCTCCGCGCCCGGAGGAGCGCGTGCTATCAGGTAGGTCAACAAATTCGGATAAGATCAGAGCTTCTAATGTTTTCTGCTCCTTTATTATTATTATTACTATTGTTTATTCTTTATCCTTGAAACTGTCGCTACTTTAAAATGCCACTGGTTGTCGTGGAAGTCGCATATTTGAATATTATGTCATGTTTGGATGTCAGTGTGTGTGTTTGCATGTCGCATCTTCCTTCTGCATGAAACACAACCATGTAGGCTACACAGTATACACAATGCATACAGAACTGAACACAGAATAAAACACAAACTAGCTGTCAAAGCTGAACACCACTCCTGCAATCCTGCACAAATCCTGATTCACTTTATTATTATTATTATTATTATTATTATTTATTATTATTTTAAGATTACAGTATCACTCTCGGCCATCATCAAGGGTAAGGAATAAGGGTATCCTTATCCTATACACTGTAAATGCAGTTATGCACTGAAATGACAATAATGATGATTTTTTTTTTTTGCATAATTCTCCAAGCTGTTAAACCCTGCCGTGTGTGTTCACAGAGCCTGTTCTGATCACACTGTTGATTGATTATAATAATATCCACTGCACAGTGACTTGCTGTAGTAACACAGAAGCTACTTATGTAATGCACAAACAGTGAAACATCTAAAGGGCACGTGCATGACTCCTCAAAATTAACACATTACCAGGAGATTATTATTTTTTATTATTATTTTGGTTTGCTCTTACACTACACATGCAACTGTACACTCTCAGAAATAAAGGCACCAAACTGTACTACAGTACGTTTCACTTGTATGCAGTGCATCTTAAAAAAAAAAAAAGTACGCAATTGGACCGCAAGATAAAGCCGGGCAATATGACAATATAAGATCGATATCGTGATAAATGATATCACAATACACTTCTCTGAGATATCACACGTATCGTGATATAACTTAAAAAACAATTACAAAATGATTGGAAGCAGGTGATTTTTTCGTGCTTCGAGTTTATATTTTCAGCTTTCCATAAATAAAGCGAATCTTGGACGATGATCACAAAGAATTCTCCAATATACTGAAATGACTAAATAATTAAAATGATTTTAAGGCTACAGTGAAAAAGTCTGATATTCTAAATAAAACATTTTAGCGTTAGTGTTTGTCCATAAGTCCCTCATATGGAGTCTATGGATAAAATTCAATGATGGCTTGAACACAGCAAACAATTTATTAATGAAAACAATTTCACAATGGTAAAATGATAACAAGTTAACATACTTTATTTATTTATACTTTTATTTTTGTACACAAATGATCATTAAATTCAGTTTTTCACAATTTTTTAACCGCAACACTACTGTTTTGCTGGCAGGTTGCTAGCAAACATACATATTGTGCTGCATATTGTGTATCGTAGAAATGTCTTGAAGTATCGTGATATGATATTTCTGCGTTATCGCCCACCTCTACCTTAAAGGACCACCTTTACTCTAAAAGCTAAAGGTGCAAACGATGTCCTGGTGATTAGGGCTGGGCAATATAACGATAATTAAGCAATATCGCACAAGCAAGAGTGTGGATATACTGAATATCGGCATGGCTGTGATTTGTCGTAGGCACGAGCTCGCAGGACGAGTGCTGTAGCTAATCATAGCTGTGCTGATATTCAGTATAACCGCACGATTGCAAGTGCGATATTGTTTTTATAGAACAGTTCTATAAACAAGAAGTTAATATAGAGTAAGTGACATTTCTGACACAATATGGCCAAATGTCCTGCTTATTTTTTCTCCTCTAGTGGAAATAGATCCCAAACAATCCACACACTTAGCATGTCGGCTAGCTGGCTAGCTAGCTCACATTGCTTTGTACATTCCTGTTAAAGGCGCTACTGGTAAAATTGGCTTCCCTTCTTCCTTTTCATCTGATGAGCATTCATATTTTAAGTTAAAAGTATCGTTTGCCATATCTGCTGATGATGTTAACTCTACTGTAGTAACTGAGGAATTACTACAGTAGGAAGTGCCGAACACAGATGAGCGGAGTGATACACGCAGTAAAATGTCCCAGTGCGGTTATAGGAAATAGAAACACTCTTGGAACGCCGCTCGTCCAATCAAATTAGTGGACCAGAATTAACTGTTGTATAAAATATCAGTATTTTGATAACAATTATGTCACAATACACTTTTCTGCAAAACGGGGTATTGTGATCAATTTATATCCATTTTTTAAAATAATTACAAATTTATTGGAACATGGAAGCGGCTGATTTGAGATTTGAACATTCTTTTATTTATTTATTTATTATTATTTTTATTTACGTATTTTCAAAAACTGCATTTTTTTCACAGAACCTTTTATCCCCCTACCCCATTTTTTGGTGCTAAATAATTATATTTTTAATATAATGACATTTTTTGTAGACATTAAATCAAAATACCATCAAACCTTTTAATGCAACACTACTGTTTTTTAAAGCAAACCTATACCGTGATGCATATTGTGTACAGTAGAAATGCCCTCATGTATCATGATATGATAGTGTTGTCATATTGCTCACACTTACCCTTGACTGTACCGCTGCAGAGACAAAGTAAAGTACAGTTTGATCCCTTTATTTCTAAGCAGTGCGTTATATTTACTTGATTTACATGTGCATATCATTCTACATCAACACAGTGTTGTGTGGATTCGGATGAAAGTGTTCTCATCTGAATAAAAAGCATCCAATGCCTCACTTTTTTCAGTGTGTAATGGAGCTACTGCAGAAGTGTGCACATTTAGAGATGGAATATAGTTAGAGGTGTATTGATCTGATCTGATTTTGATCTGGGATGTCATATTAGATGTCGTGTTTCAATCCAATAAATTGAGATAATGTAAAACTTTATTGATCTTGAAGGAAATATACTGTAAATATAAACTTATAGTATGTAATACAATGGAAACATTCTTATTAGAATGCTTATATTAACCGTACATGTGCAAAAATGTTACAGACTCAACAGCTGACGGATTTTTGTGCCATGAACGTGTGTCATGTTGACCGAAACAGCACAGATCTTGCACGTGCACACATCATGTTCACATCATGCAACATGCATTCCTCATGTTTCGTGTAACCTGGCGATGCAGAGAATCGGCTTGGTTACTGAGAAGATGTCACTATGGGATCGATATGTGGTCCCATATTTAGAGCTCGGACACTGATATTCTATCTAAAATGGAAAAAAGATAGGGATCAGTGCATTCCTAATTACATCACTGCACTGGTATCAACTTCACTTCTGCCAGATGTAGGTACGTGAGAGGATTGTGACTCTTTTACCAGATCCTCATTCCGTCTCTTCTGTAGTTACACAGGTGTAACAGGCTGAAGAACATTTCTTCTGGTTTCCTTACAACACTTCGTGGCACTTTGGCTAGAATCAAAAACCACATATTCGTCTCTAGTTTAGGATTTCCTAGTTTAAACACTGAAAAATTCACTCTTCATGATACTTCTTTGAAGTTGATGGACATTTTGAAGGATTACAATCTATTTAGGGTATTTGTTTCGTCCAGTATTCCACCAAACCCCGTCTCCTGTGCTACAGTTGGCTACCAGCTTTGTACCACTAAAGATCAGGGGTGTAACGATCTGGTGCATTCAGTGCATTGATGTAAAAGGCAACAATCATTAATTTGATTTTTATTGATTATAACTGAAATCAATTAATAGACAACTGATATGTAAAAGAAATCATTCATGTTTTTAAACTGGTGTGTAAATAATTTAACAGGCTAGCACAGTGACCTGCCTGTAACACAGATGTTTAAAACAGGCTTTCTCTACATCATCATCATGAGCGAATTAGCCGTAGGCCTACTTCAGATTCGTTCATATATTGATTGGAGGTTTGTATCATATCATATCATATTATCTTATCATATCATATCATATCATATCAGTGGTATTGCCAAATTTTAACCATATGAATCAAAAATATTGTATCGTTGCAGATTCAGTGGTATCATCAATATTGAATCGTTACCTTATGAATCGATACTGTATCACTGCAGAATATCAAATGATCATATATAAGATATTCGACATATTTCATATATCAAATTGTTGGCTTATCAGTCAAAATCGCATCATATCATTGCCTTAAGAATCTAAATCGTATCTTATCATGTGGAAGGTTGAGGTTTACACTCCTACTAAAGATGAATTGCTTGTGCTGTTGAATCCCAAAGATTGTGTGATGGATGGATGTAAATACGTGAACACGGCTGAACGATACAATACAAATTACATATTAGTCACTAGTTTTATGCCAAGCTGCATGTAAATACTGTACAATGCATTGTAATGAAATGAGCTAGATAAACATCAGATGGCCAAGTTGTAACTTCCTGGCAGAGGCAACCAGCTTTTTAGCTAAAACATTGCACTAGATCTTCACAAGAACCACTGATTCTACGGTGGCTATCAGGTTCTTTTCCTTCTATCTCTTGTCCTCCTTTTTTCAGCAAACACGTTGATGATATTCGGCCAAACACAGAATTCCCACTGTACTACAATGAGGCTTGGTGAAGCTACAATTTGTGTTTGTGTTTTAACCTCCTGGCAGAGGCAACCAGGGTTTTAGCTAAAATATCATGCAACATAGCAGGATTAATAAACATTTTTTTATAAGTTCACATTTCACAAGAGTTGCTGAAGTGTTAGTATTATCAGTATCTAGTGAATCAGCACACATCCTGATACAATCAGGAAGAAAAATCTTACTTGAAAATCAAAAAACCTTCCTGTTATTGCAGTCGAGATCCACTTGTGTACTAACTTTAGCCTAAAATTAGTTAATACACAATGTACTGCTGTAACAGTGTAACATCGTCAGTAGTTACATCATAGTTGTATATTTAGTATTATATTAAAAGAAACCATATTATGATGCAAGGCCTTGGAATTAGTTAATACTATAAATGTTGTGTTATGCTACTGAAGTTTATTTTTTTTATGCTCAGTATCTTAAATGACATAATTGTCAGACAGAACCTTATCATTCCAAGGTTTCAATTAAATAATACCCCGAAATCCATCTGTCATGACTGTATTTTAAGCATCTGCTCTATATTACACTGAACCGAGGCAGTCTTGAAGTTTCCACGCTACGACTGCATTCAGACCTGCCTTGAGAAATTTTATGCACAATTCAGCATGCAAGCAGTTATCAGCTTGTTTTTGTTCTGCATGGTACACTGCGATAAGGAGTGATAAGGGTGTAGTGAAGTTACAGATGGGTGCAAGTGAAACAGGTGTTCCCTAATTCACCAATCTCAGTTCAGTAAACGGAAAAAAAGCTGACAGTGATGGCGATATTTAACCTCCTGTGGTGCTTTGCATTTCACGTCTCATAGTGAAGCTAAAGGCATGTTTGGAAAATGACTTCTCATTTACATCCCGTAGCTTTGATCACTGTCATATCGTTGTTTAGCTTTGTTTTTGAAGATTGTTCTCATTTACATGCCGAATGTTCAAAAAACAAAAAACACAAATGACTTTTGGAGCAAAACAGTTACCTCACATCATGTGTGTAACATGTGTAATCATGTGTATTTTGCACCAGCAAAGCCTCTATTCACAAATATACCATGTTGCATTCTACTGGAGGAACACTGAAATAAGTTCATATTTGGATTAAAAAGACCTATCTGAGAGGCTTTGTTTTTTTTTTTTGTCCATCATCATTGCTACTAAGTGAGCCCGATACGACAGTGGCAAAGAAAAACTCCCTGAGACAACAAGAGGAAAGAAACGTTAGTGTGTTGAAAAATAAATAAACTGGACAGATGAAAATTTGAAAACTACCAGGGAATGTTTTTCTCGTGTGTTCCTCTGTGCAGTTTCAGTGATCCTGTACCCTCAGATTCCTGTTCTTGGCTGAATCGCATGTGGTCTTCTGCTGTTGTAGCCCATCAATCTCAAGGTTTGACGTGTTGTGCATTCTGAGATGCTTTTCTGCTTACCACGGTTGTAAAGAGTGGTTATGTGAGCTATCGTCAGCTCAATTCAGTCTGGCCATTTTCCTCTGACCTCTCTCATCAGCAACGCATTTCCGCCCACAGAAGCGCCACTCACTTGATGTTCTTGTTTTTTGCACCATTCTGTGTAAACTCTAGGGACTCTTGAAAGCTCCAACAAACTCAGTCAAATGAACTTATCATCTGTTTGGGATGTGGTCTGAGATCACATGACCATCAGGAGCCAGTCACAAGATGATGCTCAGTGATTTCCATTCACATGATAAGGTGAAAATGACATTTTCAAATATAGCCTGCCCTGAAAGCACCATTTGAGTGTGGTTAGAAGGCCAAAACGGAGAAAAAAGTCATGTTTTTTAATATAATCTGTATTAGTTTGGACAAGGCCTGTGGCTGCGGGTCAGTAGGTGCTGAAATCCTCATCACCGCTTTTTGATCTTTCCAGCTTTCATCTCACCTCTTGCAGATGAATGTAGCTGAAGCTGATGTAAGACTATTCAGAGATCCCCGCCAGTGGAGAATTGATTCGTGTTTGCTCACCAGCTGGAAAACCTCTCAATCCAGCTGTTAGGCCAAAATAGAGATAGAGATATAAAAGCACTATAAGTACATCTTCCATGATTTTATACATTAAATACTGCCTCGTTATTAATCTGCAATTTGAATAATGCCCAATCCTGCAATTTGCTTGATTTTTGTCTTTTCTGTTTTTTTTCTCAGAATATTTAATAGAAAATCTGCACAGGAAGGTTGGAAAAAATGAATAAATAATAAAAAAGTGTACTTTATAAAAAGCTTGGCTTAGTACATGTGACTTGGTTCAAAGATATTTAAGGGCTTAGAGGGGGAAGGGAGCCAAGCCTCACCATGTAAACGCACTCTAATGTTTACATCACTGTAGCGCCACACACGCACGCACACACACAACCACCAACACACACCCACTAACTCACTGTTACGCTTTAACAAACACCTCGAGGGAGGGAGGATAGCTCAGGTTGATATTCACACTGGAAAACAGTACATCTGGTTTTAGTGAACAGGGTGTTGACTCTCGTTCCCATTGTTAATAAACATTTATTAAAATTTATTTCAGCATGTTGCAGAAGAACATCACATGTCACTGAGCCAGAATCTCCCGTCATGTGTGTTTCTGTATCCACACAGCCTGTAGGGACGTGTTCAGACTCATGCATGCACACACACACACACACTTGGAAGAACCGGTGTCCCGTCTTTTTTTCTTTTTTTTTTTAGGCCTCTTGTTGTTGTTTTTCCCCTCAGTTTTGTGTGAGAGCAACCACAACTATGGCACTATTTTTTTCCACAAAAGACTGACGTCACTTTTCTTTTGTGTTCCCCTCCAAATAAATCCTATTGTGTGAGGAAAGCAGACGGCACTTGCACACATATTTATTCATTTAATTATTCATCAGCCTTCCCTATTTAGTTAGTCGTTAATCATTTCTTGGGTCCAGTCTGTCTGTTATCGCTTTTGGCCACACTTGGATTTGGGAAAGTAAATTCACATGCTGTTTTAATTACTGCTTCGGTATGTTACCTCTGTATGTTTCTCTCACTAATAAGATGCAAGTTTAATTTGATTTTCAAGGCTGAGCACGTCTGCCTATAGCTACACTACCCTATTTTCACCTCTTTACAATAACGTACATATATGTGTCTCATTTGAGCCATACCAAAAAATTTGAAGAAAAAAAAACACCTCTTTATAAATTTGTACAATGTCCTTGACTTTCTGAAATCAGATGTGAAACATTCAGCTCAGTTATTCAGAAAATTTCTGCAGTGCTTTGCAAAAGTCTTAAGCACACGTAAAGAAATTCTGAAAAATAATGATGCTTTCAAAAGAAATGAAGGGTAGGAAAACTATTAAATCAATTTTTTTTCATTTAAAAAATACCATTGATTCTCTCAAGTAAGCTGTTTAAAGAAAATGTTCCTTCTGCACACTTTGGCTCTCACTTCTGTAAAATTCCAGCCAGCCTCAATGATGCTTGAATATGAACCAGTGTTATTTTTACCAAATACAAGATTATGTTGTAATAAAGCCATTTTTACACAATCATACACTGAGATTTTATCTGATTCTGAGTTACGGTCTTGTAAATATAATTATATCAGAATCGTTATGTTATTACAGCGCTTTGCATAAGTATTCACCCCCATGAACTTTTCCACATTTTGGACTGTTACAACTTGGAACTGAAATGGACTTACTTGGGATTATATGTCATGAATGCACACAAAATATCCCATAATATTGAATCAGAGTGAAAAATCAATATAGTTTTCAATATTATTTACAATTAAGAAAAGTTCAGATCGTGTAAGTATTTGCCCGTGTAAATTAATTCTGGTGCAATCAGTTACCATTAGAAGTCATGTAATTAGACCATAAGTAAACAATCAACATCATAAAGATGAGAGCGCTATCAAAATAAGTCTGGGACAAAGTTCTAGAAATGTTTCAGTCAGGGCTTGGTTCTAAAAAATATCTCAAACTTTGAAAATCCTGCAGAGCAACATTAAATCCATTATTTAAAAAAAAAATGGAAATAAAGAATATGGCAGAACCACGAGTCTGCCTAGTGGAAGCTTTCCAAAAATGTCAGGGGTTGAATACTTATGCAACACACTGTATTATATTTATTTTTAGACAGTGGTGTAATGGATTTAAATAAAACACTTTTTTAAAAGACTGCATGGTCTTGCACTGTATTTTTTCTGTGAAACTCAGAAATTTATGACACCTAACAAAAGCAAAAACAGAAGCAGACCCACATCTCTCCATAGACCTGCACTGTTTCACAGTCGAATATGGGGGGCATAAAAATGTATCGTAGTAGCTAACAATGCTGGCTGCTAGCAATGACTGTTTTGGTTCTAAGAGTCAAATGTTCATAAAACATCCCGCTAGGCTAAAATTGTTAGCTGAGCCAGTCATAATCCCCATGGAACAGTTACACTTGATTGACTAGAACCTGTTTAAACCTGTCCTGTCTCAGGACCTTCAAACTATCAGCTTGTGTGTGTGTTCAAGGTGTGGGAGGTGTGGCAGGGTTAGAAGCTGACATTTGTGTGTGTGACCTGCAGATCGATTTGCAACAGAGCTTTTATTTGCAACTCAAATCCACGAGGCAGCAGTTCCCAGTATTTGAGAGCCACTGAGAACAAGTCAGAGCACTTTTCTAGAAGCTCTGCTCCAGCACTGCTGATCTTGATTCTCATCGCTTGTTTGCACATTAGAGCACATTAGAGGTCTGCAAATGTTACGATCATTACCCGAGTGCCTTTTGGGGCTTGTTGTCCTGCTTCTGTAATGTTGGTGAATGGGAGTGGGGAGGAGTGTGTGTGTGAGGGTGTGTGTGTGTGTGTGTGTGTGTGTGTGTGTGTAGAGCTAAAGCCGGTGGTCTCGCTCACTCTGTGTGGAATGTTCCCAAGCTTTCTGTTTTTTCTAGCCAAAGGGCAAATGCGGTCATGTCCAGCACAGAAATCATCACAGAGAATAAAATCCATTCTCATGAAGAATGGGGATAAAGAGATAGAGAGATAGAGAAAGAGACCATGTGGTCCTGTCTTTGTGCATCAGTAAATGTGGACCAAGTGAGGCTTCTTTTTGAGAGACTGAATTTGCAACACCAGTTTCAATATTGTTCCAGTTTTTGTAATAGGCTTGAAAATATACCACAGTACAATTGCTCAGCTCTATACAGTGCTGAAAGGGAAGTTAGGGACTTGTGTGATTACATTAAGTAGTTACATCAATTTCATGAGGATAGGATTGTGTCTTAAGGTCCCCCTGCAGCTGTCTGATGAGTGAATCTGCAATTCCTTACATGAATGGATTCCTTCGGCGACTTTAATGCCAGAGAAACAGTGCTTTTTAAAGTACTAATGCTTGCATTCACCCTTTCATAGCTCATCCCGGACTGCGGTCAGTGTGGAGTCAGCCCTAGAACAAGCACTGCTGATTATGGGACATGGGGGCTACTCTGTTGCCATGGTAATTTTAAGAGGGTTGAGTAGGTGGTAATGAGCACCGGCGCTTTAGTGACATCATCAGCGTTATTACAGATCTATTCACCACGCTGCATCTCCAGTGGATTCTGTGGACCCACAAACCTCTGCACACATCCTGTATTAAAATCACAACAACATACTTCATGACAAATAAGTATCAAAAGCAATTAGCCTGACATTTAAAAGACCTAGCTTGTTAATGGAAACCTACAGTGTAAGTCAATAATCAAAGTCTTCATCTAGCCTATTATATTCATGGTGCATGGTGAGAGGACACAAAGGAGAGGAAGCTCTTCATTCTGCTCTCTGTCTCTAAACAAGCCATTTTCTAGCATGACTCAGTACGTCCTCTTGGCTGACCCTTCTGCAGTGTTTTGGCTGCTTTCGTTCTCCAAGGCTCAGTCTCTGGCCCTTGCCTTGCTTATTGCACAGTGCTGTTGCATTCTCGAATCTGATTGGCCAGAAAATGTTGCTTGATTTTCTATAACAGCAGCTCTGACCTTTATATTAATGCACTCTTTGTACTGCATTATTGTTTCTGTAGTAACAGCTTACACAGGGACTTGTATGGCGGGCGCTCAATCTAAACCAATTGAAATAAACGTGTGTAATCGGTGAAATTTTCTGTGACAAGACATTTATTTAGCGTTTATGGAAGGAGCCATCAGTGTCATTGCTTGGTAACAGTCAGCATCACAACCACTGCTCTCTCTGGGAACTCCAACCCCCTACCATTAGCCACACCCACTTTAATTAGCCACAGCTACTCATACATATATATGTATATATATATATATATATATATATATATATATATATATATATATATATAAAAGTCCCCTGAGACATATATAGGCTCCACGCTCCCCGCGACCATGTGTAGGATAAGTGGTTACTGACATGCTTTATCACACCAAACCATCATTGAAATATTTTCCTGTAACAGTATATCCTGAAGTGTTTTATTCCTTACTTAATGATTTATCATTATGGGGAGAAACTGCATTAGGGTGCCTCATCAACAAACACAAATTTGTTTTGACATCTGTTACTCGAGGTGTCCTTCACGGCTCTGTACTTGGTCCACTAAATGCATTCTGCTGCATAAAGTGTCTTCCTACACAGCTGTTTTCTGCCCTTATTTTGGGGGAGTTATGATATTTAGAACAATGATAACAATATTGTTTGTTAAATATCATGGTCTGGATGCCAGCTTTAGGATAGGAAATGAGATGGTGTACTGTAAAAGTCAGGATGTTCTGGTGAGCTGCAGCTCTCAGTGTGATCGCAGTGAGTCAGCACATTCGGAAAGCTGGAGGCTTTTAACCTCCATCTACCCCTCCTAAGCATCAACACTTTTGGTTTCTCATCTGTTCCTTTCTTGTTGCCTGGGGAATGCATTTAAGTGCCCTGCCAATCCTAGGAAGAGATGCGCGATCTGTGAGTTGCTGTGTTGATGTTTGTGTTGGTGTTTATATGGTGGTGTTGATTTAGCTACCTTCTCAGCATGCAGCATGCTCACAGCACACCAGACTTATAAGACTTTTTAAGTGCATGACTGGCCTACAACTGCATAGTGTAGTCCTTTTTTTGGTAATTATCACTGCACAGGGGGTGTAGCGGATAGTGTTGCAACCTCGCAGCTCCAGGGTCCCCGGGTCAATCTCGAGCTCGTGTTACTGCCTGTGTGGAGTTTTGCATGTTCTCTCCATGTCCGTGTGGGTTACCTCAGGGTTCTCCGGTTTCCTCCCACCTCCCAAAAGTATGCCAGTCAGTGGAATGGTGACTCTAAATTACCCCTAGGTGTACCATGGGGTCCAAAATTCTGAGACCACATTGAAAATCTGGGATTTTTTAAAATCATTTAATTGGAAATAAACAGATGTTTTTAGAATTTTTAAGTATTTAAAACAAAGAAAGTAAATGTTCAATACCTTGAAGGTTTAATATTCAATATTCTGCACTATTTCTAGTCCCTATTTAAATGTAAGCAAACTTGTGATATTGATTATGTTAACTGCTTTGTACAAAAGGTCAGATTTTCCTCATGGCTAATCTCTTCTACTGAAGCATGTGTTCAGACGACACTCTGATGGATTTGACCTAAAATGGATCATAAGGTTTTGCACAAACTTATAGATTCAATGCCAGCTCGAGTGCACACTGTCATTAAAGCAAAAAGGGCAAGTACCAAATACTAAGAAACTCATTTTCACTAGTGCTCCCAGACTTTTGGACCCCACTGTATATTTCTATATATTGCAATTACGTCATTTTTCTATACATAAGTGGTTATTCAAAGACTGATTGACAGTACAAGACAGTATAAAGAATCCAGAATAAAATTTTCTTTTAATTTTCACCACTGGTTTGTGTGTTTTCAAATGCTTTTCAAAAGCTAGGTCATCATACCATTTAAATTTCAAACAGTAACACCTCTAATTAAAAGCATGGTTTATGTCAGACAATATATACACGTATTTTTTTTAGGTGTATTTTAGGGAAAAGCCATTAGTCGTTAATTAATCTGGCACTGAAAGTGGCACCACCAAACTGTGAGAATGACTCAAGCTGAAAACATATTCACAACCCATCTCAGATTGGATGTGTTGACAGACGTTGTAGCAAAGCTTTCGAATCCTTGAGATCTCTCAAACTTTCGAGGTGTTACCTCACCATCCATTCAACCTTCTTTTACGCTGAAAAAGCATAAAATAAAAGCTCGTTTTGTAGTCTACTGTTTGTATTGCGAGTTCTGACAGAATCTCTTCAGAGTGCACTCTGCACACCGTCTAGTCCAGGGAAGAGTATTTCGAAGTGGGTTCGATTTCCTTTTTCAAGCCCTGCCGATGGAGCTGTCTCATCGAGGAGGCCTTGTTTGGGATCGGCTTGAGTAAGAGGTCTGAGTAATGTTTGGTGTTTGGGTGAACCTGAGCCTCCTCCCTGTCCCTTAGGGCTTGAGCTTCCAAACTGGCCTGACTTGTTCTGTGCAAACGCAAACGCTTTTTAACTTCATAGAAACAGGGATCATCTGTGGCTTGTGAGAGACAGTGTACGCAGCTGTACAAGTGCTTAATGTGTGTATGTGTTTATCATAAACATTAATATCTGTAATTGTTTACATGAGCATTGTACAATAGATTGTATGGATGCTAATAAACGCTATGCTCATGTTGTCTTGTGGATTCTGCATAATATTTTATTTTACAACGGTGCTGTAAATCCAGTTTAAAGCCTCTGCTGGATATAATTTATTGATTATACGACTTCCCGTGATCCATCAGTGCTTTCTCACTCTTTTATGGCCACAATTAAGAACTTGGGGCAGAGTGTCTTACTCAGGACTCCATTAAAAACAATCTTCAGAGATTTCTAGCTTATAACCATTAACCTGATTTTACCCAGTAAGTAATCTTGTAGAAAAAGTTTTATGTCTCATGTTCTGGGCTTTATGAAAAAAAAGAATAAACAACAACAACAACAACAACAACAACAAAAAAACGGTTGATAATCTGCATGAACCATTTGCTCACTCAAGTGTCATGTGTTGTTATTGTGGTTGTGGTTCTTCCACATTGTTAAACCAGACCTTCTTCCCTATTTGAGCACCTGCAGGTTATACCCGAAAGCTTTCTTCAAAAACATGCCTCTACCCTCTCATTAACGTGCAGCACTCTGTACTGAGGCACACTGCGAATCCTCTAAATGCACACTCCGCTCGGTGGTAAACCGGCCCCTGCTGAGATGTAATGCATACATTTTTAATCGAAACCTCGCAGGAGCCTCTGGCAGTTACACTGCATTACACTTTTGCCTCAGTGTGTGTTTAGTGTATATATTATGTTTAAAAAAGAGTCAGGCAGATTGCCGTTAAAACCTCAATGTATCAATGCAGAATTTAGCTGAAGCTATTTGGAAATATAGCACATATCCAATACTGAGTCTATGTTAATTTATGTGAAATAATGTACTTACTGATCAAAATAATGCAAACTTGGTCCGGTTTAGAGAAACTGTCATTTTGGAGCTGGAAGAGTCGACTCTTATTGAACCACATGATCTGAATCACTGATAAGAATCAGAATTCTGATCACTAGTGGGTGTGGCCATTGCGATTTATTTCATTCAAATCATGCATTTCAAAAGATTTGAGTTTTCATTAACTACCATTATGTGAAAATCCACCAGGGGTGCTAGAAATACTCAAATTATTCATAAAATTCTTGAAAACAACACTGGGAAATTCTGCTGCAGCTTCCAGATATGTAATAAAATTAAAGTACAACTCCAGCATCTAAAAAAAGAATATGCAACAAAGTCACAAATGCAATTGACATCTATTCCTCAAATCCAAAGCGAAAAAGAAAAACAGTAGGTGACAATATGACATGAAGCCGCAATTTCAGCGACAGTGCCATATTTTCTCAATTCAAACTGCATACATAAACAGAACCATGCATGATAAGTGAGCTAGCTAGATATCTTAGCTAGTGTTAATAGTTAAAAAAATGGTTGTTATGGTAACATATATTATACATGTATATAAATCGCTGATAATATAACTCCATAAAAATCCATAAGCATGTGACAAACGTATGCTAGCTTATTAGCAGTTTGCTTGACAGTCGGCTAAGTTTGCTAGTGTTTGCGATATTTAGGAAGGCAGGAGGACATGGGGATGTTTCCAATTTGCATATCTATGCATATTAACAGACACTGACATTTTTAATGAGTTTCTCAAGGAAGTATTATTTGATGTGGGTTATTTTAATGCTTTCAATGACATGTTCTTGGGAACTTTACAAATTGCTGATGCCACCTTTAAGATATTTAAATGCTCTTAAAATAAACCAGTAAAGTAAACTTTTCCAGCTGTTGTGCTATGATGTTGCCCACGAGTATGAGCACTGAACTTTCTGTCTGTGACACTGAGCCTAATAAGGGCATGAATAGTCCTATACAAACAGAAGAGAGACCTGAGGAGGCACTGGAACAACGCCCATTACACACTCACACTCACTCACACACACTCACACACACTCACACACTCATTCCCTCTCTGTCTATATCTCTCTCTGTGAGTCAGTGCGTTTCAGTTATGGACACTTTCCTCTCTTCGTCTCACTTACAGTTTCTTTGGATCACTTTCTGCTTGTCTCATGCATTTTTTCATTCTTTCTTTCCCTCATTCCTCTGTGTGTTTCTTTCTCATAGCAGAGGTCTGGACTCTCTCAGAGAATCATGACCAGGTCCCATGTGGCACACTGCTGCCTGCTAAAGTGGTCAGTAATGGGAAAGGCAACAAGGACACAGTGGAAAAGTGGGAGAGGGACTGAAATAACATCGCTATAAACGACAAACTCAATTTCCTTCACTTTTCCCCTCATTTTTCTCTCCCGCTAAATGGGTGCCAGTGGGGAGAAACTTCTTTTTTTTCTGTTTGCGTAAGAGGCTCATAAGTGCCTGTCAAGTAATGACAGGCTCAGTGTAAAGACCTCATTGTTTCGTATTTTTTTAAAAGAGTGCCATATTGCTCTCCATGACAGGATCTCTGCTTGGAGACCAACCATATGCCAGTTTCAGACACTATGTCTGCAAACTAGCGCTCCCCAAAACAAATCTACTGTTTGTGTGTTTATTTATTTATTCACTAGCGCTGTCATGGCTGCTCTCTGAGGTGGAAAACCGGCTCAGTTTACCAGGCTGAAGTGACACAAATTCCAGGACTGTATAGACACAAAAATCTGATCATTTCAGATCAGACCTGAGCCACTTTAGTATGCGGATACTTTTGTATCCTAGATCGGATGCATATCCGATAAGTGGATATATGACATTAATGAGAACGGTCAGATTGGGATTCATGTGTCTTTTTCCCAATGCATTTTAATAGGCATGCACACCTCATTGTCATCAGGAAGAAAAAGGAAAACAACCAGCAATTCACTGGAAAGATGCAGAAATTAATGATTATTTGGGGAAATGAATCGATTCAAGCAAAACTGAAATGAACCCGAGAACTGTTCAAAGCAATTGCCCAAGAAATGGCAAAGCACGGCCACAAATGAATATGGCTACAATGCTGAAGAAAAAATGAGTTCAATGAGGCAAAAGACTTGAATCAATGTAGCAATCATCGTCACTCAAGGGTGTTCCTTTTACGAAAAACTTGAGTGCATTTTGGTTGATAAACCCACTTGTTCTTCTGTAGAAATACCCTGAGAATCCAATCCACATGGTGGTTCCACCACTGCTGATTCCTCTCCCATATCCAGACACAGCTCTTGGTGCAGCAGTGCCAGCAATGGATGGTGCAAAAACTGCAAAAGCAAGCCATCTGGCCTTTTTCGCAACAGATCTAATCTGAACGAAACAATCGGAATTGTGCAATGAAACTTTTAATGTGAATGTAGCCTTAGTGGTTTTCATGTATGTCCATTCAAGTGCTCTAAATTCATTTCTCACGTGAGGTGCCAACATGTACGGTTAAGGCATAGCATTTACGATTTTTGACCTGTTGCTATGGCGATACGGGAGACACCTGAAAACTATGCTTCTCTGCTTTTTCAGCTAAAGCAGCAATAAAATCATCTGAAAAACCAGTTCACTGAAGGGGAAAGGATGTGAAAGATGTACATTTGCTTCTGGTAGCAGTTTCACTTTGTGTCAACAATTATCTAGGTAAAATTTGACAACACTCTGCTTTGTGAGCCAATAGAAAACAAGTGGGCGGGACCGTGGCTTCCCTGCGTTGTAAAAAAAGGAGTTGCTTAACTAGCAGTCACACCTGAGTTTTGCCTCACTGTTTTCTTACTGCTTCTTGGCACACAAAAATGCATGTTTCATCCACTAGTAAATGCTAAGGTTTTTGTTGTAAAACTGTTTTTCTCTGTACGTGCTAGGATTTTCTTGTTAGCAATGTTTGGCCCTCTGTGTATCAGTTCACCTCAGCAAAGTCAATGGAAGTCTTGTTGTTGTGGCATAGCCATTTGTTAACAATGAATCCACATTAATTTCCTGTTTCTTGTTTAATTTTGTAAAACCTCCAGCAGGACTTACTTGCAGGAAGCAGTTATTGAGCTTTCAGAGGAACTCAGTAATTAATTCCTAAAGTCATTACAGCTATGATTTCTCTAACAAACAATAGCTCAAATTTTTTAACAAAATAAATGACTTTGTTGATTACCAGAGCAGCGGCGTTAATGTGGCTAATGATGGAATGGCTAATTAGCATGGTGTCATTTTGACAACATACCTTTTATTCACTGTAATCCATGCTACGTCTGTACTTTGTTTTGAGTTCATTTTCTCTACAGCAAGACATTTCCAACAGACATGACAGACCTTAATTATGGTTAGCTTAAATGTAATGACAGCATGCAGAAACAGCTGAACAAGCAAACAGAGTTTTCTTTTCTTCTGACATTTCTCGATATGAGACACCACGCTCAGCACAGAGCAATGAAATCATTTGTTGTTTAAAAATGTGTGTGTATTTTTTTTTTCCTGAAAGCCACAGTGTTTCCCACAGGGCAAATAACCAGTG
>CM040473.1:18292446-18314322 GCA_022758105.1 Pangasianodon gigas | reverse complement strand
AATTATGGTTAGCTTAAATGTAATGACAGCATGCAGAAACAGCTGAACAAGCAAACAGAGTTTTCTTTTCTTCTGACATTTCTCGATATGAGACACCACGCTCAGCACAGAGCAATGAAATCATTTGTTGTTTAAAAATGTGTGTGTATTTTTTTTTTCCTGAAAGCCACAGTGTTTCCCACAGGGCAAATAACCAGTGAGTACCTGCTCAGGTGCACAATAACCTCAACTGGAGATTTAAGGCTCAACTGTAGGTCGTGTAGCATTACACAATAATAAACTTGTATAAATAAACTGGTTATAAAGCAGATTTCATTTTCATTTCAATGCATCTCAATGCTCTTTATACACTGCAAGTCAAAAGACTGAACATTTTTGGTTGAATCTCAAGAAATGGGTAAAAGTTAAATACTCAAACAACATATATTTGTCTTGGAAATACTAACACTGTCTAATATCAACTATAAGACAAGTCTCAGCATAAAGTCTGATAAAACATAAGAAACTACGTGTTCACAAATTTTGAGTAGCAGTGTACTGTGTATACAGTAAAAGGTCAAACAAAGGATTTATGATAAAGCACGTTAATGAAACACCCTACAATCATTAACTAGCCTAAACATCTATCCAGATTTAAAAACATCAATAAAGCAATCTATAAAGCATCTATTTCTTTGTAATGGCTCTTTCTTTGTATAAACAATTAATAAGTGGCCGTATATGGCAGTATAAAATGAAGCCATGGTTATTGGTTTTTCTTCCATTTTTGCGTCAACTAATGCTGTGAGTGGGGAACTGAAGAAACGTCGGACCACATGTGCTATGGGATTGGTCAGAGGATTCATTCAAGCCAAAATGTTTGATTTTGTCGCTTTACAGCATCATGCCTAATTTATCGCTTTGTCACGTCTCCGTATGGTGAACTTATATAGCAAATGAATAGTCACCTGTCACTGTGTCTCACAAGGTTCTGTTTAGGTCCTTAAATGTAATATAACGTAAAAATGAGGCTATATATAAAGAAAGAACAATAGACGGCCTAAAACAGAACCTTGTGGGACACCATATTGCAATTTTTGAAGTAGAGATCGTCTCTGCCTCTGGTGAGCGTACGTAGCTAGCACAATTAGCTTGTGTTTCTAATTTGCCAATGAAGCTAGTATGACGCTGAGCACGTAACATGTAAATCAAACTTCAGTACGTTTTAAACAAAGGTGGTGTGTATAAGTTGTATAGTGGGCTGTAGGCTATTCCTGATCAACGTTGAACATTGCACTCCCATAAGCGACACACTACAAGTGTCACAAGCAAATTTTCAATTACTAGTGTTAACATAGGATGAGATCTAAACTGGGCAAGAACCCGTAAGTATAAATTGACCATGTTTCCATGTCTGTCTACTAAAATTTCATGGTTAATATTTTCCAATTTTTGACCTTAGTATTATAACGTTGTAGCTGGATTAAGAATGAAATGGAGATGGTGATGCCACAACCTGAAAAAACAAGGAAAACGACACTGTGAATCATACAATTTTAGTCTTTAAACAATAATGAAATAGTTTTACTTGGACTGCGGTGTTGTCATTTATTGTCATCCTTGTTGAAATATGTAATGTTATAAAGTCGAACCCTGATCCGCCTCTATATTTGTTTGCTGGATAATACATTTTACGGCCTATAGATATTAGGTCTGGTGTGATAGAGTAATTGTTTTTGCTGAATCATTGTTCTATGAGATTCAGTGATTTTCCAGCTCTGCATCACAGTGGTATTAGATATGATTAGACTCACATACACGCTATATACTTAGCCCCTAACAGCAAATTGAATAAGCCTTATCTTGGCTTTGAGTGGCAGGGTGAACAATCTCAACTGGGCGGTTTCCACAGCAACTGGGATGATTTGCAGTTTATGGTCAGTGAAGCACTATTTGCATCCGCAGCATGAACTTTCTCTTCTCTATCCAGTAGGCTGAAAGTGTTGTTTTTTTTCACTATTGTGAGTTTGAGTTTATTTCCATGCCAGAGCCTTTCAAATCAGAGGAAGTGCAGAATCAATGGGAGGCCTGGTCCACCCTGGCGCTCGGTTTTCAGAGCTGGAAATATTCCATTGTGACAAATGAACCGACCAACACGACGTTTACATGGACGACGGCGTTGGATTATGCTATGCACGACATAAGATGGATTGTAGAAGTAGGTTAACTTCTATAATCAATATGCAGTCACTTGAACCTTACTAGCAATTATGTGGCTAATTTCCATTTAGAAGGACGAATTACATTCATAAGGCATAGCTCCAATGTGGCAACGTTGCAATTAACATGATGCCTCTCTCTCCCTCCTTTTCCTACCGTCCTTCTTTCCTTGTTGCTACTTGTCACAAAGAATGGTGTCGCTGCTGACCCGGCATTAATCTTTTCTTGAAATACAACTTGTACCGAGACCAGAAGGTCATCGATTGCTTCAATGACAGACCATTAACTCTGAGTTTGTTTACCCAGCAAGAAACAGCCTGAGATCAATTTTCTGGAATTGTGTTTTTTTTTTTATTTTTTTTTTAATTTTTTAAAAATATATATTCATTTGTTGGTCCAGATTTGGTTGTCCATTTGTCTGTTCCTGCTGTACATTCTCTGATTTTCATTCTCTGATTTATGCACGCTGAAGTACACATGCTGGATTTTGGTTAATTGTTAAAAACTGTCATTAATCATAGGAATAAAATTACAATATAAAATGTTGGTGCTTTCGGATATGCTTTCGTTAGACGGAAGTTAATGCGAAGCTTCCATGTGAATGACTTGAGTTGTGACATGATGTTGACAGCAATAACATGGTAGCTCTTTAACACCATGGAACTTTGGCTAAAGTTTGGTGCTAATTGTAATTATAGTGTAATTTTAGTCACACAGTGTCTTTTCTTGATAATATACCGACTAATCTGTGGAACATTTAAATATTCCCAAAACGTTTTGTTTCTGCTTTTCTGTTATATGTATAACAGACTTAACAGCTATGTGCTAGCTAGTTTGGTTGATGCTAGTGTAGTTACAGTATAATTTTAGTCATATAGTGTCTTTTTTTCAAAACATAACAGCAAGTCTGAGGAAAAGGTTAATATTCCCAAGATGTTTGTCTTATTTATACTGTCATTCTTCCCTTCTGTTATTCATATAACAGACTTAACAGCTATGTGCTAGCTAGTTTGGTTGATGCTAAGTGTAATTAGAATTTATTTTTATTTTTTTTACATTTTGTCTTTTCTTCATAATGTACTGACAAATCTGAGGAAAATGTTAATATTTCCCAGAAGTTTGTCTTGTTTCCAGTCATTCTGCTTTTCTGTTATCTGTATAACAGATTTAACAGCTATGTGCTAGATAGTCTGGTTGATGCTAAGTGTAATTACAGTGTAATTTTAGTCACACAGTGTCTTTTTTCCACAATATAACAGCAAATCTGAGGAAAATGGTAATATTCCCAGAAAATTTGTCTCGTTTCTACTGATAGTCTGCCTCTCTCTTGTCCGTATAACAGACGTAACAGCTATGTGGTAGCTAGCTAGCTAGGTTCTTATCCTCTTAGCTAGCTTCTATGCTTGGCGTCCATATTTCAGGTCTCGTTCTCGCAGTCACATCTGTTAAAGTGTAGGTTTGTTAGGAATTTAGATTGACTCCTTTTAGTCTGTTGAGTTAAGTAATAAAAGATCTCTGCAGTTAATCAAATGGTGAATGGAGTTATAATGTACTGTAGAGGGGAAAAAAATTCCAGTGCAAAACCTTGCTAGCTGCACCGATTCCTAAAGCCAACCCCCTGTGGTTTAAACTTACCATCCTCCCTGAAAATCTTTTACAAATTGGCCCCAGGCTGTCTACATGAAAGCTACATTTGTAAGCTACACTGACCGCTACACTTAGAGTTACCCTCAAACTGCTACTATTTTTATTTCAGCAAAAATAATTAAATAATTTCCCGTTCACCTTCGAATGATCCTGTGCTGTGGTTCATATCTTATTTATATCAGTTCAAGCTTGCATGCGAGATTTCTCAGAATACTCTATGGAACGGCAAGCGTGTTTAGCAAGGCCCTGACTGCCAATCAGATGCTATTCCATGTGGAGAGACACATACAGCTGGCAGAGCCTGACGGGTAGCACCTCAGGATGCGGTCTGGGACATCAGAGACGTCTAGTTGTTAGTCTGGACCCACTAGGATGCCTTTGGGCAACTCAGTCTCTGAGACCTGAAATTTCCAGTCACCAAATGTCTTTTAAATGAGGGATGGAGTAACCTTTTATTTTCTTTGCTTCTTGTATTAACCTTGATTCACTTGAAATATGACCAAGATGGATTATTAACTTTTAGGTGATGTAGAAACATTCTTTCTGTGGTCATGAAAAAGGAGGAAATTAGTTTTTTTTAAAAATGCTCTAGGAAATTTGGCTGGGTCGGCATCCAGCAGGCACTAAATTTAAAATGGCTTAAGGTAAGACATTAATGAGTTTGGTTAAGAATCAGAATGAATAAATGCATTTCTTACTCCCTTTTATGAATATTTACAGCAAAATCCATAAGTAATGCTTTCTTTCCCATTTTTTTCTCAAAAAAAGTTAAATAACTACACCTACTTGAGTGACTTTGGTGCAGTGTCATGCTAGCATGCATTATATAACCCTGACAAGATGCTACAAAAAGCACAAGGTTTTTCTAGGGGGAATAAGTAAGGAATAAAACACTTTGAGGCATGGAGTTGTAGGAAAATACCCAAGCGGCCTCACGTGAAGTGGAGTTACTGTTACCACACCAAAGCAACTATATCTCAATACCATCCCAGCTTTTCTATATTTTATTATTATTTATTAATGAAAAAAAAGACGTACTTTTATCCATTTATAATTACATTTAATGGTGTGGAATGACTATGAAACAAATTAGTTCCTGTTAACAAGCAGTTTATATTGTACTTTTTAACAGTTTATAATTGCATTTAATGTTAAGGAATGACTATGAAACCATTTCCTGTTATCATGTACATTATAGCAGCTCACTAGCCTCTCTTTTTTCTTTCTCTTACAATTATATAAAAAAATGCAGCATGTCTTTTTACCAAGAAAGCAGAAAAGTGCAAAGTGAGTGCAAGAAGATCGGACAAATGTTAAGTGGCAAAGTCTTGCTTTTATTCTTTGACTATTCTTTCAGTTTGTAAATATTTTGTAAATTCTTGCAATTCTTTTTTTTTTATTAGATTTTCTAAAAAAAAAATTGTTCATTTTATTTAGTAATCTTAACATTATCTTCTTGAAAAAAATGTGTGTGTGTGTGTATGTTTGAACAGTGCAGTACCACCAGGGTGTATGTTTTTAACATTTCCACTGTTGCTCTCTGGATCTACAAATTGCATAAGAGCCTAACTCTGATCAGACTCATTTTGTGGTATACCTTGAAGTAGCTTGTGCTTTGGAGATTAATTGTAAGACTACTGTGCCTACTTCAGCTTTAGTCTAGGGATGCTACCATGTGAGAAAATGAACTAAAAGAAAAACCGAATCAAAGCCCTATCTCTAGTTTATAGGTTGCTGCCTGCTTTCTCCACATTTTTGTCTCAGTGGGAGATGATGGACTTTTGTTCTGTAGAGTTTCTGAAACTCTGCTAGCTTTCCCCCCTCTTTTAAGAAAGCTGTTCTTGTTCTTCCTTCTCTCCTCTTGTTAAAACTTGTTGGTTTTCACTGTACTGAAACAGTTATGAAGTGAGTCATTGACTGATTGCTAAAAAAGTATATAAAGGCACACCTTCCTTACTCTTGCTTCTCCTAATCTGAAGCCAGTTTCTCGCCCCAAACAACATACATCTTGTGCATGCATGCAACTTCTTGGTAAATAATAATGGTACAGACTTGCCCATCCTTGCCCATGTTTTAGACCAAGTAATGAATAAAATAAGATGGTTTGCACTGTTATAGGAAATTAATCAATGATGGAGTGCAGAGTTACTGTTACCACCCCAAAGTTGATTATTTACAAATAACAGCATGTCTTAAAGTGTTTATTCCTCTTATACCACAGCAATTTGCCAACAGCAAAATTTTTTATTGTTAAACATCACGCCATACTTTTTATCCATTTAGATCCTGTTTAGATCCTGTCATTCCCTCACCAGCCACCCTTTTTTCTCTCTTAAAGTTAATATGATAAAAAAACTGCAGCTTGTCATGCTACAGAGAAACCGCAACACATGAACACCTCTGTCCTGAAGACTTTCCCATGGCGGAAAACTTACTGACACTGGAGACTCCTTCCACAAATGCTAACTAAACGATTCCTCACAGAAAGCCTCACTATATCAACAATGACACGTTTTTAAATCCGTGACTGAGCTGTTTGTAAAGAAACAATAATGTATTCAAATGTGCACATTCAAATAAACCTTACAACCTGAACTACTCTCAGTGCTGCTGATGTAGAAACTTAATCAACAACTTGGTCAAAAACCTGACCAATCAAAATCGAGAATTTAACAGCGTTATGGGATCATGTAAAATAAACAGCTAAACTCTCATACCTTGCTTTTCAGATGAGTAGCAATGTAGCATCTTTATCACTTATGATTTATTTTTATATTTTATAGTAGATTACATCTTTCAGTTATGCAGACTGCGGCTGAAAATACGCACAGTAATGCGAGAGGACAGAAACACAGTTTCTAATTTAACTGAATGGATTTTTTATGACATGTTGGAAATGGACAAGGATAAAATCATAATCAGTGGTGACTTGGCTCATCTTAAGAACAGATGAAAATGTTCCTGGCACATAAAAAATACAAATTAAAGATGACATTCATCCAGGAAGCTTTGGCGTGACTTGCAAATCTGTTAAGAGACAAAATATGTCTTGTAATCTGACTAATTTTATATATATATATATAAATATATGTATGTATGGGCCAAAAATATCTATATATATTTGGGCTATTAACTATCAGTTAAACATCAAACAACTAAAAACATATTCAAGCTTTGCTAAAATTGCTCCAAAATCCCAAACATGCTCAACTGGGTTGAGTTGTGGTGAGCGTGAAGGCCATAGCTTATGATTTACATCATTTTGATCCTCAACAAATCATCCGGTGAGCCCTCATACCCTGTGGATGGGGGGGTGGGGGCGGAGTCAACCTGGAAGAACCCACGCCCATCAGGATAGAAATGTTTCATTATCGGAGCAATCATAAGAACTTTGCAACGTAACAAAGCTGCAATTTTCTTTTTTCAGTTAATTTGTCACTCATCTGTATATTTACAGAAATATTTGACAGTATGTTGCTTGGGGATATGGGGAAATTTGCTGGCAAAAAAATAACATGCTTATGATGTCATAATTTGATTATTTTTTCTAGTCGTAAAATACATGCTAAGAATTTTCACAAGTAATTTTATATTTGGTGTTTCACCACTGCAGATTTAGCTTTAAATTGAAATTAATTTAAAATGTATTAAATTTAGCTACATGTGGATTTTCCAATGTGCAAATTTTTCATAATCTGTGATTATTTCTCAGTTTGAGATTACTACAAAAAATTTCCAATTTTTTGTATTCAATTAAAGCAAGTGAAATTCTCTCATTCTTTTGTCATCTTTTTAGAAATAAGTGCTTGAAGTGACTAAAATGATCAGTCGATGAAATGAGACCAGCTTTGTAAGCCGCTGAAAGTACAAGGTGAAAGGTTAATTTATCACTCTACATAATCACGTCGCAGATTTCCCGCCGGGCAAAGTGAAAGGGCTTACGGGTTACACGGTGTGTGTGTGGTTTTGATTTACCCTTCCTGTCCTGTGGTTCATCTCTGCCTCATTGCGCATTCACAGCACACTGATGTCTTTTATAAGTGGCAGCGTTTTACTAAAAGTTCCAATTACCTCTAATACGGGAGCGGCATACTGAAAAGGCAGGAACGCAGCCTGAGATCATCATCACACACGGCTCTCGTTTAAGGAGGTGATGTATGGACTCATTAGGGGCCCTAAACAGGAAGTTAGGCAGCGTTTAGTTTTAGAGTGAAGAATTTTAGACTTGTAGGAAGCTTGAAAGTGGGTTTATTATCCAGGACGTGACTGTTAGAAGAAAAACAGTTCAGCTGTTCAGCTGTTCATCACTGTTATTACTCTTTAGTCTTTATTAGAAGTGGATTCACTTCTCGTAGTACCATAAATGAGATGTAGTGTTTGTAATGTTAGTGTGTATTTGTCAAGGCTTCTGTAAATTTGTTGCAGGTTTTACGGTGATCTCCAGCTGCTGACTTTAAAGAGCTGCCTGAAATCCATCTTTTGTAGCTTGTAGTGTGAGCTGGACGGCTCGCTGTAGGGTGCTGAGGAGGATTTAGAAAAAGGCATGGAGGTGAATGATGTCTCACAGACGCACACGTTGATGTCTGAGTCATATATATCACTCTATATCAGACAATATTCAGGTCATAGTTAATACAAAAGTGCAGTTATTCAAGCTCCACAATTATGATTCCATATAAATATATGTAATCAGGCAAAAATGTGGTTGATCTCTATAATTAAATCATATTTTACTCATTATTCTCAGTGATCTATGATGTATGTTTTGTTATGTAACAGTAACTTGCTCCCAATCAGTAACTTGCTCCCAATAATGTATATATATATACATAAGTATAACATGCTAATTGTTAGTCTATTTATTTGATTACCTTATTCTTCTTTTGTAGGTTTTTAGACATAGGAAGTATAGTATATGTTATTATTATTATTATTATTATAGTCATTTTTGAGTCTTTCTTTGTGCACAGTATAAAATTCAGGCAACAATTTAATTTACTGTTAAAGCATCATTATTGTACTATTTTTATGTTATACAATATACAGTAGGAGCAGCGTTAAATCAACAGGAAAAAAAGCAATTGTTGCACTGATCACTAATCGTCAGTGTTAAAATTTGTACTATTTATACTGTTATTTATTATTTATTCCTAATACTGAGGTGGTAAGTTTCTGCTGTTTGAGTTTAGGAAACTGAAAAATCACTCGCTAAAGTCCTTTAAAACTATTGCTGTTTAATGTGAGACAGTATAACATGACAGTATGTGTAGAGAAAATGATCCTTTACAGTTTGTAGCTCCTTAAAATTTGCATCAGTTACAAAGTTTTGAAGTCAGTTGGTCTCATGAATGAAGCATCTGACTGCCAGTTGAGGAAGATGAATGAGTGCTATTTTTATGTCCTGAGGTGACCTTCAGCCACGTGATCCTCACTTTCTCGCATATTTCCTCTGCTCTCCAGCGATTATCTCAGTCTCAGAGTGTGTTCAGCGTGTGGATGTGTGACAGCGGGAGAATTAGCGAGTTAGACTTTGTGACACAGCTCCTGATCTTCTGCTTAAACGCACACGTGATTTTTCAGGACAGATCTTTCTGGCGAGTGCACAAAATATATATACGGGAATGTTCTTGCCAGTTGCCACTGCGAATGCTAGCAGGAGTCAGAAGATGGAATTGCGGTTCCTTCTGGCCAGCTGGGCCAGGAGCCAACAACACAGAAATAGTCGAGTCTGTTGCAGAAGTGTCCGTTCCTCCAATTACTCATAGATTTAGTGACACCTAAAGTGCTGAAGCAGAACATTTTCAACTGTTTAAAATATCCCAGTAGGAAACAAAGCAGTGGTAAATGAGATGTCACTCTTTAATGGTATTAAATCGGCCTGCGTGAGAGCTGATCAGCGATGTTAATGAATAAAAATCTAATCAATTAACACAATTCTCTATAGGATCTTCCAGTCCAGGCAGCTGTCATGTTTACCTGCAGTAAAGCCCTCCATATTAACCGGATTATCTGGATTAGATCATTGGAGTGAGGATGATTGTGTGGATATTGTCTTAAGCATCACAGGGGTGATATTAAATGAGTCATAGTGCGACGTCTAATAGGATCTGAACGATATGGAAGAAAAATAAGTCACCAATTTTAAGCAGCTAAAAATATATATATATATATATATATATATATATATATATATATATATATATATATATATATATATTTTAGCATTTTAGATTAAATGGAAACTGGAAAAACATCGCCTGTTTTTTTTCCCTAGCTTCCTTTCTCCAGTTTCAGTGAGCCTCAGATTCCTGTTCTTGGCTGACAGGAGTGGAACTTGACATGGTCTTCTGCTATTGTAGCCGATCCAACCCAAAGTTTCAATGTATTCTGCATTCTGAGATGCTTTTCTGCTCACCACGGTTGTAAAGAGTGCTTATTTCAGTTACCGTCAGCTCAAACCAGTCTGATCATTCTCCTCCAACCTCTCTCATCAACAAGGCATTTCCACCCACAGAACCACTGCTCACTGGATGCTGTTTTGTTTTTCGCAGCATTCTGTGTAAACTCTAGAGAATTTAGTGTGTGAAAATCCAAGGAGATCAGCAGTTTCTGAAATACTCAAACTGGCACCAGCAAACATGCCATGGTCAAAGTCACTGAGATCACATTTTTTTCTCCGTTCTGATGTTTGATATGAACATGAACTGAAGCTCTTGACCTGCATCTGAATGATTGTATGCGTTTGTGCTGGTGCCTCTTGAAAGGTCAGAAATGAAATAAACTCTCTGGCTTTAATATATAGCCAAGATGCTTGTTTCTGAAGGGGGTCCATGCTTTTTTTTTTCAGTTAAAAGTGTCCCTGACTGTATAAAGTTAGAGAATTCCTGCTCAAAGGTACATTTGCACACTAATCCTAAGCAGTACATTGGCAAATTTCTCTGTTATGTTTCCAGACATTGCTACAAAATGGCAGAAAATTGTGCTCTAGATATTAAATAGGGTATAGTGTAAAAGATTTGGGTTTTATTCACCATAATATTGCCAACTGATATATTAGTCAAGCCTAAAAGTGTAACCCAAGTAACAAACCTGATGTTTAGCCATGCTCAGAGGATTGTGTGTATTGTCTTGGAGTAATGTGAGTCTGGCCCTGACTTGTGTATATTCTCTGGAATATCACAAACATGGATATCAACAGAAAGTAAAAGGATAACGGAGAGCTTTCATGCTTTTCCTCCAAAATAACATGTCATGCATCACTAGTGAATGTTACCCGCTTGTGTCAGCTTAGTTGCTTCATCTTCTGGCAGGCAGGAACCGCTGCACATGAATCTACACCTCATCTTACAGTGTTACAAAACGAACAGTGTGTATTGCATCACACATACCTTCACTGAAGTGCTCCTAATGATGATAATCACACTGCCTTTAAAAAGCCTGAGGACACTTCATAATGACGATGCAAGCACAAAGCAACACGAGGAAAATGACACAGATCTAGGACACGGGGCGATACACAAAGGAGCAGATACAAGACCAGTGGCAAGTCCAGGTGTTAGGAGACACAACACTTGTGCAGATGCAGAATATTTTTTGTTTTGTTGTGTTTTGTCAGTGCAGGTTAAACTTGTTGAGGTGTCATGGTTTGTCTAGGTGTTGCTGACTTTTAAAAAACACCAATTAAAATTAATTTCTGTCTATCTATCATCTACATTATACTTTTCCTTTCATCGTGGCCTATTAATATTGCAGAAAAATATAAAATGCGGTTATAGGAAAATAACCAACATGATAAAGCTATTGTTACCATCTCAAAGTTGATTTTTTTCCAAGGACAAGCCATATTTTTTATCCATTTATAGTTACATTTATTGTTGTAGAATGTCCGTGAAACCAGTTAGTTCCTGTTCTCACTTACGTTATAGCAGCTATAAACAGTCGTTCTGTCACATGTCTTTGTTTCTCTTTCATGAAGTTAATAAGAAAAAATACAGATTGTCATGTTTCCTTTGGCAGAAAACTTGAAGTTACAGCTTTACCTCTGACTGTTACGAAGCGCTGACACTGGAGACTCCTTCCATGAATGCTAAAAGTAAACATCTCCTTACAGAACGATTACACGGTTTTCTTTGTTAAATAACAACACATTATTATTCCATTTATTATTAGTCTTAGATTATGTGGAGCATCCACTGTACCTGTCCCTGTCCCTGTGAACGAGCTGTTACTATAGAAACGATAATGTATTAATATAAAACCTGTTGTTTGCAGCTGGTACAATTGTCCGAGGTGTAGAAAATTAATCAACACCTTCTGACCAATCAGAATCGAGAATACAACAGCGATGTGGTATAAAGCAGTTTATTTGCTAACCTCATCTGTGAAAATATTGTCCAATTACACAGCAAATGTATTGTCATATATATCTAGTATTTCCTATTTTTTAAAGATTATAATAAACCAAATATATAACATTATGAAACCTATTTCTAGACATTTTTTTTACTAATTTCAAGCAAGTTCTATATAATAATAATAATAATAAAAATAAAAATAATAATTATGTAATAATTTCTACTTACAAGCATTTCTAGAAATATTAAAATGATCTGCAAATGGAATAAGATAATTTAAAGCTTGAACTAAGTAAAAGCATCTAAAAACAAGCTGAATAATCTTATATTTGCTTTATAATAATCTCATAATAAGAAATATTAGATAAATTTGTTTATATTCAAGTTATTTTCACTTGCTAAGATATAATTTTTTACAGTGAACATAAGCTAGATTCATTAACAGAAGGAAGAGATAGGATTTGAGGTCGATGTGGGTGTGGCAGGACTTATTTCACTCATGTGACCACGCCCGTGGTCACATGAGACCATTTTTGGAGTTTTTTTTTTTTATATGTCACGCAATACTACAAACAAACTATACTGATTGATTTTTTACGGCAAAGACAGTAAACTCTCCGGGTTTGTAATAAGATCGGGTAATCCTGTCGAAGCTCACTTGGCAGTCTCGCAGAGTCGTTGTTTAGTACTTCAGTCTCGCCACGCCTACTGTGTAAGCGAAACCCAGAGCCAAGTATGAAATAGTGAATGTGGTTATTGCATATCGTATAATTGGCTTTCTCAAATCGCTTGTTTGAGGATTAGCTTGCAGAGACACAGTATGTGAAAAACAAACAACGCCCAATGAAGGGATTATCTGCACTGCCTTGTTTTTTTTTTTTTTTTTTTTTTTTTTAATTTGAAGCATACTTTTGAAAAAGCGTTTCCTTTTTTTCCTCACATGTCCTTCAGTGGTATTTAAATGAAACTTGAGGTCAAGTGTTGTGGCTCGAGTGTTACTCCCAAGTGTGTCAGAGTAGAAAAATGACCTTGTAGGTTTATTCCTTGCTCTCTGTAACAGATTGCGACACGGCTGCCTCTCAGAGATTCACGCCGCAGTGATTTGCGAAAATCAACTATTCCTTAAACAAAGTGCTTGACTTTGAGAGAGGAAGAAGGTACAGTCTGCAGTCTTATTCACGATAATAATACTGGTGTGGCTGCAAATGAGCAGCAGGCACACCTGATCCACTTTTTAAAGTAATTGGTCGACGGTTGAGTTCGTGTCAGATGTTCTCCCGCTGTGTGAGAAAGAAAAAAAACCTGTGGATGTGGATAAGATTAGACAGGGCTCTATTTGAAAGGTGATGCAAGGGGAGGACACTTCTTTTAAATTCCTGAATTTCTGTTATATGATAATACTTAAGATGTTGAAATAGGCAAAGCAAAAACGCAAGATCTCTCGACTATCCTTAAAAATTTGACAAAAAATAAGCAAGCAAACAAAAAAAACCATGTAACAGTAACCTAAATTAACCCATGAAAGATTTCTGGAGTTTACTATAAAGTTGAGTTTATAATCTTGGGGATTATATATAAATATCAAAGTTTTGTTTTTTTTTTTAAACTGTACAGCATTTAGCATTTAAATGAGCTTTTAATATCAAACCAAGATATATGTATAAGTGAATAAATCTGTAATTAAGTTAAAATATTAATTTAAATTATTAGATGTTTCACAAAATGAGAAACGGTATAATTCATTTTTTAACAATCTAGATCTAAATCTAACCTAAAGCCAAAACCTTAAACGTAATTATAAGTGGATTAAAAAAATAGCTTTTTTACTAAATGACAAGTTGCATTTTTTTTGTCTTATTAACTTCAAAAGAGAGGCTTGTAAAGGAACGACAGTTTATATCTGCTATAATGTAAGTAATAGCAGCAAGCAACTTGTGGATGTTCCACAACATTAAACGTAACTATAAATGGATAAAAAGTATGATTTATTTTTTATATATTTTTTGATCAATAAAAATGGTTAGTGTTGGCAAATTGCTGTTGTATAAGAGGAATAAAACACTTCAAGACATAATATTGTTGGAAAATAGTCAGCTTCTGGATGGTAACTGTTACTCGTCTACATCTGGTGTTTATTATTTTCCTGTAACAGCATGCCCTGAGTGTTTTATTCCTTATATTTTATGTACCAATACTGCCTAATTAGTGCTAGTGAGCTGCTGTATCACATTGGGGATCGTGGATGACTAACACTCCTCTATCTTTTGTCTCACATAAAAGTAAAAAAGTGACACTTTTTCAGGACTTAGATGTAATAAGAGCCACTCTGGTCCTGTGCAATTCATCATGTGAGATAACTGGACAGTTGGCGTCTTGTGTGGTGTTTTTGCAGCAATAGGGATCGAATATGACCTTTTTATTCTTACAGCATGGCGCAGACAAACAGTCAAGCTGGACTTGTCATTATTTATGGGTTTGTGGTTTGATAATTATGATGCAATGTCATTTCCAAAGACACACTGTTACTGTTTGTGCTGCAGCTGCAAAGAGGCTCTCTGTCTTTATCAGCTCTCTGTAAAAAGCAGAGCTGTGAAGACGTAACTGCTTATTACGAGCCATCTGTCAGATGACCTTGGCAAGACCAGCGATATTAGCCATCTTGGAATTTAGCTACAGGCAGCACTCGCAATCTTATCTTCCATCAGCTGTTGCTGCAGTGAACGGATCTCAGACGGCCGCCGTCAAAGCCAGCTTTTCCCTCATAATTAGCTCCTTACTGTTATCTATAGCTTCTGTAGTGAATTTAGCATTGACAGCAAATTTCTTTTTTTCTTCATGGTAGGCACTATGTTTTGTAGAGGTGTACTTCGGTCTGCCAAAGCACCCGAATTAGCCATCTGTTTATATCAGCAGCATTTGTAGCATTTTGTATATACACTATTGAATTTAAATACACTTTGAATTCTTGATTCTGATTGGTCAGAAGGTTTTCTATAACAGCAGCTCTGACAGGAGCTCCTGCTGCAAGGCAAATCACAGTTTTATATTAATGCACTCGTTCTAATGCTATTGTTTCTATAGCAACAACTCATTTACAGGGACTTGAATGGTGAACAGTCAACACAGTCTAAGCTTAATATATCACTTAATAAAGAAAAACATGTATAATCATTGATATGATGAAGTTTTCTGTAAGGACTGACACTTTTTTTTTAAACACTTATGGAAGGAGTCTCCAGTGTCAGCGCTTTGTAACAGTCAGTAAATTTTCCACCATGGGAAAATTCCAATGGGGTGACAGGAAGTAACTTGTTTACATGACATTCCACAACATTAAATATACCTATGAACAGACAAATAGTATGGCATTTTTAGTTAATAAAAAAAATATATATATATTTGGCAAATTACTGTGGTATAAGAGGAATAAAACACTTCGGAACGTGCAGTTTTAGGGAAAGAATCAACTTCAAGATGGTAACCCTAACTCCCCTTTGTGCTGGACTGCATCACACATGCTGTCATTGATTGTTTTCCTATAAAAGCATGCTCTGAAGTGGTTTATTCCTTGCCTAATGGACTACAAATGTGATGTCCCCCAGTCAGATTTGTAGTCTATTAGGCAAGGAATAAACCACAAGTTACATTACACCTATGAACTGCCTCATGGGTTGACAACATTAGCAACTAATGTTAGCTAGCTACATGACTTCATCTTGATTTTTATTTCTTTTAGTATCCTGATCACTAGCCCAGAGCCTTAACCGCTTTGCCCCAATAAATAAACCATTTATTAAATGCTTAACAAGTGACAGATCTCTTGTATCGTGCATTAAATATTTATTTTTCAAAATACATTGTTCTGTGCTTCCTAAAATGCACCATCGAAGCACGACAGCAGACCCCCAGCTGTGCGGTGGGGAAACAGAGCTCATTAGACCGGGTGGGAAATCATTCCATTCATCCAGAATATGTGAATTTTGTGCACTTCTTGTCAGCTCACTAATAAAATGGCAGAGTACTGCTGCAACCATACGTATCCTGTGGTCCTCTTCATTTTCTATTTCTACCGAAACTCCAAAGTGTTATATGAATCATAGATACGTTGTCTAAGTAAGTGAGATTCATATCCCACTTCATTCATCTGCATCCTTTCCTGTTCACTGGAGCGGCACAGATTCACTCAGATAAATATTCCCCAGACTGGAAAACAAAACAGCGTGACTGATTTTGACGGACTTTACATTGCGTCAGATGCTTTCGAGGCAAACTCATTAACTAAATTATATCCCCCCGAGCTCAAAAATTGCTCTTCGACGCTGATTTTGGGTCACTAAAGCACTATTTTCCATTTAAACCACACTTTCTTACTACTTCATTTCAAAACTGATTTGTGGGTGGGGCTACGAAGGAGCCCAGTTTGTGACATCACTAAATAAGCTCTACGACTTTGGACCAATCTGTAGAAATCTTGGCATATTGACCAATCACGAGCTGGACTGGGTTGCGATTCGTAGTGAATCACGTTTTTATTGATGATATCACCATCATCATCATCATCATCATGGATTTCTTGCTGTAAGTCTGTATGCAGACATATGTGTACAGACTGTGTGAACAGTGGTGTATAAAGGCAAAGTCATACACACAGTTCTACATAAACTCACACACACAAACACACAGATTTCCCACAAATACACCACCTGTAGTCGTGCGTCTCTGTGTAGCTGGAGGAATGCGTTGTCTCTCTCAATCAAATCAAACGCAGTGTTTACAGCAGATCTGTGACTAGCGCAGAACCACTGAGCATGAGGCAGCAGGAACAGCAGGGTGTGTGCGTGTATGTGTGTGTGCGTATGTGTGTGCGTGTGTGTATGTGTGTGTGTGTTTGTTTCCCCAGTGACTGTATATTTCAGCAGCCGTGCCCCATGCACTGGACTCTTGCTGTAATTGGGTGATGCAATTTTCTGACTCAGGTCTCATAAAAACAGCCTGTGTGTGTGCGTGTGCATGTGTGCGTGTGTGTGTGTGTGCATGTGTGTGTGTGGGAAAAAAAACACTTCGGGCCTATGATTTTTCGGTATTTCAAATCTTTTCAAGTTTCAAAAATATTTCTGTGAGAATGAAATGATTTAAATGAGTTGAACGAACGCAACATTTTCTCACGCTGTATTTTCAGAAACTCACTCGGACATAAGAACGACAAAGCAGCAGGTTTGAAAAGACAGAAATGTTCAGCATTTCAAACAAAAAAATACAGATAAATATCCAATTTTCGTTTTTGACCAAACTGCTCTAGCACTTCTGCCTTTCATATCACCATTAATGCAAAGAGATTCATTTATTAACCATTAAAACACCAGTTCTAGTTTAGAGAACTGTTTTTTTTTTGTTTTTTTTTAATCCTGCTCCTGTCTGCTCCGGCAAAATGTTTCACCCTAGCGTAAGTCACTGGATGTTAACAACATAAACGATAAACATCACATTCCCTGCACTTTCACTGACCACAGACCACACCCGTTTGATTTTTATTGCTTCACAAAAACCAATAAAGTCGACGTGATGTGAAAGTAAATGCTTCAAGAAGCAAATGTGCATCCTGCGTCCTTTCCCCGTCGGTGAATTTTTTTTTTTTTTTTCATCTCACACTTTTTTTGTGTTTAGTCTGTTTTCTGTTTCAGCTGAGAAATCAGCTTAGTTTTCAGGTGGCTCCTGTAACAGCATCAAAAGTCATAAATGTTACAACTGTAAATATTGGCACCTCTATGTTTTGAATTGCAGTTAATCGTGACCTGGTTAATCTCAACATCTCTATGTTGCATATGTATTATATGTAAGGAATAACACATGAAAGGCTGTGCTGTATAGGAAAATAATCAGCGGCGGGGTTGTGTGATGCAGCCCGATGCAAAATGCAATGGATTTCTTCCTATAACAACATGAATAAAGCATTTTATTCCTCTTATACCACAGCAAATTTCCCAATGATTACAATTTTTAATTCATTAATGAACAAAAAGTTATGCTTTTTAAATTTTTTTTGTACTTACATTTAATCTCTATCTATCTATCTATCTATCTATCTATCTATCTATCTATCTATCTATCTATCAGTCTTTACCATCATGTCAATGTAAACTCCTCTGTCCTGAGATTTTTCTGCTGTGGAAACTGAAAACCAAACTTACTGACACTGGAGACTCCTTCCATAGATGTTTTCCATAAAACTCCACCATACCAATGATTATAATTTTTTTATTGTTAAACAGCACATTTTTAAAAATCTGTTTTAATATTATGTGGTGAATTCTTGATACAAGTCCCTATGAATGAGCTGTTGCTATAGAAACAGTAACATATTAGAACTAGCGCATTAATATAAACCTGGATAAACCTAGAAAATGAATCCCCACCTTCTGATTTTAGAAGTCAACAGTGCTGTGATATAAAAATGTTTACTATTTTTGGGTATTTATTATTATACACTGAAATAAGGAAAGAGACTGTAAAAGTTTATTCCTAGTCATCGCACTCTTCATCTTAGGGATTTTGTTTCAATAAAAGTTGAATAAATAAAAGTTCACAGGGTTATAAATACCTGAATAAACACTTTTGAGCATATTTGTCACAGGCTTTTATCGTCTAAAACGGAAGGCCTGGGGGCCATCATGCTTGTAGCCTGCTTTTTTGAATCCTGCCATAACTCTCCGCCGTATCCCACCTGATCCGCTTTCAGAGGAATATGGTGAAAGCTTGTCACTATAACTCAAAGTTGCTGCCCGGGGAATGAAATGTGCCGCGGAGAATCTGACAAGCTCCATTTTCATCAGGATGTATTGCTCCTGCATGTTCAGAAAGCAAGCAAAAAAAAACACACCAAAAAAACAGTCGAGGCATCTTCACCACACAGCTCGTCGCAAAGAGGGGGGCGTGAACTCATCGAGCATCATGTCATCCAGCTGTCACGACTGTGCGAGGATTTTTAACACACTGTTGTGTTGCATCACTGCTGAACAGTGAAGTGTATGAGTCAGTGTGCAGCTCTACTGTACCTTCATAACAGCCTCACGTGCAGGTTTAGCAAACGTTAACACTCACCGCCCACTTTAATAGGAACATCTGTACACCTGCTTATTTATGCAGTTATCCAGTCAGCCAATCATGTGGCAGCAGCACAATGCATGTTGTAGCAGCACAATGCATGTTGTAGCTCATCCACCTCAAGGTTTGATGTATTGTGTGTTCTGAGATGCTTTTCTGCTCACCACGGTTGTAAAGTGTGCTTATTTGAGACTGATGTGTGTGAAAATCCCAGGAGATCAGCAATTTCTGAAATACTCAAACCAGCCCATCTGACACCAACAACCATGCCACGGTTAAAGTCACAGAGATCACACTTTTTTCCCATTCTGATGTTTGTTGTGAACATTAAGTGATGCTCTTGACCTGTAGCTGCATGTTTTTTTGCATTGTGATACTGCCACATGATAGGATAATTGGATAACTGCATAAATGAACAGGTGGACAGGTGTTCCTATTAAAGTGGACGGTAAGCGTATGTAAGAGTAATTAATGTTTCTTGAGTTATTGGAAAATATTTAACATGCCACACTCAAGGACTATTTTAAAATCAGTATATAAATATATACAGGGCAACAGGATCCTCAGTGTCGTGTCAGATTTGTGCAGAGTCACAATATTTTCATATTTAAACTGCTGGAAATTTGTCATGTTCCTGGTTGCATCAGTTTGAGCGTGTGTGAATGAGTCACTGTTGCTGTTTTTATAGGATTGCATGTAGGTACAGTAACACCAAGCTCGAAAATAAAAGCAGCTGTACTATAGCTGTAGATGCATTTAAAAATGGAATTAGATGAAATAAAAAGAAATGAAATTAAAATTTTAATTCTTGGCCAAAACCAAAACTGAAATTCAGGGCAGTCTGGACCAACACTAAACCAAAAGCCATATATTTTAAAAATAATTTAATAATAATTAGATTTTTTGGACTCTTGCATAATTGGTAAAAATATTTTTTAATGTTTTATTTAAACATTTGAAAGCAATTAATTAATTAATTAAATTAAATTAATTTAAAAAACTACAAGTGTAATAAAAAACACTATTATTTGTCCCTTTAATGACAATGAATATTTTTACATGACAACAAATATAATGCTTAACATTTAATAGAAATTAAAAAAAAAAAAGATTTAGTCCTTAAAATTTATAATAATTAAAATGATAATTATTACAATTTATGCTACTGTACAAACTAAGGTAATTATGAAGCTAATTAATTATAATAAATACTAATTAATTATAATAAATACAGTCTAATACTTGGTGTTTGGTTTCATTTTCAGTGTACTTTGCTTATTGTAGGTGAATTTAAATTTCTTCTGTTGCTATTTCTATTTAATAGATGGTAGCTTTCGAGCACATTTTTACATCTTTATAAGGTCATTCTATGGGTCAGATCAGATCAGATTATGCAGATCGGAAATATATATATGTTTTTTTTTTTTGGAGAAAACGCTTTGAGGTATGTGAGGTTTTGGATTCACAGCTAATTGTTGCTTGGATATTGTGTAGCATGCATTTATAAACTCAACTTTTGTCGACAAACCATAAACAACTTTGAAATGAAAAGATAAACACTGAAATTAGAAGCACTTGTTTTCCAGTTTTTCATTCAGTAATAACTGAACAAGCAAAGACTCTCCATCGGTGGACAAGCTTCAGTTTCCATCATTAGTTCCATACAATAATAACAATTTATAACAATTAATAACAATTTGTCGCTTTGTCCTGCTAATGCTTTGTCACACTGTTGCTTTGCTGTGCTGTTGCATTGTCATTTTGTCGTGCTATCGCTTGGTAGTGCTGACATTCGTCACACTGTTGCTTTGTTGCACTGACACTGTCGTGATGTTGCGATGTCGCTTTGTCACACTGACATTTTGTCACAATGTTGTGACGTCATTTTGTCATACTGACACTTTGTTGCGTTGTCCTTTTGTCACACTGTCACTTCGCTGTGATGTTGTGATGTCATTGTGTCCCACTGACACTTTGTAGTGATGTTATGATGTCATTTTGTCACACTTGAACTTTGTAGTGATGTTGTGATGTCATTTTGTCACACTGACACTTTGTGGTGATGTCACTAGGTAATTTTGTTGCACTGACACCTTGTTGCGATGTTGCTTTCTTGCTGAAATTTTGTTACTTAACTGCGCTGTTGCTTTGTCATGCTGTTGCTTTTCTGTGCTGTTGCGTTGTTTTGTTGTACTATTGTGCTGTCATTTTGTCGCACTGTCATTTTGTTGTGCTGACGTTTGTCGTGCTGTTGCTTTGTCACACTGATGCTTTGCCGCGCTGTCACTTCATTGTTTTATTGCACTGTTGTTTTGTTGTTTGTTGCTGTCACTGAAATCGCAGCTTTGTGTCGTGAACATGCATAGAAAATGACCTGTCGCCTGTCACTTTGCTGCTTGCTAGAGTTAGTCCTTTTTCCAATTATGATGTATTTTGTTATGCCCTTCTCGTACCTCGAACCTTACAGTGCTGGATTTGGTCCATTCAATAATAACAATTTAGAGGAATTGTTTTTCATGACATTGGTTTTAAGCAGATTCACGAACGGCTGTTGTGAGCGTTTTTTTTTTTTTTT
>CM040473.1:18250040-18289072 GCA_022758105.1 Pangasianodon gigas | reverse complement strand
TTTGGTTTTGTGTGAAAAAGTTCTATCTTAACCCTTACCGTATGCTCTGTTTATGGCCGAGACGTGAGCTACTACCCTGTCCTGATTTACCCTTCAGTTTATCTCCAGTTCTCAAAATGACTTCAGTGGCATGTTTGTGCCCAAATCAGATGTGTTAAAGCACTTCTGTGATGCTGTAAATTATTCCACGATGCTTCAGTTCACACTCACACATCTTCTGAGTGCTGTGTTTAGCTCCTGGACTAATTTAGTAGGCTTACACCTCTCCCATCGGCTTCGTCAACACACTCTTACGTCACATCTCGCAATCACATGGCAGTGTTTGTGCTCACAGGGGAAACAGGAAGCCGTCCTCTGTAGATTATAGATGTTGTGAATCCTCTCAAGGAGCTGCAGGAAGTGCATCTGTGTTGGAAGTCTTTCATTAGGCGTGACATTATGAAAGCTCCAAGCAGCGCAAATTATACACGCACTGCCTACAAAAAAATGTGACGCTAATGCCGAGTGCTGGTATGCACAATCCGCAGTTTTTTTATTCAGTCTTTCTTTTGTAAGGCTGCAGAATAAAAGTGATGATGCTGATATTTTCTATGTTATGCTCCATTGTGTGAGAAATGGACCAGAACAAAAGTAGCGGTGTAAAGATAGGCCTGAGATGTTAGAAGAAAAATTAATGCAGTCAGACATGGAATTCCTGCTCAGAACAGGCACTGAAAGTGTTTCACAGATAAAGCAGTGTAATAAAAGTTTCAGAACACATTTTCGTGAGTTTAATTACAGGCAGTAGAGTTTTCTCATGTGATCAGAAGTCGTTTTGAGGGTTTTGTCGTGGTTTTCAGATTCGTTTTGCTCTGGAGTCTGATTAAAGCTGACTTTAAAGACCTTAATACGTACAAACATCTTAAGATAAGGTCACATTTCCGAAATTAAATTTGTACCAACATTATGCGATCTAAACATGTCAGAATAATTTTAAATATAGAGACAGTCACAATGTAAACAAGGTTCCTCCAAAGGTTCTTTGGATGGGTTCTAGGTCCACTTGGAACCTTTTCTGATTGATAAACCCTCTGTTGTAGGTTTCTACATAGAACCTTTAAAGGTTCTTCTTGAAGTACAACTTGAAGAAGTCTGTAGGGTGATAAACAGAACAGATAGAAGGCTATAACATTTTACAAAACACCCTTAAAAGGGTTCTTCACAGGTTCTTTGGATTATAGGTTCCTTAAAGGGTTTTCTGATGGAGGAACACTCTGTTGTTGGGTTTCACATAGAACATTTAAGAGATTACATAGAAGGGTAACCAGAAAACCCTTAAGGGTTCTAGTTTGAGCCTATTTTTCCAGAAAAGAGTATACAGTATACTGAGAATAAAGTGCTGCATTATTTAAAAAAAAGTTATTTTTTTGTTTATCCCTTTGGGATAACACTTAAGGATTCTATGTAGAACCATACAAGTGTTTTAACATACTCTTTTTCTTTTAAAACAAAGAGGGCTCCTCATGGGTTCTTTGGGAAAAAAACCCTTTAGAATTTTGAAGAACCATTTTTAAGAACCAATATCACTTTTAAGTTCTTAGAAATGCTCTTGAAAAGGTTCTTTGGATGGGTTCTCGGACCACTTGGAAAATGTTCTTAAAGGAAAACCCTCTGTTGTAGGTTTCTACATTAAACACTTAAGAGCTCTTCCTGAAGTACAAATTGTAGAATGTTTCAGAGTGCTAAATGAAACCTTGTTTTGTAAGAGTGTGCAGGTACTTAGAGGCGTTGATGAGATTTCAGACATTTTAGAGAACTTTCTTGGAAAAAGGATTCTTGGTGGGTTCTTTGGTTAGACACGAGGTTAAAACTGTTTCACTTGCAACCATTTATGATAAACTCTCTGTTATTGGATATCAAATAGAATGTTTAAGAGCAACCAATAAGAGTAACCTGTTCTCCAAAAATGGTTGTCTGATTTTGAATGATTCTGAAGGGTTGACTACCCACAATTTGTGGAACTCATGACAGCTGTAATTAACTTAAAAAAAAAAAAAAAAAAAAGGTTTAATCACGGATGCACCCAAAGAACCCTCAAGGAACCCTCTTTTTTGCTGAAACACTTTAAACCACTTCAGTTATAGGGTTCTACATAGAATCTTTAATTAATGTGCTAGATGAAACCGTTTCTTCTAATACCATAGAGAGTGCAGCTGAGGAAATAGTACACACTTTTCAGAAAAAAAGGCTCAATCTAGAACCCTTAACTTTTAACAGCCTATTCAAGAATACTTCTAACACTTTGTTACTGGTCTGTTGCCTCATTTGCATATTTTAACAGAACAGGCAATTGTTCTATAAATAATTTTTGTAATTAATAAATAAATAATTAATGGTAACTGGTTTTAAACATCACATTTTCTGTACTTTCTGAAGAAACAATGAGGAATTATTATGCAAATCTCATTCCAGTGAGGAACACAAGGCGAAATTAGAAGTTTGTTGGAGAAAAAAACAAAAAGGTGGTTACTTGTGTCCTGAGGTGTCGGTGTGAGGAATATGGGCTAGAGCTCCTCTGGTATATGTGCCGTATTTCCCTTCACAGTGCAAACCTCGGGGCATGGGGTACTCACCGATTCCTGTCAGGATCCGTCAGCGTGATAAGAACCTGTGCTTCAGTGTGTGGAACTTTGAGGACTGACTGAAGGCCTGGTCATTCATCATAATGCTTTTTTTTTCTGTGGTTAGCATTGTTTGTTCTGCTGTGATGTATTGCTCGAGCCTTTCTGCACCTTCTCAATGGAATCGTGGCGTGAAATGACGGGATCTTGGGGTTTATTCCATAGGGCCACCCTCTCAGTGTCAACATTCACTCTGTGATGTGTCCTTTCTCATTCTTGTTTTTTACGAAGGGTGAAATGATCAAAGTCAAGGTGCATATCAAAACTACAACAAAGCTTCGAAAATGTCTTTCAATCTACAATCTATGTTCTTTTATCATATGAAGTGTATTTATTGTGACTGTGTCTGTGTCTAATCAGTTTGCCATTTGCACAGACCTGAGGGGATTAAAAAGATCCTCAATAGTTTATCAAGATCGTCATGTGGCGGAGACGGCTGCAGTTGCAGGTTAAAATGTTTATTTTTATAGCACTGGCAAAAAATCCAAAAACGTGAGACAGGATCAAGGTCAAAAACCAGACGGTGGGTCAGGAGATCAGCAAACAGACTAAATCAGGTGATACTAAACATCAAAAACAGGAAACAAGATCAAGATAAAAAACCAGAATCTCAAACATACCGAGAAAGTTTTGGTGTGTCAGGTAGGAACACACTGAGCGATACTTTGTGTTGTAACAATGTCCAAAGTCTGTCGATTCCGACGTCGATTCCGGCATTGACACTGACAAAGACAGAATTGGAATATCAAATTATCTGGTCTTTCACCTGTTGTGCTTGTCATTTTTAAATTTATATTTAAAAAACTATAGCAGCATGTCCAGAAATCTTTGATTCCTGTTATACCACAGTAATCTACCAATGATTAAAATTTTTTTTTAAAGAACGGCATATTGTAGTTTTTATCCATTTATAGTTACATTTAATATTATGGAACTACCATGAAACAAGTTATTTCCTGTTACTACTCAACATCAACTTAAGTTAATAAGACCTACCAAGATGCTCATGGGTTCTTTAGGTGCTAGATTGAACATTTTTCCAGGGATGTAGCTTTTTAAGTAAAATAAAGCTCTCATGTATTCCATAAATTGTGGACAGTCAACAAGAATCCTTTAGAATTTTGAAGAACCATCTTTGAGAACCCCTTTTTATGAGAACTGTTTGGCCCTTTTTTTCCCTGAGTCTTCCTGATGGGCTCTTTGGGTGCTGGACATTTTCTAGATTCTTAATTGAATTATTTTGCCAGATATTCTTAAATGATTTTTTTGCTAGATATTTGCTAGATTCTTAAATGAATTATGGCTGTCATGAGTTCCATAAATCGTGAGCAACTAACAAGTACCCTTTAGAATTTTAAAGAACCATTTTGGAGTACTAATATCTCTTTAAAATTTTTAGTTGATAAAGAAATAAACAGAAACAGAACCATTTCAAAGCCTTAACATGCAAGAACACTCTTTCTTCACAGGTTCTTTGGATAGACAGGGGATTAAATGTTCATAAAAGCATTTTATTTGGAACTTCTTCTTATAAAGACTCTTGTTGGCTTTCACACAGAACATTTAAGGAATCCATACATAAAGTCCAGTTATGATGTTTCTGTACATCGATGCAAAATCTTGAATGCATGAAAGAAAATCATGATGCATCAAAGAATCAGTTGTTTTTTTTATTGTCTCTAATGCTGTCATACTGTGATACTGTTACACTCTGAGTCAGAAAGCTGGTCTTCATGCCGTCAGGGGTAACGTCCCTTTGAGACTCCGATCTCCTCTCTGGAGGCATCCAACTGCTTTCATGCTTCTGATAGCTGTTATGATGCTGGTATTATGTTCAGAGGCAATCTGCCAGCCTGTATTTCCATCACACTGTGTGAGCAGCCAGTAATGTTTCCAATCTCCAATCTCCAATTCTCTCTCTCTTTCTCTTTTTAAATGCAACTCCATTCCATCCTTCCTGTAGCCACTTCATATAGGATTACATGGAAAACATGTCCTGGTGGTTGACGAAAAACACCTTAAAAACAAAGCAGCCTTACTGATTACTGCTGGTTTTATACTTTTATAATGAAAGTGTTCAGCTAGATTTTCTGAACTGCATGCATATTTACTGGGGTTGCCAGATCTTACAATGTCTCAAAGTCCTTGATTTTATTGGTCTGGGATAAAAAAAAAAAAAAAAAAAACAACTGATGGTTAATGTTGTTATAATTTTTGCACATATTTTAATTGGTTTGTAGTGAAAGGAAGGACCAATCCCTGATCACCATTGTTCCCAATGACCAATCACTGATCACCATCATTCTCAATGGCCAATCCTTGATTACTATTGCTTCCAAAGACCAATCACTGATCGCAATTGTTCTTAATGATTGACCACTACTCACCATTGTCCCCAACAATCCATTACTGATCACAGTTGTTCCCAACATCCAATTAATGATCACCATTATTACCAACAACCAATCACTGATCACCATTGTTCCCTGTGACCAATCACTGATCAGCATTGTTTTCAATGACCAATCTTTGATCACAATTGTTCTTACTGATTGACCACTACTCACCATTGTAACCAAAAACCCATCACTGATCACCATTATTCCCAACAACTAATCGCTGATCATCTCAGTTTGTCCCACCCGCACACTTCTTTGTTTTAAATTCCCTTCTTTGTGATATTTATAATAATAAAATTGAGTTATTCTGCCTGTAATGCCTTCCTTTAGTCCTATTTACTGATACTTGACTACCAGTGTTTCTATTCAGTTTGCATTCTTGATAGAATTATACTTTGTAAATTCATAAATAGTTTGTTTGTGGCATCGCTGCCAAAGATCTTGTCTTTCTATAATATAAGCTATAATCTATTATTTTCTATTCTGATAAAACTTCAGAAATCCTCCTTGTTTATGTAACATGTTTTGATATGTAAATGATGCTGACTAATCCCTGACTATGCAAATGAGCCTATGAGGTCATTTGACGTAATCTGGCGGGTTCTTGAGACTTTTTGGAAACGCGTTAGCTTCTTTTGCCTGAGAAGATTTGGCAACACTGCGCACGGATGAGTTTATGCCGAGTTTGTGTAAAGGTAGTCAGCGTGGAGTGAAGTGTAGAAACAAACAGACGGTGTTTACAGCGGACCTGCAGAGGGCTGTGAATAGAGGATAAAAACCAGAACGCTTTCTGCACACTGTGGTTAGCCTTTGTGCTGTTGTAGACGACAGAGTAGTAGGAGGAGGAAAAAGCGAAGCGAGGAGGCGTTCGATGGCTTCCACCGGCCTCAGAGAGAAATGTGGGCATGTCTGGCTGTTCGGGGTTCTAGACCCACTGAGCAATCCGACGCTAAGCCTCTAGCCTCATTTACTGCCCTTATATACGCCTCTGCACTTCTCTCACCATGATAACCTTCTCCCCCTTTTTCTCTTTTTCTCTCCTTCCTCTCGACTGTTCCCTCTTCTTCCATATATACCCACATCTCTATCAAACACAGCTTGGGCGATGGAAATTGTTCCCTGCTGTTTCCATGGTAACTGAATCTCAGGCAGCCCCTCCCTCCCTCTTTCCCTCCCTGTTTCTATCTTCTTTTTTTGTTAGCATTAAAAAAAAGCACAGGATTTTTTATTGACAATAAAAGAATTCACATTCCCATCCAAATACGAAAAAAAAAAGAAAATAATTTGGTTTGTCGTTTAAAGACAGACTTAAATGATTGTCTGGTGTATCTAAAAAAGTTTAAGATGTTGCCTCGTTTGTGGTTTGGATCACAACCTTCAGAAAAGTCACAGCCTTCAGAAGCTTCACAAGATATAAATCCATCAATTTGAAGCTTCACAAGATATTTGTAATAAAATAAGACACTTTAGAAGGTCAGTTTCGTGACTCATGATGAGTTAAGAATCTCGGAATTTACTGAAAGTGCTCCTAAACTTTATTTAATAATGGGTTTTTCATCAGTGGTTTATAAAATAGTGTTTGTGAGTCGCTAGTCCTCTGCTTTCTGCTGCAGCATTTCAGTACAGGACACTCTGACTGTGTATTCGGGGACACGCCTGGGTAATGGGCTGTGACAGGAAATGGATGGCTTCAAATGCTGTTCACTCTCTCTGCGGACGATAACAGCCCTCGCTAATTTGGCAATTAATCTGATGCTATTAAACATCTGCAGATAGGAGACCCAGATACATTCAGAGTGAGAGCCAAAAATGAGATTTTATGTTTGTGTGTTCTTTAAAACACCTTGACATCTGTGTCATGATTGTCTCCTGTCTCAGGGCATGCTGGGATAGGAAAAGTAATCAACAACAGGGTGGTGTGATGAGGCCTGATGCAAGACCACTCTGAAGTTGATTATTTTCCTATAACAGCATGTTCTGAAGGGGTTTATGCCTCTTATACCACAACAATTTGCAAATGATTACATTTCTTATTTTTACATTTTGCTCATTTGGCTGATGTTTTTTTTCCCAAGTGACTTTTGAGGCAAGGTACAACTGAGCAACTGAGGGTTAAGGGTCTTGCTTAAGGACCCAGCAGTGGCAGCTTGGTGGTGCTTGGATTTTTGAACTTGTAATCAGTATCCCAAGGCCTTAACCACTGAGCCAGCATTGCCCAAAAGCACTTAATAATTGAGCAGGGTCACATCCCTCCACATAGATTAAGTCTGGTAGTACGAGCCCAAATGATTCGGAACTGCTTCCCAGATGACAGCACATTATATCTGGGGTGTGTGTGGTCTGAGATTATGCTCTCAGCTTCCTTCTTTTGTTCTTTTATAAGTCCTTGATAGGTGGAACCTTGCTAAATCTGAAAAAAAAAAAAAATTCTAAGCCAGTTGTAAGATTTGTCCTGGAAATTTTATGACCTCATTCTCCTAGTTGGTATGCAAAAAGCATTTGCATCCCATTTGCATTATTGACAAAACTGAACACTGGGACTCTCAGTTCATGTTTTTTTGTGATGGAAGAGATGGAAAAAAGCATACTTCTAATCAGAACAAGAAAGTGATATTCATTTGGATCCCAGATTTTAGGACTTTGTCTTCATCCTTATTTAAAGCTATCCTCATTTTGTATGATTTCTGGCCAAAACCAGGTGTACATTTTCATGTGCATGTTCTCTAAACCCTTACCATTAAACGGTTCAGGAAATGCTGAATACACAATCGATGGAACTCTATTAAGTGATGAGGCATTGCTCTGAGAGTTGTCTCATCTCTGGTAAAGAGTCTGAGAGCTACATTTGAAGATGATGATGGATATCCCTTGAGCCTTTCACTGGAGTACTGCCCACAAAGGAAATCCACTACACAACGGCAGGTTTACAGCTTCGTAATTTTAGTGCCTCAGGAAAAAAAAAAGTGATGAAAAATTGATTTATTGCCATAGCGGTGAGCTCAGCTGTAGCAGGCAACTTGAAAAATCAGAGCTGGCACAGGAACAGATGTTTCTCTTAGTTTTGTCCATGTGGAGTAAGACTGATTCGTAAAGATTGAGGTAGCATAAATTTCAAGTAAAACAAGAAGTTGTGCTTCTTTTTAATGGGCCTAAAATACACCCTTGTTGCACGCCACCTGCAATTCGGTTTCATTTAATCCATCCTGGCTGTTTTTGTTCTGTCCCTCCAGACTCGTCCACCCCTAAATTTTGACGCATTATGCTGATGTTATTTGTGTCCTGAGGCCACTGGCAGAGCTCAGATGTCAGCCTGTGATTGGATTAGACTGACTCGAAAAGGTGTGAGACGTTCAATTTAAGTGATGGACATCCGTGTGAGGAGAGCGGAGAAAATTAAAGGGGATGTCTATGAAGGGCTTTACAAGTATGGATATGTCTGGCCTGATTTAATGGACCAGGAGAGTGTTTGTGAATACCAGGAGAAGCATGTGGATTAAAATGAAATAAATTTTTTTCTTGATGATTTTTTAAAATGATATTAGTGGAAATATTATAAAAATGTTCTTTCATTGTTCACTTAAAGAAGGTTGTATGGACTGTAGTTAAAAATTGGAGAACAATAATTCTAGAAATATCTATTAGAAATTATTTTAGAAATATCTATTAAGACTGTGTTATTGCATATGCAGCATTTAGTGCATTTGAATGGAACCCTGGTGTGTTCTCCCCATGGTACACTTCTTTAGGCAGGTGAGAACCCAGCAATCACACTCTGTGTGGACCAAAACAACATCGGAGAGCATCTGATTGAGATGGTCTCGGTCCATTTCCACCTGAACTCTATCAGTGAGAAAGTGATTCGACTCTGAATTGACTTGGCTGCAGGAAGTGAACCAAACCTTCGAGGGCTGCAGAAATGTGATTTATTCCAGAGATTTGGTCTGATGAAGAAAAAGAGAAAATAGACGCTGGGTTTGATAAACATTTTAAAGTAGTTATTTTTTTTTACTGATAATTATCAGTAATTTATTGTGGTTTGGCTCTGCATTCTCCAAGCTTGGATGATTTTTGTGCTTTCTACACACAGCATTTCTGACCAGTAAATGAAGGTTTTGTGTACATTCTCAGCCCTACTTGACCCTCAGCCAACATTTTTTTGCTTTTTGGTTCCAAAACAAATAGCAAACCATCCAAATGTATAAATTTCTCAGTGATTCCGGCTCAGCAAATGGATTAATAGATATGAAAGTGCTTTAACTTGAATCATTAGTGACCTATAATAAAACCTTCCTAGTGTTCTTCAAGTTTTTTGTTTTGAACATGGAATTGACCAGTACTGAAATCCCCCCCAAAATAATTTATGATTTTGATTAAATGTGATTTACAACATAATGATGTACAATTATTTTGGAAATTGCATTCATAGTAGTTCAGTTTGTGTTGGATATACTACAGTAAGTGCAGGGTCAACAACTATTCAAGATAAAAGCAGTTGGAGAAACCTCAATGCATTTAAAAAGTTAAAGCCATAGTCATAGTTTGAACATTTTGCTCTTTTTCTGGCTTTATGGGAAAATGCAGAGTGAAAAACTGACACGATTCGTATTGATGTGTTTGTAGGGTAAAGAGAAGAAGAGAAAATGACCACGGAGAAAGGTCCTGAGTCGGAGGTGAAGAAGGCAGCAGAGGAACCATCTCAACAGAAGGTGGCTGCAGGCAGCATGCCCGAGTCTTCTTCAGATGGCAAAATGGCCAAACAGGTGCAAAACTAAATATATTGGAGGGCCAGTTGGAAACACAGTATCAAGTTTTCACTCACTTCTTTTTTTTTTTTCCACATCTGATGAAATTCCAATATGCCACAATCACAGACTTTATAAAAAATAACAACAGAAATAACATTATATGTTGGAATGTCTAAAAATGTGACAAGCTAATAACAGTGGTTTAGTGTTCTACCTTCCTACAGAGGTTTTTAAGAGTTCTTTTAAGGGTTCCTTCAGAGAAACAAATCAAAGAACCCTTTAAGGTCCAAAACGGAACCTTTTTTTTTTTTAGTCCAAAGATGTTTTATTGCCATCAAGTTTGATTTTTTATTTTACACACACAACTTCCTGAATCACTTCCTGATTTTCAGGACCAAGATGGCAAACGTCCGGATGATCACAAAGATCCAGATGATGATTCAGAACGAACGACACCAGGCAAGAGCCCCAAATCTCCGCAGAAGTCGTCCAAGCGTTTGAAGACCGTCCCCTTCAAGGTGACTCTCCTGGACAGCTCGGATTACGAAGCTGGTATTGAGGTAAGATAAGATATCTCATCAGTCTAATCCTGGACCAGGTCATAAATGTACTGCAGTTATGTTTATATCTTATGTAAGGAATAAAACACGTGAGGGAGTGCTGTTAAAGCAAAATCATTAATGACAGGATGGTGTGATGCGGCCTGACGTGAAGTGAAGTTACTGACACCTCCCTGAAGTTAATCATTTTCCAATAACAGTACATGCCAAAGTGTTTTTTTCTCTTATACCACAGCAATTTACCAAATATTACATCTTTTTTATTTATTAAAGAATGCCATATTTTTTAATCCATATATTTGTATCCATTAATGATTACATTTAATGTTGTAGAATTTCTGCAAAATATGTTAGTTCCTGTTATCACCATGTTATAGCAGCTATAAACAGTCTCTCCGCAAAGTTCTCTGTCCTGAACACTTTCCCATGTTGGAAGTCACAGCTTTACCTCTGACTGATACAAAGCGCTGACACTGGAGACTCCTTCCAAAAATACTAAATAAACATCTCCTCACAGAAAACCTCACTTTATCAGTTACAAACACTTATACATGAAAAAGGCTGTTTATGTGGAGCCTCTACAGTACAAGTCCTTGGGTAAGTTGTTACTATAGAAACAATAACATATTAGAACGAAAACCTTCTGATCAACAGTGCTGTGGCATAACTATATATACAAAAACATTAAATCTGGCCCAAATCAGTCTGTATCTTTCTGTATATTTCTGAAGTACATTATGTGTTGATGGACGCTGTGAGTGCACCATGCGCTTAAGTTTTTCCTTTATGATTTGTCCCATAAATAGCATTGTTAAAAACTGTTATTATCTGGGGCAGTCTGCGGAACTTGATGTGTGTGAGTGGATGTAATTGGAGATATTCTTGAGAGCATATCTCAAGGTAGAAGTAAGTTGCAGGTAAATGCATGTAACACTTTTTCCAATTAAATACACAAGCAGATATTGCAGCAGTCTCAATATGAATTAGCATACACATACAGTACGTTTTTAAATTTGCAGTATTTTTTCCATGGGTTTATGGAATAAATACAAATGCCATGTGCCAAGTTCTCTTAAGATATGACATGAATATGGAGTCTAATTGAGGTATAATTTAATCTAATTATATTAGATTCATTAAACCTGATGGTTTGAGTCAAATATTATTGTGTAAAAGTTTTTATTTATGTTTCTTTGAATGCCTGAAATGATTGTAGTACTAATACAACATTGCAGCAGCTTTCATCTAGTGGCTAGAAGTGTTTACTTTGCATATTAACATCTCTGTGGAAATCATTTCCTGATAATTGACTTAAAGTGCAGGCACTATTACCACATTTGAAAAAAAAAAAAGTTATGCAGAATTAAATATACAATATAGAAATCCCCATTTTATGCATCTGGATTCTGGAAAAAACATTAGCTAATGCTTAATTCTTGGAAGAGCAAATATAATCACATTTCACTGTTGTGGACTTTTTTCCGGACAGAAAAGCGCTGCTTTACAGAATAAATATAAAGGTCTACAGAAAGGAGAAAATGATTACAACATTGGACATGAAATCTCTTTCAGAAGATTAACCAAAGCTCTTCACACACTCGACTATCCTCCAGAAAGCTTTTGTGATTTGGACTCATTAAAGTGAAGCTGTTCCATTTCTTTCTTTAATGAGTATCTCATTCACCCCGAGTGCTCGAAGAGTTTCAATTTAAAAGCTGTTTTTTGGCTGTAACAGTGTCCAGTGTCGGAGCTTCCTGTTGAGAACAAGCACAAATTTCTCATTCGGTCCTGACTGAATATTTTGAATATTTTACATGTGGAAAATAGTGCACAAGGCAGGACCCGAACTCATTGTTAGAGTCTTAAAGGCATTCCAGTATTTTAAAATAATTCAGATTGGAGCTAGAGGTGCAGAATTATTGGAATCCTTGGTAAAGATGAGTAAGAACAGGTGAATTTTTGTGGTTAAAAAGATTCTGAAACATTCTGAAAATTTGAAAGAAATCTAACATTTGTTTTCATTTTCTTAGAATAAGTTTACTTTAATCAAAGCTTAGATTTCAAGTTACTAAACCTCAAAGAGTTTTTCCAATCATTACCAAGGATGCCAATATTTCTGGACCTGACTGTATCTAAAATAATGTATGAGAAAGCTCTTATTCAATCTGTACTATGTGTTCTTGATCTTATGTTCAGAACTTTGTGGGAAGTGTTCGACAGGTTATTAGAAAGTTAATGTTTTAACGTTACAAAAACAACAATTCTGCAACATTCTCAAAACATTTGTTGTAATAATGATTTGCTTTACAGTGTTATTAGGACATTGTTCATTCAATGTTCCCAGCAAAACAAAAACATTATGGAAATGTTAGTGTTAATGTTCCTACAACGTTATGTCAAAGCATTCTCAGAACACTCTCATAACAGAACGTTCGCAGGAACGTTCTTAAAACGTTCTGCTAACCTAAAATTGCTAGCTTATCTTGTGTATGTATGTGGAGATGACGGGTGCAGGCCTCTTTCTCTCCAGGCAGAGAGCACTCCATGAATTTTGGATGGCGTAAATGATTGATGTGATAGTGCAAACTCAGCAGCTAATGTTTTGTGTTAAGGATTGAGAGGTTCGAATTCCAGAAAGGCCCGAGAACCACTGCTGGACTCTGAAGCAAGATGCATGACTCTCACCAGCTCAGCTCTGTGCTTGGCTTGCTTTCTGACTTGTATGTCACATTAGATGAAAACAGTGGAGAAGATTTCATGCCATACAGAAAAGCAATCTCACCGGTGGAAAAAACAAAACAAAACATGAAATGTAATACACACTTGTGACATGAGGACAGATTTGATAACGTAACACCTAATTCTTGCTGTGAGCTGTATTTTTAGGCAAATTAAAACTTTTATCATGTTTTAGTAGTAATTCTATAAAGCCTGATGATTAAGAGTTGATGATTAATGGTTCAGTGGTTGGACAGTGAATGCATTTCAGTGTGGCACGACTGCAACATATTGATGAAAGTGAAATGCAATGCAAATTTTGGAACTTTTTACACAAATTTCAGCAGTTAATTCTTAATAATAATCTCACTGATTGTTACTGAGGACATCAAAAAAATACAATAAAAAGATTTTACTTTTCAGTGTGGCATGTTGTTCACATGTTACAAATGAAAAGCGGTACTGTCTGTTTATTGCATTTTTAGGTGTGATTGTCTTTCTATCTGGCACAGAATCATCTCTACAGAAAACAGCTATGAAAAAAATCATTGTAAATGTTATATTGGTGTGTGAGTGGATCTCATAATGTGAAGAAAGTCTTGATTTATCTGCACAACCTGCATGATAAACTAGCTAGCTAACTAACTAATGGTAGCCTTTTATTTTAAAAAGTTATGCCTGGTGGTAAATAAATTAGTCAGAAAATGATAACACAAATCGAGACTCAAATAATAAAATCCTACTCAAGTCGACCTGTAGCTAATTGAGCTAGTTTACTAGCAGTTAGTCACTAGCCAGCTAGGTAAATTAGCTAATGTTAATGTTCCTAGCTAATGCTAATTTCGGAATAATAAACATGTACATATTCATAGATCCTGTTTGGTCATTTCTTGTGATTATTAAACACTTTTTAAACACTACTACATGGCTAATTTACTGGTTTGAAATGACATGATCAGGTTTAAAGTTTTGGGATTGAAATTAATTTTTGAAACACTAAATGGCATGTCGATGAGCATTAACTTTAAAAGTTATCTCAGACTTGTTCTATAGTGAACTATATTGAAATAAATATATATTTTTAAGCTTGGGTGAACATTATGCGTCAGTGATCAATGTGCATTTTTAAAAACACCTCAATAACGATATTGGATAGAAAATAATAGGTGATAATTGTAAGCGCTGTTATTTGATGAGAAAAATAAGAGCACTCATGTTGCGTATTGTGTTCTATTAGAACTGAAATATAATATAATTAATAGCATTCGTGGTTCCGGGTTTGCACTGAAATAGTGATGTGCCTTTGCAGAACCCCTCATATGAAAGTCATTGTGTCCGGTTGATAGGATCAGAGGATCAGGAAAGGCCGGATAAAAATTTAATATGATTACTGTCTTGCTTAATGAGAGACTGCCTCATGGACAATGTTAGGCATAAACTACAGCATGGAGGTCGAGATTCAGTGTGGATGGTTAGACGACATCCCTCCAGCCCTGACATTTGCTGAATGTCATTATCTACATTCAGTCAAGCAGGAAAATCAGGGAATGTTGCTGTAAGCAGCTCTTTCAACACATATGAGTACAAAGCACAGAAAGGAAGGCACAATTTACACATATAGTGCTACTGTGTTGCTAATCTATTTTTGCGTAAGCCATTTTTTCCACATTTTTGCACCTGATTGTGTGGGTGAACAGGGGACAAAGCAGGGGGGTGGTGTGACATTTAAAATCCACTAGCGCAGTAAGTCACTCCAACATTTCCGTCTGTCAAGACCTCTTTTAGCTCAAATTCAAAGGCCAAATGGTATTTTCCTGAATTCAAGAGTTTTGTGATTACTTGTTATTTATGTCTTAAACAGGCATGACAAATAAAACCAAACAACTCAGATGTATAATGGGAATCAGCTGATGTGACATTAAGCAGACATTAAGCAAAAACGTGTGCAATCATTGATGTGGTTTTTCTGCGAGATGTTTATTTAGCATTTCTGGAAGGAGTCTCCACTGTCAGTGCTTTGGAACAGTCAGAGGTAAAGCTGTAACTACAAGTTTTCCAACACAGGACAGTCTTCAGGACAGAGGAGTTTATGATTTGTGGTTTCTCTTAATAAGAGAAGCTGGTGAGGAAATGGTTGGACTGGTTGTAGCTGCTATAATATAAGCGATAACAGGAATGAACTTGTTTCATAGACATTTCACAACATTATATGTAGCTATTAATGGATAAAACATATTGTTTTAATCTTTAAAAAAGCAAAAAAAAAATTATTAGCATTGGAAATTTGCTTTGGTATAAGAAGAATAAAACACATTGGGACATGCTTTGTTGATGATTATTTTCCTGTGACAGCATGCCCCCGAATGTTTTATCCCTTAAATACTTGACAATGGTGGTTTGTGTATGTTAACTATTTATTTAACAGCCACTTTACCTTGCAACCATGTACTAATGAGCACACAATTTAATTATCGCTAACCAAGTAGCCGCAGCTACTATATAAACCAGGCCAGATGTTTTGTTATATGATGCATTGGACTGTCATGTTCTCTGGTGTGGATCTGATTTACTGAAGCCTCCTTACCAATCACAATCACAGCACCCAAGCTAAACCCTGTTATTCATGCCACAATCTGATCTATACTATTACCGTCATGTGTGTTGGATCGGCTTGGCCTCTTTTTGTCATTAATGATAGGGTTAGACATAAACTGTGCCTTGCGTAAGACTCCTAGTGGATAATGACAGTCTGGGTGAAGCTGGGCCGTACTTTGTGTCAACTTTTCCTTTAGGAACAAGTCGATCCCTTGGAAAATAAACCACTTTGCTTCCTCGCCTTCTATCGGACTGAATGGGAGGTAGACAGGAAACGTGTTTGAATGGTCTTATGGTTTCATTAACGTAGCATTAACATGTATATGTTCTTATATTCTTAAAGGTATACTCCACAGTTCGTCAGGGTAGTCGCTGTGTAACACACTGTTACTGTATTGTCGATTACCATGGATGAGAATTTCGACACATCTCCCTGCACCGAGAAAAACAGATGGACTGTTGTCACAGATTCACTTCTAATGGAAGTCTAAGGGCAGTTGTTGAATTCTTATTAAATATTTTAACAAGCTTTTCAGTTAATGCTGCTTCCAAATAAGGCTTTAAATCTGTATACTTATTTCTTTCAGAAAGTAGATTTTTTTCAGAGAAAAGAATCTTTGGATCTGGGGATATATATATATATATATATATATATATATATATATATATATATATATATATATATATATATATATAACTTTTTTTGCTCCCGTGTAGGAAAGTTCAATAAAATTCAAAGGACAGCTTTGACAAGACATTCTCTTATGTCAGTTTCATCCTAACACCTTAATGGTTTCACATTATATTAAAGGAGTCACATATTTTATCCGTTTATAGTTACAGAGGACAGCTGCCTTTAGACTTCCATTATAATTGAGTCTGGAGTGAACTGGTTTTCCAGTGTTTTCTCAGTACCGGAAAACTAAAATATTACAAGTAAAAAAATATTAAAAGTATTTTTCATGGTGGTCATACATTCAGCACAGATGTGGTGGATACAGTTTAGTTAGAAAAATTCCAGAGTATTCCTTTAACATGTATATGTATATTGGGGCTTCTGAGTGGCGCAACAGCAAAGTGTTTGGTAGATTGCGTGTTCGAATCCCAATGATGCAACAGCCATCCGTGACCGGGAGCTACAGGAGCATAATTGGCCGTGCTCTCAAGGTGGGAGGGATGGCATGCTACCTTTCCCCTGTCAATCACAGTGACACTAACCAATCCCAGGCATGTGAGGTCATGTATGCAGAAGATGGTAGAAAGAGCTTTTTTCCGAGTGTGTTACACTGCCCTGTGATGCAGCATGAGCAGCAGTTTGAAAAGATGCACTTGGTTGGCTTCACATCTCAGAATAAACGTGTTAGATTTATAATATTGAGAGTGTACCTAAAGATATTTACCAGATCTTTTATAAAGAAACTGTTTGAATTTCTGGTATATATTTTTTAAAAACAGTGGCTTGAAGAGATGTCACTTTGTATTTGCTCACTATCTGAGTAAGAAGTAAAGATCACATTTCCAAATGAAGCCGGCTAATGTCTATAGGCAAAGATTAAGCAGGATTAGGAGTGCACATCTGCTTTTCTTTCCTCAAGTAGTAATAAAGTAAAAAAGAGGAGAACTTCTCTTGGAGCGTTCAAGCAGCAACACCCTTCGTCTGTTTCCATGACAATGACTGATGTCACTATGAAGCAGAAGCATGTAAGGCCCTCAGAGAGAAGCTGTGTGTGTGTGTGTGTGTGTGTGTTTATCTTTGTGCCAGATAGTAGTACTCCACAGAGTGTGTGTATTTTCCCCTGGAGAATAAGAAGAGAGAGCTGAGTGATGATTAAAGCTACAGTCCCAGTGCAGAGGCTCATGTTATTACAGTTATGTACAGTATGTAGAGAGTATCAAATACAGTATTTCAGTATCAATACCAAAGTCATAGTATAGTAAGTAAGTAAGTAAATAAATAAATAAATACATTTTAAAAATGGCATTTACATTTAATCATATAGTACACACACTTACAAACAACAGGAATTCAGTAGCGAAACAGATCATCCAGTGAATTTGTACAGATTCAAAACCTGAAAAGGTGAGACAACTGCTAGTTTGCACGAGTGAATTGATCATCTTTTATTTCTTCTAGTTTCTTCTAGAATGATTTTTTTCCTTTTTTTTCTTATTTTTATAATCTGCAGTCTATGACAAAAATCCCCAAAGACTCCTCCACCTCCACTGGAAAACTGCCATTTCCTTTTTTCCATTCTTCATGAAGGAATGTGATTATGTAATGTCAGAATTATTGGCATTCCATGAAAAAAAAAAGAAAAATGAATATATAAAATGAAGAAAAACACAAACATGAAATATTAACATAATATTTTTTTCAAACATGAAATTTTTGTAAGGCAGTGAATAATGCAAAACATTAAATACAGCCTCATATTGTTACCAAAAAAAAACAAAAACAAAAAAAATTAAAAGAAAATTACTTAATTTTCCACATATGTTTTTCAGATAAAATATTTAAAGTATTAATGAGGATGATTTTTGTTACTATAATGATAAGCAGTTTATTCTGTTGTTTAAGTAGAAACTTTTAATTATTATGTGTCATTTTTATTTTCTACAATAATATTTGGCCATTACTTTGAAGGGTGGCAAAAATTTTGGAAATTTATTGACCATGTCTGTAAATTGTCAGTGTGTCAGTGTATCAGTTTTTCATTACTTCATTACGTTGTGATTGCCATAAACATTGTTTTTCCAGTGAAAGATGCCCATAGTTCATTTGAGCTTTGAACTTTGCTACATCACATAAGTCAAGCTGTTACATTATTAGGCTAGCTAGTTAAATAACTGGCGCATTTGTTTTTTTTCTCCCTGCACAGCTCTCATTCAGTCTCACCACCCTTTCGATGTCTTTAAAAAAGGATTAATGAGATATGTTTTTAGCTGCTGGACTTCATCTCATTTGCTCTTATCTGCTGTTCATATGTACAGAAGCACTGCAAGGGTCAGGCGCTGCTGGACCTGGTGTGTGAACATCTCAACCTGCTCGAGAAGGACTACTTCGGCTTGACCTTCAGCGATTCAGACAGCCAGAAGGTCAGAACAGCTTTCAAAAGGACTAATGTATACAAATACTGATATGTATTCAGTTTGGGTTTGTGTTGTGTTTGGATACAGTCAGGATGTAACTGAATACAAATACATGATCAGGAATGAACAGATAACATGTTTTAAATGGATACGAATAGCAAGCGGATTATTCGAGGAGCACATGGTCCTTTGTAACTGCCTGGTCATGGTCGTGGTGGTTTAAATTAGGCTAGTATTTTGGGAAATAGAACTAACTAAATTCGTTAGAAAATATCACAAGCAGGTACAAGAAAAAAAAACTGCGAGCAGGGTAAAAAAAACAGTCTGTGGGTTTAATTTTGAATACAGATACAGATATTTGAAGCACTAAACAGATACAGATGGTGACATTGTTTTACACTGCTACCATACAGAGGATAAACTTTAGTAAGTAATTTTAAAGTTAACATCCGAGGGAACATTGCGGTGGAGCAAACAGACCTCCTACAGAAAAACAAAGCGCAGTGCATTTAAAAGACTTGTTTATGCACAGCGGGATGGTGAGTGTTGAGTCTGGAGGGGACAAGCAAATTATTTGTAAGAGAAGCAATTTTTGGGTAATTATGCTGTTGGCAGTGTTGCAGCCAGCTGTTGAATTTTTTTTTTTTTTTTTTTTGAGGATTAAGGCATTTTTGCTCAACTAAATCTTCTGTGAAGCTTCAGTCACTGGTGCAATTGGTCCACTTTGTGTAAGAGCATGTAAGAGCGTGTATATCATTTTCTTTAGTTGCAGCTCAAAATATCTACAAGGTGTCCTTGCAACAAGTGGTAATCTACTGGATTACTCAGTACTCTTTTTATGACAAATGAATTGTAATTTTTACTCTGCAGACATTGTGATTTGAAAAAATCCAAACAAAAAAACTATTAAAATATGTTGCATGTTGCTTCAGTCTTTACTTGTTTGTTAAGTTTTTATTCACTGATTAAATTAAAAAACGACTAAATTTCACAAACTTTTTGCATAACAGTAAAATGCCATTTGGAATATATAAACCATCCAGTGTAGCCCTGTAGACTCTTTATCTGACTAAAATCATTGATTAGCAGTATTAACCTACTGTAGATCTGAAGAGAATGTTAATGAAGGTCAGTATGTTACCTGCATTGATCCTAAGTCTTGGTAGACAGATTAAATATTTGCAGCAAGTACTGTTTACAATTCAGTTTCTGAATGTTGCTCCAAGGGAAACACATTTTTGTTTATTTCTTTCAAAATCTAATTTAGTGCCGAGAAGAGCTGTGCTGAGCTGTGAAACTCGGATAATGCAAAAAGACAAATGCAGTCCAATTTATCGGTGTCGTGTACACACTTCTGTGTGGCTTGAAATGCATATTGGCTTTTAAGTTATAACAGGATTTGCTTGAATTGCCGAGGAAATGCATTATATAGACCAGTGTTTAATTTTCAGACTAAAAGCTTCTACTTTGTTGGTGAGGAAGGCGTGAGATTAGAAACAAAGTCACTGCTGATACTCTACAGTCTGTTGATCAGCTGTGAACTGCGTCAATAGCCCAAAACGATCAGCTAAAGATGAAGCTAATTCAAATGCACTGCATGAGAAGAGAAAAAAACAAAACAAAAATAGATGTCGAGATTTGCATTCGGCCCTGCCTGCTGGATCGCTCAGTGCACCCGAGGAACATGCGGCTTTCCTTCAATTAAACATACGGAGAGGCTTTGAACTGGAAACCATGCAATTAGTGAGAGATCGTAAGGGAAACAAAGGCAGTGTGGTGTAAATTTGCCATGTGTCAGGCGTGCAAACACTGGACTAAATGTTTGTGCTCTGTCTTGCAGAATTGGCTGGACCCCTCCAAAGAGATCAAGAAGCAAATGCGAAGTAAGTGCATGAGAAGAACCTTTAACCATGTTCTCCATCATCACTAATGCGCATCATACACTGCTCCTTCACTAGAGCCTTTACATGCTTATCTTTATATCTATCTCTGTATCTACATATATACAGTATAAGCTTAGTTTTATGATTGTACTCTAAAGCTCATGTTAGCTAGTTAGCTGTGTTAGCAGTGAATATTATGAACATCTGTCCATGTGACTTATAAATCATCTCATGTTATCTAACTGGCTAGCTTTATCAGTGAAGATTATGACCATATATTATGAGTTTAGAAAACTAGATAGCATTAGCAATGAATACCATAAACATTTATGAATATAACTAAACATATCTTCTCAGAAATCCTGCCTGGTTAGCTAATTTTAGTCAGCTAACTAGCGAATATTGTACACATTTTTAAATATGACCAAAAAGTAATCTCAGAAATCCTGACAAGGTTTTATATTAGCTAGTTGTCTTCCATTAGTAGTTTACATTATTGATATTTATGAATATGAATTCTCACAATTTCTGTCAGGTTAGCTCATATTAGCTAGGTAGTGTAACATTATCAGTAAAGATTGTATACATGAGGTATTATGAGGTAAAGATCATCTCAGAAATCCTGTTATGAAGGTCATGTTAGCTAAGTAGCCAATATTAGCTGTGAATATTATGAATAACTATGAGTATGACTTAAAAATTCTGTCAGAAACTCTGTCAGGTTGGCTTGTGTTAGCCATCTAGCTACCAAATAAAATAAACATTTATAAATATGATCTCAGAAATCCTAACAGGGTATTGTTTTAGCAAAGTTGGCTACCATTGGTAGTTAACATTATTAATATTTATGAATATAACTTCTTAGAACTTCTCTGGTTAGTTCATATTAGCTAGGTAGCGTATCATTATCAGTAAAGTTTGTATACATGTATTCTGAGGTATAAATCGTTTAAAGCTCATGTTAGCTAGTTAGCCAATATTAGCGGTATATATTATGAATAACTATGAGTATAGCTGAAAAATTCTCTCCGAAATTCTGGCTGGTTAACTTATGTTAACAGTGAATATTATCAACATCTATCAGTGTATCTACAAGATCTATCAACATCTATCAACTTTTAAATCATCTCAGAGATCCTAGCTCATTTTAGCTAACTGATCATTTATTGAGTTTAGAAATCCTAAAAACATGATGTTAGCTTGTGTTAAGCTGAATAGCATTGGTAATGAATACCATAAACATTTATGAATGTGAATAAAAATATCCTCACAAAACCCTGTCAGGTTAGCTCATGTTAGCCAACTAACTATTATTTTTATCATATTAGCATTTTTTTTTTATCATATTAGCTAGATGGCTAGCATTGTTAGTAAATATTATTCATATGTATGAATTTGATGTACAAAATATCTCAAAATTTCTGTCTGGTTAGCTCATATTACTTAGCTGGCTAACATTATCGATAAAGATTGTATACATGTATTATGAGGTAAAAATCATCTCAGAAATCCTGTCATGTAGATCATGTTAGCTAGTTAGCCAATATTAGCAGTGAATATTATAAATAACTAGGAATGTGACTTAAAAATTCTCTCAGAAATTCTGTCTGGTTAGCTCATGTTAGAAATGAATATTACCAACATTTATTAATGTGACTAAATCCTAGTTCATGTTAGCTAACTGGCTAGCTTCATCGGTGAGCATTTATTTTAGGAATCCACAAAACATGAGGTTAGCTCTTGTTAACAAGTTATGAACATTTATGAAAATGAATTAAAAAAAAAAACACTCAGAAATCCTGTCAGGTTAGCTTATGTTAGCCAGCTAGCTGACAAAAACACATGCATATGAATTGATTCTAAGACTTCTATGTACAATATGTACGCAAAGACGCATCTTCTTTTGGACTGTGATATGTGTACAGATTCTTTGAGAGAATGACTCAACAGTAACCCGGGCATAAAAAACACACACTTATTCTCTCTGACCTTAACGTTTATGTGGTGACAAGGCCAGGGTACACGCTTGTTTAATGTGATGTGTCACTGTGTCCTCAGCTTCTCCTTGGCATTTTGCCTTCGCTGTCAAATTCTACCCTCCAGACCCTTCTCAGCTCATGGAGGACATCACCAGGTAGGAGAGAGACGCTGCACTCATCCTTCTGATTACATTACCATTGTTTGAGTTTTATTTGTCATCTTAAGGTTTTAGACTTTAAAGGTGCGGTTTGTGATTTTTAAAAGTGTTCCTAGACCTGCATTAATCATATATCATATCATATCATATCATATCATACCATATGGAAACTATGATCTGATATATTGCCATGCAATGGATCATACTAGTTTATTTCAGGCCTCTGGTTAAATTTTTTGGCCCAGAAATTGCCTATACCCTAAGCTGAAACAATGCTGCTGGATTCTGCCCTTTTATATAAAAACCCCCCCCCAAAGATATTCACAAGGAATATGTAATTTTATAAGAATGAGTCGAGGCAACTTTTCTATATTTTTATTTAGTTGCAGTTCATCTCATGAGAGGGCTCCAAAAATTACAAACAGCTCCTATAGAATATTCTCCTAGAGCTCCTAGAGAATATTCATATCTGTTAAGCAATATTTATCCACTAATATAATGGAGCAATTCAAATGGAGCGATTTGACAGTTTCATTAGTTAATATGAATGTCATTTATTATAAAATGTAAAAAATGAAAGCAAATATGAGCTTGAATTCATGAACAGGCTTCATACTGACATTATTGTTGTCATTTATCTTGCATTATTGTATTATTTTACAATATTAATTGATTCAGTGTTGGAGACAATATACAGACAGGGATTTTATTATTTTATTTTTTACTTTCAGAAAAAGACTAATTAGTCATGCTGGGCAAATTGTCACAAATTACATCAAAAGAGTCAGAGAAATGTCTGTAAATGTCTGAAAACATGGGAAATTCTGGAAATGTCATTAAAGCACATTTCACAAGGAGAAGAAAGCTAAAGATAATCTTATCCTGAAATAAAAAAAAAATAAAAAATCTCGCCATGCAGGAAAAAAAAAAGCCTAGAGACAGTAAACATATTTTGGAAAATGGAAAAGGAAGTTTTACAGTGTTTATAAGTTTTTAACATGTCCACTGCATTTTATTTAATCTTCTGTTCATGCATTAGCATCAGTTTAAATGAAATGTCTGTAATCTAACGTGAGTGATGGTAAAGTGACTGATAAAGCCTGTCAAATAAATGGCAAACACACAAGTCTAGTTGCTCTGAAGTCGCTACTCTGCTGACTGAAAACCTTCATGGTCCTCCTGGTGATCGTTTCTTTCCGTCTCTCGTAGGTACTACTTGTGCCTACAGCTGCGTGATGACATCCTGTCCGGTCGGCTCCCCTGCTCGTTCGTCACTCACGCTCTGCTGGGTTCCTACACCGTGCAGGCTGAGCTCGGAGACTACGACCAGGACGAGCACGGCACAGACTACGTCAGCGACTTCCGCTTTGCCCCCAACCAGACCCGTGAGCTGGAGGACAGAGTCATGGAGCTGCATCGCACCTACAGGTGAGCGATTATCCACTTTATCTGTTATGATCTAGCTTTGAATGGAGAATAATCCGAGTTATGACTTAGTTCAGCCAATATCTGTTTTTTTATATTAGACATTTTAACTTTTTAACTTTAACATTTTTAACTGTAACTTTTAACATTTTAACATTCATTGAAATCTGACTATTCAGTTATTTATCTTAAATCATATTTTGAATAATTCAGAAACTACAATAAAGTTATTGCGTACCTGAATAGAAAAGGTGTCTAGTTACAAGAGTGAGTATAAATCTAAAACCTCCAACAGAACCAAAAATCTTAAGGGTTTGTATTTGTGCTAGAAAATTGAAACTAATTAAATAATATTTTCCAGCTATAACTTTGTGCTTGGCTTTTTAAATGCTAATAATATAACAGACAATGCATTCAAGTCTTTTTTTTCTTCCATTTTTTCTTCTATAGTAAAAGTTTTTTAAATAAAAACTAGATTTTAGTTATTCTATTGATGCTGGTTTTGTAACATTATTTGTTGATGCTCATGCATATTTTAATATCTAACATTAACATTTACATTTAGTCATTTGGCAGATGCCTTTATCTGGTGAGACTTACAAAACAAAACACTACAGCCCTAAAGGTTACACAGAGTTTCTAAGAACCATTCTAATTAAACCTAGAATAAGAGTACACTCTGCATCTTAGAAAAGAAGTTTCCATCTTTCACCCTAAATGATATTTAGTTAAAAAAAAAAAACCTCTTTTATAGAGGGTTCTACACAAAGAGGGTTCCAAGTAGAACCCCTTTAAGGAACCCTTCACTATCCTTGAACCTTCAAGGAACCATTTTTTCCAAAGTTTATAGGTGCTAGATTTAACCTTCTTTGGTATAATACAAAGAATAATCAATACAAAATGTAAATGCAGGCAAAATCAATGAATAATTGTTTAATAATAGCATGAAAAATGAAAACATTGGGTATTAGAAGTAAGTTGTATTGTTATATTATTAGGAAATTCCAGAATATTCCATGTAGTACGCTAAATAATTTTGCTCTTTGATTTTTGCTATTTTTTATTTTGCTCTTTGGAAGGTTTTCAGGTTCCATCTTTGGAGAGGAACCCTTTCAGAAGTGTGCACATTGCACTCGATCATTAGTAGGTCACATGGCCATAACTTTATTGTAGATTTGACCTGTGCTAGGAACTCAGTAACTTACCTAAAACCATGGCAAATCCTTTAGAATGCTTTCTTTATTTTATTGGTTTGTTCTATAAACCCGAGCAATACTTCATTTTGTCCGGGGGAAGATAGAAAAGAGTGCTTTCCCACAGGATATAAAGGAAATTTTTACAAAAATGTCAATTCGGATAAGTCAGATATACAGTATAGTACTTAAAGTGGTTAAGTTTAGGGCTTTATAGTAGGTAAAAGGCTTTTACTAAACGCTGGAAGGTATAGTCTGTAAAAATCACTGATGGAGTAACAATGACAGATTTGGATGGGACTAAAGATTCCAAAGGTAATAATTACCCTACTTCCCCATATAAAACATAAAGAAAATCCAGTCTGAATAGGGCTTAAAATAGTGTAAACGGTACGTCAGAGTTTTGTAAATGTCACTTTGGGTTTGTGTTACTTTGAGTTTTATTGTTACAGAGTAATAGCAGACATACAAAAGAACTCAAAAAACTTAACAGTGCACTGAAAAAAAAGGAATAAGTGGTCAGATTTAAGAGATATATACATATTACATACTGTAGTATACATAAAAATAAAAAGTTTCTCATCAAAACATGATTTCATTACTTATACTAAACTGAATTTAAACAAGTTTCTAAATACTAGATTGAATTATGTATTGTGTGTAGTGATCAATTCACGTAATATTAACATAAACCAATTACATTATAAAATCTCATGTGTAATTTCTTCTGGAAATGAACATGATTAAAGCATGTGTGGTAGAATAGAATGTGGCTGTCTCATAACGCTAGCAACCTGGGTTTGCTCCTCAGTTCGGGTGAAAGCGCAGAGTTTGAGTTTATTCAGGGCTTTGAAAGTACATGATCAAATCATGTTGGATGTATGAAAACGAATTGTGTTAATGTAACTCAATTCATTCACATGGAACCGATGTATGCATGTGAATTTAAGGAGCTGGTTTTCTTTCAGTGGCTTGAGACAGAAATACTTGGCAGGATAAATACAGCAAAAGTAGTTTCTAACAGTGCTGGTGTATAATAATGAATACATTTATACATGTATAGTGATAAGATGTATGTAAAAATATGTAAAATGTGTTCAAAGGCTGCTTTCAATACCATTTTAATGTAATTTAAGGATTATGTCGGAGTACTCCATACTTTCTTGGATTTCTAAGAGCAGAACATTTTTAATAATGAGACTGGACAATGTTTGTGTGTGTGTTTAATGTGCACTTTTCTGCATTGTTTACTGATAACCCTAATGAAATGATGATTCTAATGAAATGTGGCACAGAGGAGGTGGTTAATTTGATCTCAGCTAGAAGCTTTCATCAGGCTTTCCCACAGCTTGCAAAACACTTTGCATTGTGTTTAATATTCTGCCCTTAAATCCCAGACCTGACTGTGTGTAGTTTTGCAATTTGGTTTATGTAACCTCTCCCTAATGGACCTCTTACAGAACCTGTGTATGTGTTTGTGCTTCTTCATGATTGTGCTTTATCCATTATCTTCACACACACGTATGCTGATAATTTTTTTCAGTGTCTGTTGGTTTGTTCTGAAACCAGTTCAGGCTGTTTGTTTGATCCCTACTGAGTCAGACAGTCAATAAGCTTCACAGTCAGGGTCTCACTGATTGGCAGGTAGTGTTGAAGCTCCTCAGGAACAGGCTGAGGTCTTGGCTCCCTATTAGAACTGACTCAGACCCCCTGACCAACTTATTTATTCTGTTATCAGCCTAGCTGAATGGAAGATTTCCTGCTGTTTTAATGCACGGTTCTTTTTTATCTCCTGGTTCAGGGGCATGACGCCTGCTGAGGCAGAAATGAACTTCCTGGAGAATGCCAAGAAGCTGTCCATGTATGGGGTCGACTTACATCACGCAAAGGTACACCACAGGAGCAACTTTTGCTATTTATTAATTCAGGTTTGATTGTCCAACTCTGTTACTGTTGCATAATGCGGCACTTCAGGATCTGACGGTGTTAAAAGACTTCCAGATCTTTTGATTATGGCCTTGTCAACAGTGCTACAGATAGATCCGAAAACTTGTATGTTTTATGTCTGCTTTGTGACCTCATGTTTTTGAAAATATCCTGTTGTGATGGTTAGATCTGAACACTTTTTTTGGTTTGTAGTGTAAATTGAGGAAAATTGGACTTCAAAGCTTATGGCAGACAATACGACACAGATTTCAACTCGATTTGGACTTCAAATCTTATGACTTGACTTGAATTTCAAAGCTTATGACTGCCACCTCCACTTGGGCATCAAATTGTATAACATGAAACCTGATCCTGACTTAAAAGCTTATGACTCACAACTCAACTGTCCTTCAAAGCATACGACTTGCAATTTGACTTGGACTTCGAAAATGTATGACTCACAACTTAAATCATTTAAAGCTTGTGGCATGCAACTTGACTTGATTTTCAAAGCTAATGAGTTGCAACTCAAATCAGACTTCTAAATGTTTGACTCAACTCAAATCAGACTTCTAAATATAAGACTCACAACTCAATCAGACTTCTAAATGTATGACTTGCAACTCAAATCAGACTTCTAAATGTATGACTCACAACTCAAATCAGACTTCTAAATGTATGACTCAACTCAAATCAGACTTCTAAATATAAGACTCACAACTCAAATCAGACTTCTAAATATAAGACTCACAGCTCAAATCAGACTTCTAATTGTATGACTTGCAACTCAAATCAGACTTCTAAATGTATGACTCACAACTCAAATCAGACTTCTAAACATATGACTCACATCTCAAATCAGACTTCAATGTTTATGACATGCAATGTGACTTGGAGTCAAAGCTTTTGACTCAGAACTGATTACTTGCAACTTCAAAGCTTATGCTTCACAAATTGACTCAGATTTTTGAAGCTTATGACTCTCAATTCAGTCTTCTCATTGACTGGTCTTCCCCAAACTGTTGCCACAAATTTGGAAGCACACAATTGTATAGAATATCTTTTTGTATGCTGTAGCATTACAAATTTTCCTTCACTGGAACTAACTTGCTCCAGCATGACACAAAGAGCACAAAGCGAGCTCCATTAAGACATGGTGTGTCAAGGTTGGAGTGGAAGAACTCGAGTGTTCTGCACAGAACCCCGAGCTCAACCCCACTGAACACCTTTCAGATGAACTGGAACACTGACTGCACCCCAGACCTCCTCACCCAACATCAGTGCCTGACCTCACTAATGCTCTTGTAGTTGAATGAACACAAATCCCCACAGCCACGCTCCAAAATCTAGTGGAAAGCCTTCCCAGAAGAGTGCAGGTTTTTATAACAGCAAAAGGGACTAAATCTTCAAAAAGGCTATATAGTGTACCATTGAATGTGCACAGACACTCATGCTGAGTAATTTATTCCATCAGGATGTCAGTATCTTCACAAGTACTTACAAACTGCTTTACCTTAAAGCTCAATTTTAAATGTGTCTGTGTCAGTGTGAACAAGGCATAAATAATGCAAACAGTAAGAGAAAAGTACATCTAGCATGGAGTACTCCTGGCCTCAAATACATTCAGAAATTGTTGATACTTTATTCTCTTGTTTTGTGTCTTGCTGATCCTCTGAGGTAGGATTCAGAAGGGATTGAAATCATGCTGGGCGTTTGCGCCAACGGCCTTCTGATCTACCGCGACCGCCTGAGGATTAACCGCTTCGCCTGGCCCAAGATCCTGAAGATCTCGTATAAGAGGAGCAACTTCTACATCAAGATCCGCCCAGGAGAGGTCTGTTCCTTTTGATCTTGCTGCTGTGTTGTGCATGTTGTACCTATCGAACCAGAGTGGTGAAAGTTCTTCGAGAAGAACATGAACATTGGGCAGTAAAGTTTCTTAAAAATATGGCAGTTTCCAAACAAAAATGGAAGTTTTTTTTTGCTTGCACAGTGAATACAACTCAACCATACTTGTTGGGGATTAGATCAAAATTTATTAAGGTGATTATGTGAGGAATAAAACACTTCAGGACATGCTTTCATAGGAAAATAATCAGTGGAGGGCTGGTATAAGAGGAGCTGTGGCTTGGCAACCATCATGTCAGACCACATCACATCACCTTCTTGTTGATTATTTTCCTATAACAGTATCCTTGATTGTGTTTTATTCTTTATTTGAAGATATAAAATATATTTCTTGAATCCACCTTTTGTAAAGGCATATTACATGATCTTAGCATTCTTAACCTTTTGAAACCATAATGAGAGACACTAACCACATTTCTAAGTGGTTTCTCGAGTCTCCTAGCCATTATGTGTTGCACAGTGTGGCTGATGAATGTCAATAAGACTGGAGGGAATAAGTGGATGACCTCTTTGATTTGTGAAACCCTCATGCGTCTTCTCTCAGCATGTCTGTCTTCTGAGTGACAGGCTTGCTGACGGTTCGCTGGCAGAACAGAGCCACACACATCCACACATAAAGAGCTCCTTCATTTCCCACATCACAGCTGCAGATCAGTGCCCAGAAAAAGAGATGAGATAGACAAATTTAGAGCGGTGCCTGAATGCCATGCTCCTGTTCATCTGAAAAAAAAAAAAAAAAAATTAGACTGATTTGTCTCTTAGCTTGGCACGGGAATCTCTCCTAAAGATAACAGACCTGGAGTGATTCATTTTATTCGTATATTTCATTTAATTAGGCCCTCGAGCAACATGGAGGCTGTGTGTGCAATGTTTGTTAAATGAGCAAAGTCACTTGTGGTGTCATTGTAGCTTGATAATAATTCAGTCAAGGACAGAATGTATCAGAGATGATAATACATCTTCTGTTCACAGTATGAGCAGTTTGAGAGCACCATTGGCTTCAAGCTGAACAACCACAGAGCTGCAAAAAGACTCTGGAAGGTCTGCATCGAGCATCATACCTTCTTCAGGTAAACTCTCCCAATCTTCCTTATAGATATGATGCCTTCTGTGGAACGGTGGTACAGCTCCATTGTCCATGGTGAAGTTTCGCATGTTCTTCTCATGTCTGCATGAGCTTCCTCTGGGTTCTCTGGTTTCTCGCAAAAACTTACCGGTTGGTGGAATAGTGACTCAAAATTGCCCCTAGGTGTGAATGAGAGTGTGAACGTGTGTGTGCATGGTGCTCTGTAATGGACGCTCCCATCCGGAGTGAATTCCTGCCTCACACCTAGTGTTCTTGTGATAGACCTGGATTAAGCGCTTACTGAAGATGAACGAATGAATATAATGCCTTGCCTTGCTCATTACACGTTTACACACCTTTGCTTCATTACACAATGTTCACCCAACCTTAGTCTGCACTGTTTATTCCATTTAAGTGGAACCCTGGTGTGCAGTTGATTAGGCAGGTGAGAACCCAGCACTTACGCTCTGGTGTGTAAAAAAACAACAAGGGCAGGAGTGTCTGAGCTAGGTGGTCTCAGTACGCTTCCAAATGAACTCTACTGCGATTCGACTCTGAATTGATTCACCTCACGACTCACCAGCACAAAAGATAGCTGCAGAAATTCTAGTCATTTTGAGTGGAAAAAGAACAAAAAAGAGGAAATAATCTCTGGATGTGATAAATGAAATGTTTCAGTCTTTAGTTATTAATTTATTTAAAATTCGATTCATTTATTTAGCACTAAATCTTTTCTCTGTTCTCAGGTGATGTTTTTTTGGTAAAGATTCATTTGCTTTTTTCCATCCATTTCTTACCAATGAATGAAAAAGGGTTGTTAGGATGTATTCATCCCTACATGTCCTTCAGCTAATGTTTTTTTTTTTTTTGCTTTTTAGTTCTTGTAATTATGTGCAGTGTGAAACCAAACAAGCCAAAAGTATCAAGACTCGAATCAAAAGTAATCAGACTCAGCAAACAAATGAATAGTAGAGAACGCGTCCTGAATATCTAGGATAGCTCAGGTGTGGTTCAGCTCGACTCTGTGATTAAAGCCTTGCTGAATTCTCCCTTCCTCTATGCGTGGGCTGTTCTCTGTCTCTGTTCAGACTTGCTTTTGTGTGCTTTTCTTTCCAGTCTGGAGCTTTTATTTAGTTTACACTGCAGAGATGAATACAGGCAAGTGTCTTTATTAGTAGTAATTTGTTCCAAGAGTGGTGATTTGTAGAATTTTGGGTACAGACAAGGAATTCTTTCATCCTGCTCCACTGGGTTTAGAAAATATTTGCCTCTGGGGCTTTTTAAGTGTACAATTGCTTGTCAATATTGTGGTACCTCAAGAGTCTGCATTCAGAATGTACATTTAATCTCGGAAAGTGAATGTAACATACCTTTAAAATCATTTACAGTACATAATTACACCCTAAGAACAACAAGAATCATTAAATAAATTTATTTTTAAAAGTGTACTACATTCATTTTCCCAGGAGATAGATAGACATTTTACAAACTGAGGGTCAGTTATCTTTTAATATATTTTTTCTGAGACTGTAAGAGAGCGTAAATAAATAAATTATTTAATAACTTACATTTAATAATAATAATAAATCTAAATTAAAACAATTATTGTCATTTAAGATGACAATTTTTACTAATTTACCTGAAATAAAATGGAACTATACTCTTTTTTTTTAAAAAAAAAAAAAAAAGGTTCCTTGTGGGTTCTCTGAATAGTTAATTCAAAGGGGTTCTAGGCTAGGTTTTGACACAGAATCTGGGTTCTACGTTCTAGGGTTCTAAGCTTTCTAAAGTGGTTTTACTTGGAACTAAAGGGGTTCTTGTGGTTCTATTTGGAATTGTTTTTGATTTAGGGTTCTATATTTTTTACAGTAGTAATAATAAAGGGTAATAATTTACACTTAAAAAAAAGGGTTCATTAAGTGTTCTTGGGTTAATGGTACTAAATTTTTAGTTGGGTTCTACTTGGTACCTTTGTTGAAACCCTCTGTTTTAGGGCTCTACAAAGAACCTTTGATTGACATACTGAAGAAGCCTTTAGTACTAGTACTAGTACTAGTACTAGATGGAACCTTTGTTTTTCTAGGAGTTTTGGAGTAAAAATAGAATAACTAATGGCCATATCACGTCACGAATAACTTTACACTCTTATAAAGGGGTTCCACAAAGGTTCTTCAGCTAGTTAAGGGTCCTAGTCCTTTTTTGGTTTTAAAGTGGTTTTAATTTGAACTGTTTTGCATAGGGAAACATTGAAGGGTTCTACATAGAACCTGGACTGAATGCTAAAAAGGGTTTTATCTAGGATTCTTTGAATGATTAATGGTTCCAAATTTTTCAATGGCTTCTTCTTGGAACTTTTTCTAAAAGGGATTCTTTTGGTTGTAGGATTCTACATAGAACATTTAAAGGTTTCCCCAGCGGGACAAACTGTAGAACTCTTTAGGCTATTAAATGGAACCTTTTCATCTGTAAAACAGACATAAAAAGTAAAGAAACTGAATTAAAAAGTCTTGTACTGCATCTCCCAGCTGCTAATCGATGATGCCTGATGTTGTTTTCTGCCCCTGATTACAGGTTAGTGTCTCCAGAACCTCCTCCTAAAGGTTTCCTGGTGATGGGCTCTAAATTCCGGTACAGTGGGCGGACACAGGCCCAGACGAGGCAGGCCAGCTCCCTGATCGATCGGCCTGCTCCTCATTTCGAGCGCTCCACCAGTAAGAGGCACCTCCTCTCCCGCAGTCTAGACGGAGGTCTGTACACTTCCACTGCAAGCATTCTGTTCTGCATTTAAACCATTCATTTATTAAAGAAATCAATTGTATTTGGGGTAAAGCTAATTTTCCAAGACGTGATTTTTCATTTCTCTTTCAAGCCGTTGTTTCGCCAGCAGGCAATTAGAACTCTTGAATTAAACATGAATTTGCTGAATACTGGTGCATCCCTGAGGTTCTGCAGATAGAAAAAGCTTATTAAAATTTTAAGGTCACTAAGCATAATTTTTTTTCATCTTGTTGTCAGAACTATCTGGTACTTCCTTCAGTAAAGTGGTTCCTTCTTTACGATGTATTTTACTTTCAGTGGACATCCACTCACAAGCATTAAAGGGTTGACCAAGAGCAGGTTTAGGACACAGTTAAGATAAGCTTATGTTGTATGATGAGAGAAATCTTGTCATCTGATGGCACAATCTCTCAACTCAGTTCTCAAAATCAATGTCAAATCCAATGTCAGTTACATCACTATCAGTTCAATGCAAAACATCAGTGCTAAAACTTTAAAGAAAAAGAGATGCCAAAAGAAATGGACATGATATGAGGAGACAAGGCCAATACAGTTTCTTCAGAAAGAGCTGAGGGTAGTAGCGACATTCCACTCTGAGCTAACTAACACCGCATTTACTTTTAAGATCATCAAGATCCCTGACACCACAAGTTGGACAGTCTACTAACAGATTTCAGAAATTCATTTCAGATATTCATGTCAATTTTATAATAATAATAATAATTATTATTATTATTATTATTATTATTATTAAATCTAAATTAAAACAATACTTGTCATTTAAGATGACAATTTTTACAAATTTACCTGAAATAAAAAGGAACTATACCTTTATTTAAAAAAAGGGTCCTTGTGGGCTCTTTGAATAATGTTTTAAAGGGGTTCTAGGCTAGGTTTCTGCATAGAATCTTGAAAGGTTTACCCAGAGGGACAACTGAAGATCCCTTTAGGGTGCGAGATGGAACCTTTATTTTCTAAGATAGACCTTCAAGACTTTCAAAAGCTTGGACGAACACCATCTGACAAAAAAAAAAAACAGTCAGCAAGAGTGAGAGCAACGTACAACACAACCCCAGGTTTAGCAAAAAGTAACGCAGTTCCAGCACTGTCTGAACTACTAGAGGGAATTTTACTGTCCTAAACTCCTCTCTCAGTTGTCCCTCTTGGAAAATCATGAAAAGTTCTATGTAGCACACTACAACACAGGTTTTCCAGAACAATTCAAATTTGGAAGAACCCTTAAAGAACCCTTGAAGACCCTCTTTTTTAAAAACTTGGTTATGTCTGGTTATTATTGTGCATCAGTGATAATTGTGGCTCTTCTTCTGCTCTGGATCCATCAGAGTTCTCCAGGCCGCTGTCCACAATGATGGAACCTCAGGACGCTCTGTCCCAGAGGAGCGAGACGCAGTGTTTCTCTGGAGACGAGGACGGAGAACCTGACCTGAGTCTCGACCAGGACCAAGAAGATTCTAGTGTGACCACTCCAACCAGGAAGAAAGAGATTAAGGTAAAGAGAGAAAATGTGGAGTTTGTTTGAGGAGCAAATGAACATAACGTTGAGCTGAAAGGAATGTATGACGAGAAAGACATCAAAAAGCAAGAAGCTCTGGGGTGGAAAAAAGTACTGAGATATGACACTTAAGTGAAAGTATAGATAATGTATTAAAATCTTACTCTATTAAAATTGGAAGTTTCTAGCCAAGAATTTACTCAAATGAAAGCCAAAACGTTGCTAATTTTAAAAGTAAAAAGCAAAAAAAGTTTGTCATGTTTGCAAAAATAATTTTTATTACGTATCTAAAACTGGTTTGAGCAACTATATCATTTTGCATAAAAAAATGTCATTCATCTCTGTATCTCTGTAAGTTTATTGATCATATGAATGACTAACGTTATATACTTTACTAATGAATTAATCAGAAGTAAAATATCCTGTAAATAACCAATATTTACCATTAGCTAGAATATGACTTGCTGCCTAGCCAGTTACATTAGCTACTGGAATCAGTGCTAGTCTAACCTGGCATTAGCAAAGAAAACATGCTAAGTTAGTTAAATATAGCCAGTTCATGTTAACAAATGACCAAAACGTACCTCAACATGCTTTTGCAAATTAGATGGAGTTCATGCCTTCTCGGGAGGCAAAAGGAGATGCTTCATTCTATACGAGTCTTTGCTTACTCCAGCATACTGAAACCTTTTACTGAGGTAGGGCCAGGAGCGCTCATGCTTCTACACTACAGTTTCTCACCTGATGTATAGCATACAGTCCTTGGCTAGATGAGAGAAGAAGAGACCTTTACGATTTGTAACCAGTATATGAAGGTCTAAATAAAAATGCAACAAGTAAAAAGTCAGTTGGAAATACAATGAAGTAAGAGTTCAATTATTCAATTTCAATAACCAAAATAACGCTTAAGTATTGTAATGAAGTACAATTACTCAAGTCTTTTCCACCCCTGACTATAATGGTGTTGGTTGTGTATGGTAGGGTGTTAATCAGAAGGGTAGAGTTCCTTCAGTTATTGCACAATACTCATTGTTTATTCTTGCTGGTGCTTTGCATTTTGTTCAGACTGAAGGTAGTACTGGAGGTAGTACTTTTTTCCCCCTGTGTCTTATTAGACAAGGGAAGAGAAGTGCATTTACATTCCTCAAAATACATTCCTCAAAATAAAATAAGTTAAGGAGGAAATAAAAGACATACTTCAGGTTATAAATAATAATAGAAAAAAATAAGCGCTGTGCAAGTAAGATACTATCAACTAGAATAAAGTATCAGTAGTTCAAACAGGTTAAAATGGAGGTGGGAATTGGTCCAGTACAATAATTTGATGTAGTTTCTAATCATTTCCAGGACAGTCTTTGTGAAATCCAATTAACTATAGGATGTGAGAGCTACATGCTAACTATGCTGACACTCCTGACCCTTTTTAACCCCTGCTTGATCACTAAAACAAAGTGTGTTGCTAGGTTACACCAAGGACATCCAGGAAGATCTTTAACTGAACTCATCCAGGAAGATCTTTAACTAAACCAAAACAAAAAATGGACTAATCCAACTATTCAACTATTATTCAAATGTGTACAATAGCATTTTGGTTATTGAAGCTATTAGCAATGTGCTATAGGTGCAACACATGCTGCCATTAGGCTGCGTGCCATCGTTTTGGGATATCAATCCCAAACCTGACAGTGAGGCATGTGAATGCAGCAGAAACTGGTTCTTAGACTGGTTCTTCACAATGGTTCCCCTACACCCTGCTTTCATGTCTCACCTTAGATGATCTCTGTCTTTCTTTTTAACCCTTTTGCTGGCAAAAGGAGACTCTTGATGCTAAACAGGAGGTATCATTTTGTACTGCAGTTATTAGTGACAATCTGTGGGTCTGTTATTTACATGCCATCAGTGTAAGAAGAAATGTCCAGAAATCAACACTTTTAATTACATTCTGTGCTGTGGATGGTTCTATGTGGCCATTTATTACTCTGGCAGAAAAATTAGCTTATGATGTTATTCCAGAGCTTGGATTAGCAATATCAGCAAATGTCTTCTGGACCTTTTACGCATTTCCCACAATTCCTCATTAGAATGTATGGAGGAGAGGGACGTTATTCTCTCTTTATTCACTCTTTCGCTTGTGTTTGTCATCTTAGCACGTCCACTAACTCCTCTCTGTCCTACTTCATTTGACCGGTCTTTGAATGCTTTGAGTTGTTCTTCTTTCTATTTAACATCCTGACCTGTGTGCTTCTCTTTATTCTGCCTCCACCTGGGACCTCTCAGTTGGAGATGGAATCAACTCCTCGACACAAACAGGAGGTAACTGTTACTCCAGTGGTTTCATAGACCTGGTATTAAACACTGTCTGATCACCAATGGATGCTTTTTTATAGTGTGAATGCTTGCTAACCAGGATAGATTGGCCAAAATCTTTCAAGTAATAGTATTGCTACTTAAAAATAATCATTGCATTCAATCAAAGCATCATTGCATATTACAGAAATCACGAATGAAATGAAATGGTGGAACTGAAAGGTGTTGGGTGATCGCAAATTTGAACCCTGATCATGCCATGGCTGGGAGACCAAGAGAGCAAAATTGCCTATAAGGGATGGCATTACGTTGTCCTCTATTAATCAGAGCAACACTGGGCATCTGCAAGCTCATGTATGTAGAAGAGGGCAGTTAGCGTTTTTGTTATTACCCTACTATATTATGTTACTACCCTCCTTGGCTAATTGACTTAACAAAATCCAATCCCAAGTGTTGTCCAAGCTGTCCACTTCTGATCAAATCATGTGACATGGATGTTAATACCAGGTGTGAATGAGACCGAAGTATTCAATTTCTACTTTACAAGTTGAGGACACTATGGTAACTGCAACTGTTGTGGTCATCTGTTTGTTCTTGGTTTGTTCATCTACTTGCTGTTTTTATCTTTCGCACTCTCACTAATCCTCACTCCCAGTCCTATGAAGCAGTGAAAATCCTCTTGTCTCTTATCTTTCACTCTGTAGTTTTTGGATAAATCAGAAGACATGCTGCTGAAGCACCAGGCAAGCATTAACGAGCTGAAGCGAGCCTTGAGGGAACCCAACAGCAAGCTGATGAACCGGGAAAAGCGCCTCTCAGCGACCTCACCGGGTGACACGCCTGAGAAAAAGGCTGTGAGTATGAGGGTAGTGTCAAGGCTGAGTACTGGAGCTGAAAGCCTGTTTGTGTCCTGTTGTGTGTCCTGGTTATTTTTGACAGCACATACTATTTTTATTAAAGTCCAGCAATGAAATGAGTTGAAAATTTGTCTATGTTTGGTGATGTGCATGGCTGATTTTTTTTTTTTTTTTGCATTTATGTAACACACAATTGTATTTTCATTTTCTATCAAGAGTATTAATTTTATTTTATTTATTTCTATTTTTTTCTTTATGAAACTGCTTCTGAAAATTGCACCAAGGTGCTTTATTGCACTTGTGATATTTTGAGTCATTTTTCATTGATTACAGCCAAGGGCATGTTCCGCTTGTTCTCTTTTTTCTTTTCATATTATTTTTTCCATGTCAGAGCAGCCCTGAAAACCTTTAAAATGAACTTGTTTTTCTCCAGAGAAAATTGTGTCAGACTTCTATTAAAGGAATACTCCAATGATAAACTTAAAAAAAACAAACAAACAAACAAAAAAAGCATGATCGAGCATTCAATGGTGTTTAAAATTGCTGTAGGGTGTTTCTTTTATAAATGCTTGCTTTCAGAGTGACACGATGATATTTTCCCAAGACTTCCATGGAGCATGTTTGGTTCAGGAAATATAGATGTAAAAAATTCTAGATATCATGCTGTTCGGATATTTTGTGAATTATTATGAGTATTTGCTTGGCAAAAAATGTCACAATGAATCATTATGAATATATTACCTTGAAAACCTACGATTACCATAGCCGAGTAGCTCCCCTTACCCCTTACTGAGGTGACAATGAGGAAGGAATTAGATTGCACATGATTCCATATTTATCAAGTTTAAAGGAGTATGCCAAGGAAATGTTGACCCAAGTGGAAGAAGGTGAATGCTCCAGGCAAAATACAGAGAATATAACTTTCCCGGTGTTGATGATAACTGGTGGTATTGATGTGGAAAGTTCCAGACAAAGCCTTTGGACATCAAATGCGTTTGTTGCCAGAAGGGGAAACTTATTCTACTATGTTTTGAAGAATTGGCATCAACTGAGGAATGAAGCAACTGACAGCAGATCAATACTATCTCCTTCAGCTATGATTTGAGAAATGGCAGTGGCTGCTTCCTTCAGAAATATTTTTGTCAAATGAAATTCTCCTGCGTGCTGTGGGTAGCATTGCTGCCTCACACCTCCAGGATCCCTGGTTCAATCCTAAGCTTGGGTTACTGCTTGTGTGGAGTTTGTGTCCATGTTCTCCCCGTGTATGTTTAG